>JAVLUZ010000269.1:184081-234081 GCA_036768485.1 Mermis nigrescens | reverse complement strand
GATTACATGCGGACGATGTCCAAAAAATGATTTAGGTACCATTTTTATGGCTGAAAAGCATTAAATACGCGTCAGAAGCACAATTTTCTGATATTTTTGATGATGCGCTTTCTCTGTCTATTAAAAGAATTTAAATAAATTTGAAGAAATTGAACAAACTAAAAGTCAAAAATATCAAACTTGATGCTTTTTGAACACGATGATTGCGGAAAATACAAAAAATAGGACATTTTTTACAATTTTTTCCGGTAAAATATGTATTATGACTAGTAAAAAACTTAGCGGCTTTGTAAGTTCTTTTTGTGGGTGTGCTAAATAAAAATCTTTCTTGCAAAAGCAAACGTCATACGGATTATGACAATCGTTTGCACATAATTTAAATGATGCGTATCATAAATTTTGAGATTTAATGTTTACTGCAAAGCGAATAAGATCTTAAAATTAAAATTCATTCAGAAATGAGTTCGCTTTTTTTGTTAGAATCCCATGCAAATCTAGCCATATTTTTTCTACAACAGAGTATTCAATTCCCAAAACTCACCATTCCGTTGAAAGCTTCAAAATCAAATATAGAGGTTTTAGTTTATCAGCAATATCGTTTTGTTTGGAGCAAGCTTCATCTGTAACGCAGCAAATGTAAATACGAAGATAATAACAATACGTAATTGATTAAAAAATAAATAATAAATAAAATAAAACGGAATAAAATAATGACAAACAAACGTAAATACGTAAATCAAAGTATAATGAATGCCAGAACACCTTTATTTTGTTTCCGCCCATCCGATTATTGCCGCTTTATCTATCAAAGATGCATCCAGATCAGACGATTTTCCCATAAACCAAAAACTAGTTGATTAATCGAAATCTAATTGAAAAAATTTAAAATTCAATTTTGTGCTTTAGAATTGCTCAACTGGGAAACTTTCATTGAATAAATCTAAATATTCGGACCCGCATAATTCATCCAAAATGCTAAGCGCATTAAGCAAGTTTTGTCAGGTTCTCTCATAATTTAATCCTAATTTGCTTATTCGGCGAGTGGAGTACCTGAAGACGTAGTATCGCTTATAACCGACTTTAAGAAATTGTCGACCAAGCCTTGTTCGCTTTGGGCATACACTCTTACGTACGAGTAGCAAGCTCTTCTTAAGGGAAGATTAGAGCCGTAAATGTGCATGCGCAAATTCCAATGTTCCAACGCGGATGCCAAGTCAGCACGGTCACTGGACCATACTGATCGATTATTTACGGAAATCTGCAGATAAAGAAAGTGATTATTTATTCATCTTGTTTTTCAATTTTTACTTACCTGTACAACTACAGTCTTATATCAGTCTTCCATTGATAATTGTTTATTGCATCCATAGCAGCTCAAGTTCTTACATCCACCAATACGTATGGAACGGCCACGGGATGATAAAATCTCTCACTCTATGTATGTCGGATGTGAGCATTTTGATGCCTTATTTTTAGAACGTTTCGTAGATATTGTACAGCTTTTCTTGAATTATTACACTACAAGAGGAGCTTTATTTTGATTTTTACATAAAGATTGACGATTAGGGATCTCAGCCACAAAACGTGGAATGTGGGGTGTCATAAAAGCATCCAGCAAAGACGTTTTCAATTTTTCTATTATTCCCGACTTTGTCAGTGAGCAAAACTAAATGAGACAGATATGAAATAGTACTTATATTATAAAATTAGTTATAGTTAGTGATGTAAAAGATCCAGATTTTTACCCAGATCCAGATCCAGATAAAGATCGGGTTCTGATTTTCTGGCAGATCCAGATCCAGATCGTTTTGCCAGATCAAAATTTAAAAAGATCCAGATACAGATCCAGATCCAGATAAAAATATTTTTTGTGCAGCAATTCGTATTGCTAAAAAGGTGGGCATAAAGCGCCCAAGCCCACATGGATTGGGGGTCTTTGAAGGCAGGACTAATATAACAGCTCCCCAGAGGGGTCTGGGGCAGAGTCGAGGAAAATTTTCATTTTAGAGCTTTTACATAAAAATGATATCAGTAAAAATTGTCTAAAAAGGAAAACTCACAAGTTTAGACTTTTACCAGTGGGCTTGAAATTGAGGCATGGAAAATGTACAAATTATTACATCAGCTTTACTTAACAACTTTGTAAACAAAACGGCATTAAACATTCACAGGAACGTGAGATGTCTGGAATTTGGCAACATTGTGGTTAAACAGGAGAAACAAATGCTTCTTTTAATCGCTTGTAGGAAAGGAAATGTGTATTAATTCAGAGGGATATCACCACACATGGTCGTGGGGGGTTTGGGGGTATACACCCCCCAGAAGTTGAAATACCCCCCCCCCAGAAATCAAAATACCCCCCCCCCCCAGTTTGCTTTTTCAGCAATTTTTTGATGCCATTGGATAGAGCTTGATGAGAAACGTCGAAAAATGGTGTTTTTTTGTCATACGACCACTTTTAAGACCATTTTTTGACCTTTAAAAATTTTTTCAACCCCGCAGAAATTTTACCCCCCCCCCCAGAATATCGGTGCCGCCCACCTATGGATATCACTGTCAAAAAACACAAACGATACATTACCTAACAACACAAAATGCAATACTATGAAGAAACCTGCTTAATTTCAATTCAACAAAGAAAAACGCTGTTAAAATTCATGAAAAATGACTGGTGCACCAATTAAAACTATACATGTACAGCGTAGAAATTCTGCGGGGGGGGAGTCAAAATAAAATTTTTTTCTCAAACATCAAAAAAGCGATAAAAATGGCCCATGGGCACTAAAAACATTAATTTTAGACGTTTCTCGATGTCGCGCATCCATTGAAACACTTTTCCAACAAAAGTTTTTGAAAAGATTCAGAATTTTCCCACTTTTTGGCAAAAAAGTCTCTCAAAGGTCAATTCTGATGATAATTTATGTGAAAAAACAACCTTCAATGCATTTTTATCATTTACCTTACTTTTCTGTAGAGCTTCAAAAATTTTTCTGAAACAAAAAAATTTATGGGGGGTTAGTGGCACTTTTTGGCCATTCTGGGGGTCAGCACAGATCTGGGGGTCAAAACCCCCAGCAGAAACCTCCCTCAGCCCCGCGTGCATGGGTAATGTCTCAACAGCCCCACCAGTCACAACAGCCCCACCGTCCCAACAGCCCCACCGTTTTAACAGCCCCACCAAAATCCCAACAACCCCACCAGCCCCACCGTTCCTCACCATTCCTGCAAATGCTATTATACGATATAATAAAATCGGCCAATATTAATTTTTTATGAAAGATATTTTTTGACTATTTTCCGAATTCGTATATTTTATCAAGACCATTAATGAGTGAGCAGGTTTACATTTTCAGAATAAGTCTACCTATGAAACTGGTAGACCTGTCAGAATTGAAGCTTCAGCATTTGTGCACAATCCAGGATTTTGCCTCATTCGAGTCATCTCGCAAGATTGGATCCCTGCTCATTATGGTCTACTCTAGAATGCCAGACAAAAATGAAAAATGTTCTAGTGAAAAAAAGGAAAGACAAGTGTTAAAATTAAATGAAAATCAAAATTTTTACGCTAATCTGCTTTAAAATAGCCAGAAAATGTGGATTAGCGCAGTTTTTATGCTATTTTAACATTCATACCAGTTTTGAGGTCAATTTTTGGCTCAAAACTTGTTCTACAGACCGGTCGTTCTGTGCATCTATGATTATAACAGCGAACAAATTCTGTGGGTCTGGTGGATTAAAGTGACCGAGAAATGTGCTAAAAATAGAATTCTGGGGTCTAACATAATTTGCGGGATTTCCAGAATTTCGGGTTGGGGTTTAAACTCGTGTTCTTAGGACAGTTCGACTGTTGGGAAGGTAGGACTGCTGGAACGGTGGAACTGCTGAGAATTGGTGGGGCTCTTGGGACTGGTTGGGCTGTTGGGATTATTGGTGGGGTTGTTAAGACGGTTGGGCTGTTGGAACGGAGGGACTGTTGGGATTGGTAGGGCTGTTCAGATTGGTAGGACTGTTGTGATTGGTGAGGTTGTTGGGATTTGTGTGGCTATTGGCGATTATTGGTGGGGCTGTTGGGACGGTGGGGCTGTTGGGACTGGTGGGGCTGTTGGGACGGGTGGGACTGTTGGGATTTTAATGAGTCTGTTGGGAAAAATGAGGCTGTTAGGATGGTGGGGCTGTTGGGACGATGGGGCTGTTGGGACTAGTGGGGCTGTTGTCACACAATCCGTGCATGTAGGGCTACAAAATAATTAGATAACCTACTTAGAGTAAATCGTAAAACAGAAAGAATACCATCGTGCAAAAACGACTTTCTGATCTTTTTAACCAGATATGAGTTGATTAAACAGATCCAGATCCAGATAAAGATCGGGTTCTGATTTTCTGGCAGATCCAGATCCAGATCAGATAAACAGATCAGAAAATAACCAGATCCAGATCCAGATGATCTGGTTCTGGATCTGAATCTGGATAAAAGTTCATATCCAGATGATCTTTTACATCACTAGTTATAGTCTGCTAGTCACGAAATCTTTTGCTGATTGCATAGGAAAAATTTCTACGCCACTTGATAACTATGCACGCTAGCATGATCATTGCTTATGTGTAAAATTGATCTGTAATCAACTTATTTCATCGAAAAAATCCAATATGGCAGAAAGGGTTTAGTAAAATAATGAAAGAAATTAGAAACTTGCATACTTGGATTTTGTTGTCAAATCGTTCAAAGGAAATAAGGAGAGTCTTTGTCGTACACCCAACTTGGAAGTGTGTCTTATATTCAGGCGTTTTCCTTGATAAGCGTACTTCGTATTCAATTAGAGCCTCTTTATCGCTTCCATTATGATGCCGTTCAGCTTCTGTGATTGACGTCTCAGTAAACGATACATTCTGTCGAACAATTAGTACACATAAACATACATATGTGACGTGCAACAATCGATAGGAGTCCTCCAACCAAAGTCATTGGTTCTGATCTATCCTCCGGTAAATGAGGTTTTTTACCACTAAGTTGAACGGAAACTTGCGTATTTAGCTTTTTCATGTAATTTTTGCTTTTCTTGGCAAAAATGAGAGTTATTTCCCCATTTTTCTATGAGAGGCCGACTTGTCGACTCACCCCTCCAAAATTTTGAGCTGTTACATGCCTATACGTATGCAAGCGCTATACTGTAACAGGTAAAACACAGATAAAATCACAATAATCCACTGATATACCTGGGATCGGTTTCAAAAAGTCCTACTTTAGTAAAATCGACTTTTGCTCGATTCAAACCCTACTTTTCTGTCAATGGTTGACTTTGAAATTTTAAATTGAAAAAAATGGATTTCACAACTCGAGCTTTGACTTTAACTTTCCCCTTGTTTACTTTTCAGCTTCCAAAGTTGCATTTGACGGCGCACACAATATGTCTACATGTTAAAATTTTTCTAAGTCAGCCTTTTTATTTAGATTAATATCTTGAGTTAAAGTTTGCTGGAATGAATTTAACTTGATAAATTTGGTAATCAAATTATGACGAAGTTTACGCTAAAAGATGAGACCTTTGTTCTTAACATATTACTGTATCTTAGGAGCTTTTCTAGCTGAGCAAATGATCACATAATAATGTGTCATTAGTAATTTTGGCAACCTAGATTGAAGGCGTGTCGAGTCAGTTAGGGGTATAATTTTTGAATGATACTTCTGGTCGCAAATTTCTTGAGCGTCGATTGAGCGAAAGGTTTTGCGATTAACGAGGGAAAAAATTGTTATTAGTATAATTACACAGAAGAGTCGTCGTAAGACATTACGCACCAAGCCTTAGGAATACGCCATATGCAGCTGGGAGTAGTAGTATCACTGATTCAAGAGTACGAAATGAGAGATTATTTAATAAATGTCGGTCGTCTCCTATGCAGTGGCTGAAATTTCTCAACTTCCTCAGTTTTGGGCTAAAAGTTGCATTTTAGGCCGTTTTTGGTATTTTTGTGACATTTCCGGCCAAAGAGAAGAAATGACCGACAAAAGCCCTGTCTCAAAAAGTTGAACCGTTATATGTTTGGGCTCGATCGTCGATTTCCTTACTCCTATCATACACCAATGTGCTTCGCTATATATATATATATATATATATATATATATATATATATATATATATATATATATATATATATATATATATATATATATATATATATATATATATATATATATATATATATATATATATATATATATATATATATATATATATATATATATATATATATATATATATATATATATATATATATGATTAGCTTAGTTCGAGCTCTTGACTATTACAAATCTTCAGTCAGCCTGGAAAGTAGGTCAAGAGCTTTGTTGATCTATGAACTACAGACAGCATATTTTGAATATGAAAAACAGGAATATTATTACAGGGCTCGAGGAGACGTATGTACAAGGATACGCGAAGTACTCATTCAGAAATATTTAATGACCAACTAGACATGCACGGTAGGGGCATGGGGCTTAGAACCCCTAGAATAAAAAAGATAGACAATTTCCAAGCAAAAATGAGGCAGAACGTTATAAACGGATGAAAATTACAAATTGTATTTGAAAGACCGGAAACTGAGTAATAACATATTTTGACTTTTATCTTAGCGCTTACAGTAATTTTCGAGATCATTCTGGCCAAAAAATTCAAATTTAGACTCTTCAGCATACCTGGGCGTGGGGGCTAGGGAGGTGTGCACCCCGTCTGTGAAAACCACGATACCCCCTCCAGAATTCAATGTTTTAAATTTATTTTTGTTTTTTTTGTGCAATAGTTTTGATGCAAATAAATAGTGCTCGATGATAAATGTTTAAGAATGGTGTCTTTTTCACCATATCACTACTTTCGAAACCATTTATTGACCTTTGAAAATATCTTGCACTCTCCTCAGAACTTTTTCGCCGCCCACCTACATATGCTCCCCAGACGGGCAAACCCCGCCTGCCGGCTGGGCCATGCTATGCATCTATGATAACCACTATCCGGGCGTGACACTAGAACAACAATTTTCTCAACATAATCTAGTATTTGATAAACAGAATGAGAAAATGTGCGTTATTTACTTCTAAATCAGAGTAATACAATGGACAAAAAATGAAAATCAATCCTCCGTTTGCCATCATGTTTTTGCAGTCGACAGGTATAATCATAAGATGCCATCCTAGTCTATTTAAGCTACACGTTCTTGACATACGTATGACAATTATAATTTTCATTTTTCGCAATTTGTTATACCTCTTCCTACGTAAATACAATGAATTTTCAACGACAGTGAGCCGAGGGTTACGATAATCATATATTAGATCAATGCTATATTTGCAATCTGTGTCAGAGATAGTTTTAAAATTTATGACCGAAGTTGTGTGAAACAGACTATAAATCACAATTAGCAGAGAGTAAAGCTTTGCTAGCTAGCGGAGTTCGTTTAGTATACTGCAAATAATACAGTAACAGAGCTTATGCGTAAGAGTTTTAAATACTATTTTTTAAACTTTCTTTTAATCAGGTTATCAGTAATACTGCGATATATATTTAATGAGACTGAAGCGAAAATTCTAATTCCCTAGAATTTGAGATTTACATGCCAAATTAGAAAGACCTCAGAGTCAGATTTTCAAAATTTTTACGTTTTATTGCAAGTTGCAAGTGTAAAGAGCCAGATGAAAAAATAAAAAAACATGATGTTTTTGCTCCTACCATTAACAAAAAATGAAAATTAATCCTCCGTTTACCATCATGTTTTTGCAGTCGACAGGTATAATCATTATTTCACCTGTGTTAATGGTTGGACCCCTTGATGCTTTGTTAGAGATCATTAATTTACAATTTTACACGCTCCTTAAAGCACAAAGTAAAGTTTTCAATTTCTGCTTACGAGGGTAGACGTGTACACAGTATGCATTAGTACATTACAATTAAAGTGCAGAATATTCATTGTTTGTACTTGCAAGTTGTTGTTAGCGCGCATTTTTTAAGAAACCTTCGGACAAATGGGCTACTTTTAACAGGCAGCTCAAGATAGAACTAACTTTCTAACAATTTTTGAATTTCTTAAAATAATAAACTTTTTGAAAGACTTTACAAACAGTTTAAAATGATCTAAGTAATTGAGAACAGCCTTTTCTATCAGTTTTTGACAGCAAAAAAATGTAGATCATGGACATGGTAACTGCAAACAGACTAAAGCACATCTTCACGTGGTTTTCATTGTGTTTTACTTATTACTGACTCTGATTTCTCGTAATTCTACAAAGCTAATCAGTTTTATTCAATTGTAGGCTCATTGATCAAAATACGCGAGTTTAATAAGAAAATTGTACATTTCAAAATTTACTCACTCCTTGAGAGAGTATTATATTAAAAAATGCTAGTCCAGAAATGTCGTGGTAGTCGTTTGCGTAGAGCACAATCGTGTTTTCTCCCTTGACTGTTCCGTTAATCAAATCGATTTCGTACAAAAATTTTGTTCCATTTTCGAAAGCATGGTTCAAAGATAGATAAACCTTAAATAAAGTGAACCATAGGTAGCACGTCAACACGCACCTGAAATATACTCGGGTACTTTTAAAAAGTGACTGCCACTCTCAACAGCTATAAAGGGTCAAACTTTCGAAGGACATTTTTTAAAAGATGGTTGATAATAAAAAAGCATATACTCTCTTTTTTCTCTTGTTTACACTCAATTATTCATTACACCCAGTGGCACATTTCGTATTTATTCTCTTTACTACATCATGTTTATCTGCCTTGCCGTCATAGAAAACTGTTGACTTTTGATTTAAGAATGTAGATCTTGTTAATAGTTTCCCAAAAATGTATTGCACCTGCTGTAATTTCGCTCCTGAGCAGAAAAAAGTAGAAAAGACGATAATAAAGAGCCAAAAACGACTAATTGTCGTTCTTTTTCCTGATTGAGGAACAAAAATTATCCCATATGTAATACATTTTTGGGAAGCTGTTTATAGGCTCTACAATCCTGAATATAAAGCACAGTTTTCTTTGATGCCAAACTAAATAAATGCGATTCAATAAATCATGAAGAAAATTCCTTCGTGCCAGCCTTACTCTGGGTAACCAACATACGTGGGCAGCAAGAAAATTCTGGGGTGGGGGGTGCCAAGATTTTTTGAAGGTCGAAAAATGGCCTTAAAAATGGTGGTATGGCGATAAAAACACCATTTTTCGACGTTTCTCACCAAGCACTATCCATTGGCATCAAAAAATTGCGAAAAAAACGAAAAAAATTTTCAAAAATTGAATTCTGGGGGGGTATTTTGATTTCTGGGGGGTATTTTGGTTTCTGGGGGGTGCATACCCCCCAAACCCCCCACGCCCAGGTGTGGTAACCAAGAGCAATTCAGTTGCAGCTATGTTTATGTAGCAGCCTAGTAACTCGGGAATGGTAAGATTTTAAGGATGATTTTGTAGAGAAGATTCTCATTCTAAAACAAAAGAATAATTAGAAAATTTTCAGTAATTTTTATTCAACTCAATATGCATAGTCATAAAATGACGACATGGTGCTAAGCGTCGAAAAAATTGGATTTACATATTTAATTTCTTGCTTATGTAGCTGGAGTGGATTCAGTAACAATTTCAAATGATTTCTTTCGATAGCCTTAACTTCAATGACACTTTTCACGATGCGCTTCTGAAGTTAATGAAATGCCGAACCTATGTAAATATGAAAGCTCTGCGTTGTTTTCAGATCTAATAACATTGAATTTGGTTTTGAAGGACTAGCGAAAAATTGCGCACCGACAAGTGCACAACGACAATTGTTAGTCTACGCTTTGCAGAGGAGATTGGGTGGTTGGTGGATTCCCCAGCCAAAGTCAACCGTTCCCGATCTCGTCCAATCACAAGAAACGCAAACTTGCATTTTTGCATGTTTGTTTACTTTTACCATAAAAAGAGCAGAAATTGAAGGCTTTTAAGCATACGTGGGCAGCAAGAAAATTGTGGGGAGGGGTGCAAGAGTTTTTGAAGGTCAAAAAATAACCTTAAAAATGGTGGTATGGCGATAAAAACACCATTTTTCGACGTTTCTTATCGAGCACTATCCATTGGAATCAAAAAATTGCGAAAAAAACAAGCGAAAATTTAAAAAATTGAATTCTGAAGGGGTTATTTTGATTTCTAGGGGGGCGGGTATTTTGGTTTCTCGGTGGGGGTTGCATACCCCAAAACCTTACACGCCCTGGTGTGCTTTTAACCCCTCACATAATCAGCTGTCTCCTCCGTACATAGGCAACACTCAACTTCTGGGTGGTCCGATAAGGCGAAACCGCCATAAATAGAACCTAAAATTCAATTCTGGGAGTCTATCGATTTAGGACGACCGTTGGATAATCAGGGGCCCCAAACCTACGCCCATATGGGATCTCTACCCCCATTATTCTGAGCTATTGCATTTATTAGCCATTAAGCGCAGTAAAAGTCCTTGAGGACAATCAGATGATATATGCTATGGCTCAAAATTGTTGATGGTGGAGACAGCCGACCATTCACGTCGAATAGCCTTCAATTTTTGCTCGAAAAAATGAAAAAGCATCTGAATGGCCTAAAAATGCAACTGGTCGCCTGAATCTCGTGGTGCGGCGACATCGGGACACAGCTGACTCCGGCTAGGGATCCACTCAATTAAATTTCGAGGACTCCACTAACCAATCTTCCATGTAACCCGCATGATTTGGATAAATATAATAACAAGTTATAAAAAGCAATCGTGCTAACTTAACCAACTTTAGCATGACAAGCATTTGTGGGCAGCAAGAAAATTCTGGGGTGCAAGATTTTTTGAAGGTCAAAAAATGGCCTTAAAAATGGTGGTATGGCGATAAAAACATCATTTTTCGACGTTTCTCATCATGCACTATCCATTGGCATCAAAAAATAGCGAAAAAAACGAAAAAAATTTTCAAAAATTGAATTCTGGGGGGATTTGATTTTTGAGTTTTTGGGAAGTGCATACCCCTCCCCCTAAACCGCCCCCACGCCCAGGTGTGATGACAAGTTATTGACGAGCAATGACTGGGCGAGCAATTGTTAGGCGAGCGATTGTTAGGCTAGCAATAGTTTGGCGAGCGACTACTAGGCGAGCAATTGTTCGGCGAAAAATTGCTAGGCGAGCAATAGTTATAGTCTGTTTCACATGAGTTTGTGCATAAATATTAAGAATTTTTATCAACAGTAAGCCGACGGATGACGATAATGATATATCAGAATAATGTGCTATAACCGCAATCTTTCAGCTTATTGTCGAAGATAATTTTCGAAACTTATGTCCAATTTTTGTGTGTGAAACAGACTATAGGCGAGGCAATTGCTGACGAGCAATTTTACGGACACGGTGCCTAATTTCCCTTACTTGTTTACTGTAGCTCGAGGTTAGTTTATTGATAAAACATGTTATTGATTTAGTTGCGAGTTGCGACGTGTTTCAGGATGCAAACAGTGCGCATTCTCACTCGCAGAGTACACGTAAAGCTCCCCAAGCAATCCGATCGTCTTGACAAAAAATATAATATTTGATCCCGAGTGAAAATAAATCAATGGAACAAAATCAAAATGATCGAAAGTAAAGTCAGAGTCGCAATCTGACATTCCGCAGCACATACGGGGGTTTTAGGGTCTTGACGTCCAGAACAGAAGAAATAAAAAGGTTTTCAGGGGAAATTAGGGCAAAATGATGGCTAAAAAAATTGATTCTTCAAAAGTCCAGTCATTGAGGCTATTCCGACACCAAGGGCTCTCTGAACGGTATATCTGACAAAAGTGATTTTGTTGTACAGGATTATTGATTTCAGGCGGATTTAGGGAGCAGCAATTTAAACAATGCTATCAAATATTGTGAGGAAAATTTAACATTTTTCGCATTTCTCAGCATTCTTTTACTTACATATCAATCAACTCCAAGCAGTAGACGCATAACGTAGAAATGAACTTTGCGATAATCAATTACTTAGCGGCATTTGCGTTTTTTCTTAGCATCTGCTTTTATCCGATTTTAGCGCTAATTTTGCGCATTTTTCGTTCAAAGCTTTCAAAAATTATCACTTTTTTCAATACATTAGCATTAGAAATGATTTAGCTTATCAAAAGACTCCAAAAAATCAGCTACATCACGTAAAATAGAGACTATTTTTGACACTATTAAAAAATTTTTGGGATATGCCGCCCTCTCCATGCCATAAAACCTGGATCCGTCACTATTGGTTTGCTATTGAATTAAAACATAAGAATCGACTCGTGCGTATGAACACAAAGCATCTAAACAATTTCTTTAATTCAAAATTACGCGTAATATGTATGCTTTATGAAACTCACGTCGTTTTCGTTTGCAATCGCTTCAGGTGGTATCGGACAAGTTGGTTCGTAATATATAGGATATGGTTGAGCTTAAAAAATACGATTATTTATTATCTTAAGACATTTACTATGAACTATGGATAGTGCATCACATTCTTTCAGTAATTATATCAAGACCTCATTTCTTCTAACGACGACAAAATTAACTTTGAAGAACTATGAATTAAGAGTGTACAGCGTACATAGGCAGCGACCGAATTCTGCAGAACGTGATCTGGGTAGTGTAGACCTGGCAAGCAAAACAACGTATCGAAAGTTCAACCCTTGGAGGATCCATCGATTTCGGTGAGGTTTACTGGATTCTCGGGGGAGGGGTCTAAACCTAACAACTTCCTACGTGCCTATATATGACGTGCAGTGACTTCTATAATATTTAATTTTTTAGAAAGAAATCAGCAGTAAACAAAATTAATCAATGCGAGGTTTTTGGCCAAAAGATAATCAATTACTGAAAAATTGCAATGATGGAATAAAATGACAAATAGAATTGGAGTTACGTAACATTAAGGACATGAAAGAAGGTGACTGGGGAAAATTTACTTGTGTATGTCTGTGAAGGTTGTAATAATTTACTAAAAATTAGACTTGCATTAAATAACGCCAGAAGTCTTGGTATATTCTGCGGCCTGTATGAGTGATTTGCATCCTACAACGTAAGAATGAATAACGTGAATAGCTTATTTCTGTAAAACCAGCGATCACTGGATTAAATGACGATATAATGAGCATTCTTACGCTAGCATGGCACGCATTGCTACGGGGCAGCAATTAACGAATATTGTTTGCTTGTCATGATTCACTTATGAAGCCTTTGACAATCAAATAAATATTGGCTATATATTGAAAGAGAAATTTGATATTGATTAGGAACAAAACCGGTTATACAAAACACATCAAAGCTTTCTCATGATCCTTTTTCTGAGACAGTGAATAATGTTTTGTGAAGACACGCTTTTTTAGATGCTGCTGAATGTACTTCGAGTTTTTGCGTTTTTGAGCGGAAGTCTAATTTTTAGTATTTTCTTGCAACCTTCACAGGCTTACATATGTAACTGTTTCGAAGTCGCCTCCTTTAGTCATTTTAATGATGCATAATTCCAAGTTTATTCGTCCTTTTTGTACTATTGAAGAATTTTTCTTTGCTAGTCTCTCCTTTTGATCAGCAAGATTTGAATAAATCAGTCAATAAACACAATTGGTGACATCCGCAATAATGACTGAAGTCCAAAACGTGAAAAACAAGATTGTTCTAACAGTTAGCATTATCTCTTTTAAAGAAGAAAACGGATCGGAGGTTTTCAGCGGTAACTTTACGCAAGTATGGGTGTAATAAACACTTACACTCAGATTAGTAATCCAGATGTTACATGGAACATTTTGAAAAAATGAAGCCTTTGCAACGCTCTCTGATTGCAATTAATTCTCACTGTCAACTTTACACAAGTACAGGATGTAAGAAAACATACAGGCAGATTTGTTACCCTGACCTTACATAGCATATTTTTAAGAAAAATTTCCGTTCTGCAAGGCTCTGGAAGTGAAATAAATTTCTAATGTGAAACCTGACGCAATAAGAATAAACGAATTGGGTAAATTTTACACGACTGCTGGGCTGTAGAGAAAACTAACAGTCAGATTCTTAATTTTGAAGTAGCAGAGAGCACTTTCAAAGAAACTAAGCCTCCGTAACACTCTCGAATCAAATCTATTCTCAGTGGAAACTTGTCACTTCAAAGAAGATTTTAGTCGGATTCGTAATTCTGATATTGCGATCAACATTTACGGGGAAATTAAGTCTCTGTAATGTTCTGAAGACAAATAGACGTTGTATGTATATCACTTTACTCTACTATTGATTGTAAACAAACGAAAGTAACTGACGTTTGACGTTCGATTCATAGTACACATTTCGACTTGAAATCATGTCTTGACTCATAAGAGAACACAAGACATAAACATGTTTTACACATCCTTCCATGATTTCGGACTTTAAACCTCTCGCAATAGCTCAAAATCGATGTAAACAAGCACAATTAGATGTGACGTGTACCCGTTAGAACGTACGTTATTTTTATTCTATTCGGTTATCTCCATACGTGGGCAGCAAGAAAATTCTGGGGGAGGGGTGCAAGATTATTTTGAAAGGTCAAAAAATGGCCTTAAAAATGGTGGTATGACGATAAAAACACCATTTTTCGACGTTTCTCATCAAGCACTATCCATTGGAATCGAAAAATTGCGAAAAAAACGGAACAAATTTTCATAAATTGAATTCTGTGGGGTATTTTGATTTCTGGGGAAATTTTGGTTTCTGGGGGGGTGCATATCCCCCAATCCCCCACGCCCAGGTGTGGTTATCTCATATTAATCCGGAAAATTTGGCTCATTAAAAGAACAAGAACGTATTTTGACATCATCCACCAGACTGTAAAATTTAAAAATTCTTAATTTAGTTCCCATATAGTAATTGATGGATTCAATTAGGGCTACTTTGTAGCCATGGATTTGAAGCACGTTTGAGTGTGAAAAAATTTTGTCCTGCATCCTACTATAGGTATTAACCAATCAAAAAAGGAAAAACGTATTTTTAGGCCTGTGCTACACATCTGATTTCGAACTTTACATTTCCGTAAGTAACTCAATATTGCGTTTTTAAAACGCAATTTGCTGCGACGTGTAGCTCTTAAAACGTAGTCTATGTTTGTTTTGTCCAACTTGTCTCGACTTATAACTGCAGAAGTTGGCGGAGAAATCTAAGACAAAACCTGTTTTTTACATCAATCACTATGGTGTAAAGTTTAAACCCTGATATCTGACTCTGTATTCTGTGTTAAAAAATGTTTGTAAATCTAAAGTAGCCTCTTGAGTCGTAGTGCATTTCTATCAGAAAAATTTTTGGGAACCATAAGCGGAGTTGTTGGTAGACAAAAAAAGGCTAAATTGTGTTTTCTACCCTAAGATTCTTCACACTCTTACACTGCTACTCTAGAAATGAGTAACTTTCGAGAAAATTACAAAATATTGTCTTGAGCTTACTCATTCGTCCGCAATTAAAAAAACCAGACTAAAGGAGATGCAAAATTTAGTTAAAAAAGTAGCGTGACTGATTACAATCTTACAGAAAAATACCGCACTTCCCAGGATGTGTCCAGTTGTTATTGCTCTAGGGGTAGACATATGTTTGGGTACTCTAAGTGTGATAGATAGGTACGCGCTACCTATGACTCATATTGTGCACTTTTCAATCAATTTTCTTTAAATATATAGAAAAATTCATCAGTTTGAAAGTACTGCTTCTAACGTATACAAAATAATGTTTCAGTGCATGGTTAAGCAAATTAAATTAGGTATTTTAGGCTCGAAAGTTTTTCCATAAGATACCTTAAAGAACGCTCGTGAATCCTCAAATGATTCATGATATTCCGTGGACCACATGTTGGCATAGGGCTCCCTAGACGTCCAATCTAAATTTCCAAAAAAACCTGAAACACCACCTCCCAGAATTCATATTTTTCGAAATTTTTCGTTTTTTTCGCGAGTTCTTGATGCCAATGGATATGAGAAACGTTGAAAAATGGTGCTTTTTGCCATACCACCATTTAAAGACTATTTTTGGAACTTTGAGAAATCCTGCACACCCCCAGAATTAAGGTACTGCCCATCTATGCTCGGGAATGTGACCTGATATCTTATTTACTTTATTTCATTCGGAATGAATAGGAAATTCATATGCGGGAAAGTAAAAATCATTGAAGACGTTTATCATTGCTTCTGATTTGTGTATCGAAGGGAAGCAGTCACTGACATTACTGATTTTACGCGGTCGCGTGTCATGCAATAACAACTTTACGACTTAACAGACGGTAAGCATGTTTTGTCATTGAGACAAGCTTTTTCTATTCAACGGCCTTAAATTATCTACGTAAGTATATTTTTAGTTTGACGAATCGGTCATCACTTAAAGAAAAAGTATAAACTTAAAAAACCTATAAAAAAATTAAATTATCCAGTGTTTATTGACCATTTCACTCCATCTTTTTACGATAATTCTTATTGATTTATTGCTCAATTTCTTTTATTTCACTCTGAAGCTTGTCGCAGTTTGCTTATAATAAACGTAACCCTATTTCCGATAAGTTTGATTCTGGTCATTGGACTCTGGCTGATGCTCACTAGAAATGCACGCGGGATGGTGGTTTAAAGGGTACCGAGACATCCAGAACTGGAAAATGGAAAATTTACTAGGTAAAATAAGGCAAACTAAAGAACAAAACAAATGAAGGTAATGCAAAAGCTTTTCAAAGAAATGTTCACGTTATTTCAACATCTATGCCAGCTTCTAAAGCCATATTTTTTGAAAATTTCACGAAAATACTCGCTAATCACATATGTCTTTAATTACAATAAGTGTGCATGATTATTTCGTTTTATCTTTCACTACATTTTTTATTCTGTTTCAAATTCTTTAACACATTTTTATGATTTTTATATTACAGTATGTTTTAACGTTAATCTTAATATATTAATATAACAAAATATTTTATGAGAAGTATCAGAGATTTCTCACAAATGTTTAATGACGCATGCTACTTCTGCACTCTTCTAGCATATAACTTTTCTTAAATTCGTGAAAAGGTCAAAAATTTTTTTCAACAACACGTACTCGAGACATCATGCAGCAACGACAACATGATTATCAACGGATATATCCCCATCGCAGTAAATAATTCAGCCTTACCAATAAGTTGTAGATAATCCGGATAAGCTTACTGAAATCCGTTCACGAAACGAACTATATATACTTCCTCTAGAAAATAACGGGTTAAGCAAGGCGCTGATTTTTCCTTATTTACATGCGATTCATTCAATTTTCGTTGTTGTTTTGTTTAAGCTATCAACTGACTTATTACAGGCATTACAAACGCATTGTTCGGTAAGGAAAATTATGCAAATGGGATATTTTCGAAGTCGAACGAAAAATATGATTATTGAGTAGCTATAAGCAGTAAACTTATACTGTAGCTTGAAATCGAAGCTATCGCGCTTATTACGGTTCGCATTGAAAGTTCAATAGAAAAAGAACATCGTTTATCTGCTTGTGTCGCTGTGAAACCCTATCAAAGTTTTACAGTCTATTTAGCTTTATCTCTTTATAAGCAGTAAGGTTATACTGTACTTGAAATCGAAGCTGTCAAGCTTATTACGGTCCGCATTGAAAGTTCAATAGAAAAAGGACATCGTTTATCTACTTGTGGGTGTGGCGTTGTGAAACCTTATCAAACTTAAACAGTCTATTTAGCTTCATCTCTTTATCTCGTTATCTATACCCTTTTTCATCACACCATGACTTTCTTACTTAGTATAACGTATTGTCCACAAAATAACCGACGATGCTTATGCCATTTATTCATTTTATCTATGTATTCTCTTCTAGTTAGAAACTGATCGCTTTGATTTTGTGCTACTGTTAAAATTAAATGTACACATAGCAGTATTTAATACTTGCTTGAGTCACAAAATATTGCTATCTTTCCGTCAATAATATGAGAAATGTTTCAATTCCTTAAATCGAGCAATGAAAATATTAGGGTTAGCTACAGAATTAAGATTACTCGTTTGCCAGATAGTCTGGAAGGCATTACAGCAGAACATCGCAGCAGAATCGATACCTCTTTAACCTTTTATTGGAATACTGATTACGTGCAAACTCAACGTGCTTGAGTAATGATTTCTAAAGAAGTTCTGTATGTTCTTATGATTTGAGGGAGAATAGCCTTTATATTACCATGAGACCGTCGAAAAAACAATATTTGTCTAATGATTCGATACAAAATGTCACTCGTTATATCAGAACAAACAAAAATAGAAAAATGCTTTCATTGGTCTAAATTTTATACTTTAATTAGTAAAATACAATTGCAACTTTCGATCTACTTTATTTATTGATCTGAACTCTGTTACACTATTCTTTGACAATAATGACATGTAGATCGCATTTAAAAATTCAAGATACTAGAATAAGTGGATCATCGTAGGGTAACGGATTGAAGGTTAATCACAATAAATCTTATCGATGCTCAGCGATTGTGTGACAAACAAAAATTTGCTTGCACAAATTTCTAAATAAACGAAAAGAAACGATGCGTTCATTTATGGATATTTTCCCATCTTTTCTTCGATGATAGATTACAACCAATTTCAAGAAAATTAGCGTGATTAGCAGAAACCTATGGAAATGATATTTATTTATTTAATAAAATTTATTTAATAATTAATTCTTCTTGAAAGATACTATATTATTTTATCAATTCATTTGAATACATTAATGCTATATAAGAAGCGTATGAGCTCTAAAGAGAGCCAGTATCTTTAAATTATCATAAAAGGCCTTTCTGGCGCTAAAACGTTGAGTATGCGCGTCCAAACACTATTTTTTAGCTTCTAATGCTAATTGTTTTTTGAGAATAATAAAACCAAAAAAAATTGCGAAAAGCTTAAGTGAACTGAGCAAACCTGAAGAGCTAGCGATTTGTAGTGAAACGTTTTCTTATTATCTTTCAATGAATTTAAAAATTAAAAATCGTGCTATTACCCGAGATGAAAATTGCCTGAAAGTCTACTAATATTTCCATTTTGAATCGTTTGTTCCTATCTCACAGTTAAAGTATAAGGCGAGCTTGAATTATTTCGGCTGCCAAATTGCTGAATTCTTTTCGCCTCAGAGTTGCATCATAGCGCGAGGTGAAAGATATATTTTTACGAATTTTCGTTTTCGAAATTACGGTCTCTGTCTCTATCATGAGAAGCATTAGCCTGAAATCAGCTTAATTTACCATCCATTTTCGAAAAAGCAAATTTGGTCTATCTGTCAGCGGTTCCCGACAGATGCGAGCTTGATTAATCCCTTTTGTTAATCCAGAATCAGTCCGACAAATTAGGACCTCGAGAGTGCTATTAGGTTCTGGGGGATAATTGGTGTCCGGACTGGACGTTCCGACCAAAATTAATTTCTATTTGCCTCGGTTTACTAGCAACGGCTAAATTCACTTCGAACCGGGCTGGCCAGTGGCGAATCAAGAATCTTCCTAAGATGGCAGTACCCAAACTTTTTCAAAAACAGCCAAAAACAAGTCCCAAAATTTGCTCCTCTGAGTGCAGAAATAGCGTTCTTTTCAGCGTTTTACATTGTCTACTTTTGGTTTGAAAACACTTTTGACGTAACACGTTTTTGAAAAATCTCAAAATTTTCGACAGCTTCGTGATTAGAAATCATTAAATTTTTGTAACTTCAAGGAAAATCCAGCGGATAAATCAAAGAAATTTAGGCTGAACGACGTTTAGAAGCTTGATTTACTGCTTCATTTCCTGTATTTGCAGCAAATGGCGCCGGGCGTCAAATATGTTTTGAGTTATGCTCGAAAATAGAAGAAATCCATGCTGAAATAGCTGTTCCTGCTCTTGAAATTGTTCTGAAAGCTATTGCAAAAGCAAATAATGGCTTTCGGACCGTAAAGAAAGTATATATCTACACGCTATTAAGAGGTGTTATCCGGCGCGAAGCGCTGGAAAATTTTGAAAAATCTTGATCTCTGACGGCTGAAAATCATTCGCAAATTTCATGTCCAAGCTTTATCCAGCCAAATATTTTTGGCCCATGAGGGAGGAGGACGGCCGCCTCCCATTGAATCCGCACCTGGGGCTGTCACCAAGGCAGCAAACCATAAGCTACTGTTTCTACACGGTTGTTTCTTATGTATTTCTGTAGAGCAACATCATTATATTTACTAATATGTAATTTTAACAGTGCTGATTTGGACCTTAAACCGGTGAATTATTTCTATTTCTCAGAACGAATAGATTAGCGGAACGCAAAGCGTTCGCCAAAATTACTCCTTCTGAAAAAACCGAAAGAGTAATCTACGATAAATGGGTCCAAATGAGCACCAAATTCTAATTATAAAATACTGCCCGGCCAGCCAGAGAAAAAATAAATGAAAATGTAAATATGATATTGTATGACCTAATGTATGTCGACTGTGTGCGGTCACGAGGTGCATATGCACCTACATGTGCATGCAACCACAAAGTGGTAAAAAATGCGACCACGTTTTTTCACTTATTTTTACTGTAAGCAAATGTGTTCTTTCAGACTATTGATTATCACACCCCCTCCCCCACAAGCTTTTCAACCCCTCTCCTCACTTCAACACCTGAGATTTTTCAAGAACTTTGGAGAAAAAGTGCCCTTTAGAATGTTTTAGCTACATTGTATCTGTTTGCTGAAAAGTTAAAATTTTGGCGCTTCGCGCTATGTATAACGCATGTTTTTTACTGTTGTTCAGTTTTTGTTTTATCGAATTTTTTCAGTGAATTTTTTGAATGTTTACGCTCTAGTCAGATTGAGCATCGTTAGGAGCGTCGAAAAATAACGTTTTCGACACGTAAATGCCGTTTTTGAGACAAAAGACAGATTTGAATGTGAGTACCTATTCCCGAAATTCCCATGCTGTGCATGTCGGACTGTAACCTTGAAAACTTTAAACTTTTTTTGGTACCTCATCGGTTTATTTTTGTGTTCCAAATTCGAAAAATTTTTTTCTTAGATTGACTCCGTGGTTCTTGAAGTTATGTCAAAAAAGTAAATTTCGGGGCCAAAAAAGTATGTTTTGACCTTCTTTTGACTTTATGATTTCATGTTTTGTTTGTCAGCCAACAGGTTACTGAAGCCACGTTTCGAAATATCAATAATTTTTGAAATCTATAAAAATGCAGTGGTGAATTCGATTATTTTTAAGATTTTTATCAGTGTTTTCCCCGTAACGTTTTTTGCTCTGCAGGCACTGCATCTTTTCTGGTGAGTTTCTTTCAAGAAAACCACTATCGTTTATTTCATAAATGCCAACAATTTATAACAATCCGCGAGACAATAAAATCAATTGACCTTCAACCACCTAATCAGAAACTTCAATTTAAAAAATCTCAAATTAAAAAAATAAAATAAATTCATCGAAATTTAGGAAAAATAAAATTAAAATTAAATGAATTAAAAACTATATTATCTTAAATTAGACGTAAATAAGATTTAATTAATCTTATATCAAAATTTGAAAATAAATTAAAATTTTTAAATTATGTTTATTAAGCATATACCCGAAGCTAAATCATTAATATATGAGATGTGATGGTAAATACGTTTTCGACCGTTTGAAGCCTCGAGGATCATCTAAATAAAATTCAAAACATACATTATCAAGAACAATAAGGAACACAAATTCGATACAGTATTGTCAAAAAAAGTCTCACTAATTTTAGGAAAATGTGAGGTTGTTACTAAGGGTGGTCTGAATTTAATTTCTGAATCAAATTTGTTCTGATTGGATCTTTTTACCTCGAATAGTAGAAGTACAATAGTTCAATAAAAGCGATAGGAGTATCAACCCAATGAAAATGAAATAATAGTAGGTCACCAATACAAGAAAAAATGCAAGAAAAAGGATTTAAGAGAAAATTTGGAAAATATATATAAATAAATAAAAATAAATCAAGAGATAAATAGAAACGGAAGAAAGAGGTAGAAACGGAGCATGCTATTAGTATAGAAAAACCAAAAAGACACGAGAAATAGCACAAAGTTTACCTAAAAACCTGTTAGGAACTTATGGCAAGGGCAAAACTCTTCACATGAATTTTATCATTTAATTGAAAAAATGCGTTCTAGGAGACAAGTTGTGGAGGGACGAATTGTGGCGAGGAGGAATTGTAATGGCGGCGATTTTATTGGGGACGAATTAGGAGACGAGTTGTGATGGGGACGAATTGTGACGGGGACGAATTGTGGGGTACGAACTTTCCATATCCCAGTTGTTATGTATAAGAATTTTAAAATGTATTCAGGATGACAACATGCCTTGCTAAATAGCAAAATAATTATCGATAATTCAAGTGACCTTGACACCATTTATAATTAATTATATTTTGGCTACATGCTACTAATATATTTATATCACTATTAAGTGAAATTTCTTTTGCTGTAAAAATCAGTTAAGAGTTCTAATGACAAACGGTAAGACCATTGTGTGAAATTGAGAAAGGCTAAATTAGGTAGAGCGTGCAAATAGAGATGGTTAATACCGGCGCTAAAGACCAGAATCGGTGGACGGTCATTGGCTTTATCGCACACTACTTTGGGATGAATATCACTGGAAATATGAAAATGTGTAATCGGAGTCAAATCCTCACTAGACGTTAATTCGAATACAGCCATTGGCTTGTTATTAATGCGCACCTAAATGCACATCCATCATAGTTACGGTTCAGAATGCTACAGCAATTCAAAAACAATAGGAATATGAATATTAATATTAAAAAAATAAAACGGGTAATAACGATGATAATAATAATAATAATAATAATAATAATAATAATAATAATAATAATAATAATAATAATAATAGCATTAATAATAATGATAATAATAATACATAATAATAATAATAATAATAATAATAATAATAATAATAATAATAATAATAATAATAATAATAATAATAATAATAATATTAATAATAATAATAATAATAATATTATTATTATTATTATTATTATTATTATTATTATTATTATTATTATTATAATATTATGAAAATAATAATAAAATTAATAATAATAATAATGATAATAATAATGATGTTAATAATAATAATAATAATAATAATAATAATAATAATAATAATTATTATTATTATTATTATCATTATTATTATTATTATTATTATTATCATTATTATTATTATTATTATTATTGCTATTACATTGTTATATATTATTATTATAATATTATTATTATTATTATTATTATTATTATTATTATTATTATTATTATTATTATTATTATTATTATTATTATTATTATTATTATTATTATTATTATTATTATTATTATTATTATTATTATTGTTACTTATATGATTAATATTACTTATTATTTTAATAATAGTAACATAACTAATTTATTATTTTAATAAAAATATTTTTATTAATAATAATAATATTTCCAAATTAAAGTAAATATATTTTAGAGTTTTCCTACAATATTATTATGTTCTCATGAGAAAAGCCTGAAAATAAATCCACAGGGTTAAATAGTACTTGAGTGAAAAATTGTCTCAACTCAATTCAAAAACCTTAATGTTATTTGTGATATAATTTTCGTGACATTCAAAAATGCCAATTAAATGCCGATTATTCGCTCACCAAACATTACTGAAAAATGACTTAAAAAGTATTTTCCTGCTTGATCGAGGCAGGGAAACACATAAAAGTAAAACAAGAATGTCAAATAACTGGCACATAAAAGTTTTAAAACGCAAATCGAAGGATTCATTGAGAACAAAAACGACTTACAGACAACCAATTTTTTTCTCTCTGAATGCTCAACTTATAGGTTTCACTGATTTCGAACCATTCATTTAACTCCGCTTGATCACGCCAATATTTTCCATTCCGTCCACCGAGAGTAATTTTCTGAAAATTCCCGAAAATCCACACGGATACCCCTCATTAAATTATTTTCTAACATTACCTTTCTTTCCAGTTCGAATTCGAAATGGAAGACTTCAATACCATGCTTGTTAAAAATATCAAGAATGAATCGTTTGGCTCCTGCCTTCACAATAGATTCTATGGACCACATGTTGCCGGAATCAAAACCTCTTGGGATTGTATAACGCTCGAGTTTATCCTTAAACATAGACCTGGGTTGTGTGGGTTTGAATGACAGATGCACAGCATAAGGATACAGGCGGATGAAATCCAAAAAATGTGTTAGATACTATTTTTATGGCTCAGAAGTATTAAATGCGGATCAAAAACATAATTCTTTGATATTTCTGACGATGCGCTTTCTCTTGCGATGATAAGAATTCAAAAAATATATCAAAATTGAACAAACTGAAATTCAAAAATAATTAACCTGATACCTTTGAACACAATGATCGCGGAAAACGCCGAAAATATGCCATTTTTTGAGAATTTTTCTGCAAATCATGAATTTTGAGTAGAAAAAATTTTTGAGATTATCCTAGTTTTTCCTCCTAAGAAATCAAATAAAATACAGGGTCGATCAGAGGCTTGTTATTTTTACAATTTTTTGCGATTACTCCAAATAGATAGAGCTCGAAAAAGTCGAAAAATTGTTTTTCTCCCTTACAGTCAATTTTTCAGCAATCAAGATCGTACTCATTTTTCTACGAATTACAAAAAGATTTATGTACTTGAATCTAATGAGTACCATGGATGTAAGTGGAGGGGCGAAATTCCTCCCCGTATTGCTTCACTAAATAGAGCAAAAAGTCAGAAACTTTGGCATGTAAAATCCTTCTTGCAAAAGCAATCATAATTCGAAACATGACAATCGTTTGCATATACTTTAACTCATGCTTATCAAAAATTTTGTTATTTAATGTTTACAGCCAAGCGAATAGAAATCTCAAAATTAAAATTAGTTCAATAATTGAGTTTACTGCTATGTTAGAATCCGATGCAAATCCAGCATGATTTTTTCTACATCGAAGTATTCAATTCCCAAAACTCACCGTTCCATTTAAAGCATTGCAATAATGTACGCAGGCTTCGTTATCAGCAATACCGTTTTGTTTAGAGCAAGTTTCACCTGTAATGCAGCAAATATAATTATGAAGATGATAAAAATACGTTATCGATGAAAAAATGAATAATAAATAAAATAAAACGAATTAAAATTATGACAAACATACGTAAATACGTAAATTAAAGTATACTGAATGCTAGAACAATTTTATTATGTTTCCGCTTATTCGATTATTGCCGCATTTCTTTTCAAAGATACCTCCAGATCACACGTTTTTCGCAAAAACCAAAAACTATGAAAAAATTTTAAATTTTCAATAATATGAAGAATAATAATTAAGTTATTTAGAATTGCTCAACTGAGAAACTTTTGTTGAATAAATCTAAAAATCGGACCTGAATAATTTAATCCAAAATACTGAGTGCATTAAGCAAGTTTTAAGAGATTCTCTAATAATTTAATCCTAATTTGCATATCTGGCGCGTGGAGTACCTGAAGACATAGTATTGCTTTTAATCGACTTTGAGAACTTGTCGAGCAAGCCTCGTCCGTTTTTGGTATATTTTGTTATGTAGCAAGCTCTGTTAACGGGAAGCTTAGGGCTAATGATGTGGCACGCGCAAATTGTCAGAATCTAACGCGTCTGGTGAGCCACTATAGTTAATGGACAATACCACTTGATTATTAACGGAAACCTGCAGATGAGGAAAATTGATTATTTATTTATCGTGTCTTTCAAAATTCACTGACCTGGACATCTGCATTCTCACATAAGTCTTCCATTGATAATTCTTTTATGCATCCATAGCAGCTCAAGTTCTTATCGTCTACCAATACATGTGGAACGGTCCCGGGTATGGGAAACTCTCGCCCTATGTACGTTCGGATGTCCGGGCCCCTTCACTCAGAGTCGAAAAAGGTTTTTTTTCGAATTTCTGGCTGAAAATCACCTTTTTTGGCAATTTCTAGGTAATTTTTAGCCATTTATGAATCAAAAATTGTAGAGTCAGATCCTTCACGCTGTAAGAATGGCCGGAAGCATTCGCCCTGAATTTCAAGCTACTATACATGTTGTATCTTTGAGCAACTTGTTTGCACGCATCTTGCAATAATGAGCATTTCGGTGCCTTATTATTAGAACGTTTCATTTTATTGTACAGCTTTTCTTGAATTATAAAACAGCAAGAGCATCTTAATTTCGATTTATTTACAGTTGAATTGACGATTAAGGATCTCAGCCAAAAAACGTGAAGTGAGGTCTCAAGAGAGTCAACTAAAAGCATCCTCAAGCAAATGCGTTTTCAATTGTTCTATTATTCCCGACTTTGGCAGTGAGCAAAGCTAGATAAGACAGATCATGAAATCGTACTTATTATATAAAATCAAATTCGTTCACACAATATAATAGGGTATGTCGTAGACGATTCGTCATAGCGCAGAAAACATGGAAAGCTGGCAAAAATATTCAGTATGATTCGACAAGCGCCATTTTAATGTATCTACTGCAAGCCAATATAGTGACTTTTAAGATGCAATATTGAAAGGTTAGCCTTTTTTAAGCACCCTATCTAGGTGTATATTAAAATCATCTTAAAAACATTAGCTAAATATGTAAATTATGTGCACCTATTTGCCTATTATAGCCTGCTAGTCTCGAAATCTTCTGCTGATTGCATGGAAAAAATTTCTACGCTACCTGATAACTATGCACGCTATCATAATCATTGCTTTAGTATAAAATAATTTGTAATCAATTTGGTTTCATCGAAAAAGTTCCAATATGGCACAGAGAGTTTCGTAAAATGTTAAAGAAATTAGAAACTTGTTAACCTGGAGTTTGTTGTCAAATCGTTCAAAGGCAATAAGGAAAGTCTTTGTCGTACAACCAACTTGGAAGGGCGAGTATGCCTCACGTATAGGCCTTTCCTTTAATAAGCGATCCTCGTCTTTTATTAGAACATCTTCGTTTCCATCTTCATACTTTTTGTTCCTGTGATTGACGTCTCAGTCAACCAGACAGTCTGCCGAACAAGTAGTATAAATACATATGTGACATGTAACAATCGATAGGAATCCTCCAGCCAGAGTCATTTTTTCTCATCTATCCTCCTAAAATGGGATGTTTTTAACCCTATGTTGAACGAAAATTTGCAAGCTAATGAATGATCACCTACTGATTTCATTTGACGAAAAGTTCATAGTCTCAGTACGGCCGTCATAGAAGCAGCCATATTGGAATATACTGTTATTTTAAATGTTTTTATCTATAATTTTTCAAGTATTCAAGGTATTTCAAATTTTTTCGGCAAATTAATATAAAATTTTATGCTCTGGTAATGAGTTATGTCTCGCGTTCTGAATTTCCTTAGTTCTTTTAGGAATAGTTAATAACCTCCAAAAATGTTCTTCTACGCTGAAACCACTGTGGGAATAACATAAGAATGCTTTCGGTTTTTAGGGAGGGCGATGATTCCTTCTATCTTTGTTGAGAAAGAATGGGCCTGTGTACATGAACCTACATCCTAATTAATGACCATTGGCCTATATTCTTTATGATCTTTGCGTGCTCTAGGTTGGAATTCCTATCATATCTCATATTGCAATATAAATTATAAATGCAGATCGAGATTTTTTTCATATTATAACATTAGGTAATTAATGAATTAATTATAGTAAATAAATTATAAACATTAATTAGTATCTTTTTTGGACTCTAATAACCCTCATTCTTACTGAATAGCTCAGTCCGAGCTGGTGACTATCACGAATCTACAGTCAGCCTAAAAAGTGGGTCAAGAGGTTTGTTGATCGATGAACTACAGACGTGCACAAAGACACGTATATTTCGGAAATGAAAAACAGGACCATTATTACAGAGCTCGAGAGATGTACAAGGATGCACGAAGTATCCATTTAGAAATATTTAATGGGCACTAGACATGCACGGTGGGGGCAGAGGGGCTTAGACCCTCAGCATAAAAGAATGGACAATCTCCGTGGGAAAAATGGGGCAGATGGCCAAAAACAGATGAAAATGTAAAATTTGCTCCAAAAGACCGAAACTGAGTAATAACATACTTTTACTTCTATTTTTGCGCTTACACCAATTTTGGATCCATTTCGGCCCGAAAAAACTCAACTTTTTGACTCCCCAGACCGGCTAACCCGCCAGACCGGCTGGGCCATGATATGCATCTATGGTAACCACTACCCGGGCGTGACACTAGAACAACAATCTTCCTTAACATAATCTTTTATTTGATAAAAAGAATGAGAAAAGTTGCATTATTTAGTTTCAGATCAGACTAATACAATGGACAAAAATGAAGATCAATTCTCTGCTTACTATCATGTTTCTGCAGTCGACAGGTACCATCATAAGATGCCATCCTAGTCTACATTAAGCTACACAATCTTTACATAATATGGTAATTATTACTTTAAATTTATGCAATTTTTATGCTCTTTCTAAATATGTCTGTTAATTTTAATAAAAACTTTTTCAGAAAGACTTATAACTGAAATTATTACAATGCCAAGACTTAGCACCTGGTGGACATCCATGCAAAAATGAGAAAAATTAGATTTCCGTTGTGTTAAACACAACTAGGGAATGCATTTAAAAAGTTGAAAATAAATAAACCACTCAAGTTTTTATCAGACTCTAATTAAATCATTTCGAGTTTTTTGATATCAGTGTAAATAGGCCAAAAAATGCTCATTTTGTACCACTCCATAACTTTTATAGAGCTAAACCATTAAAAACGATGTGCATAACTGGAACCCAAGCATGCTTGACAAATTTCTAGACACAAGGATAGGGAAGATCGGAAAAATGCCAATAAAGCGATTTACTAGTACACCGTCCTAGATCCTGGTTGACAAAGAGTTAAGCTAATCATTGCTAGCTGCGCAGAACTCATTTTGTGTAGTGCAAATAATACAGTAATAGAACTTATGTGCAGAGTTATATTATCTACGTTAAATTTTTAAATATTAATTTTTCGAAAACCTTTTTTTATAGTCAGGCTATTAGTAATATTGCGACATATATTTTCTGAGGTTCAAGCGAGAATTCTCATACTCCAGAATTAGAGAAGAACAAGCGAAATTCGAATGACTCCATAGTCAGATTTTCAAAATTGTTATGTTTTATTGCGAGTTTTTGATGCCAGTGGACAGAGTCAGATGAAAAAATCAAGCCATGATGTTTTCTGCTCCTACCATTAATTTTTTGGCATTTTTCTACCTGTGTGAATGGCTGGACCCCCTTGATACATTCTAAGAGTTTATAGATTTAGAATTTTATACGCTACTTCTACGTGTAAAGCCAACTTTTTAAAGGATCAGATTAAGAAGAGCCTCTCCTATCAGTTTTTTGACAACAAAACAATGTAGATCATGGACATGGATGCTGACTCAGACATCAGTACATATTCACTTATTATTCCATTCTGTTTTACATACTGACTCTAATTTTTCGTAATTCTACTAAGCTAATCAGTTTTATCAAATTGTAAGCTCATTTTTGTATAAAAACCGGAGTTTAATAAGCAGAATGTACATTTCAAAATTTACTCACTCCTTGAGAGAATATTATCTTGAAGAATGCCAGTCTAGAAGAGACGAACGAGTCGTGTGTGTAGAGCACAATCGTGTTATCTCCCTCAACTATTCCATCAATCAATTCGGTCTCGTACAAAAATTTATATCCATTTTCAAAACCACGATCCAAAGAAAGATAAACCTTAAATAAAGTGAACCATAGGTAGTACGTCAAAACGCATCTGAATTATATTTGGACACCCCCGAAAAGGGACTACCACCCTCAACAGCTTCTTAGAGATACACGCGGGAAGCGCGTTTTCTTCTAAAGATAATTGATAATAATAAAAGCTTGGACACAGCTTTTTCCTCTTGTTTTCACTCCATATTGAGTTTCCAATAAGTGTGTTAGCTTTGCGAAATTCGGTCGGTTATTCGAATTTTTTATGTTGAATAACACGCTAGACTTTATCGCATTTGTAAAAAGTCGAGGTAGACTTAATTCTGGCAGCATGAAGTTTACACTCTGGTAGGGAACGAAAAAATACATTTTTTCCTTCTCATAGTTGGCCAGCCTACAGATTACGGAATTCGGACATGGTAAGCATTGTAAAAATAGAGTACATCTCAAGTTCTACACGTCGCACTTGGTTGCATTTCTTCAGACTCAATAAAGAGTTAAATCAGGAGATGTAAGGTTTAAAATCTCGGGTAAAAAGAATTATGCTTTTCGCCAGTTTTTCATCTGTAAAGTTATCCATCTATGAATCGAGTCGTAGTCATACCTGGGCGTGGAGGGGTTTGGGAGGGTATGCACTCCCCCAGAAGCCAAAATACCCTTACCTCCAGAAACCGAAATACCCCCGCGTAATTCAATTTTTAAAATTTTTTTGTTTTTTCCGCAATTTTTTGACGCCAGTGGATAGTCCACAATGAGAAACGTTAAAAATTAGTGTTTTATCGCCATACCACTATTTTAAGGTCATTTTTTCCCCCGAAAAAATCCTGCGATTCCCATGAACTCTGGTGTCGCTCACCTATGTTCGTAGTTCATGCAACTCTTTAAGTACTTCTAAAAATGAAGCACATTTCAGGGGTTACACGCTGCATTGGATCTCATCTCTTCAAACTCAATACGGAGTCAGTTTTTGGGTGTAAAAATCCGATTTTAGGCTGAAAAAACGTTTATATAAAGGATTTGACTGTCAGCATCTAATATAGGTCGGAATACAATCCTGATTATGAAGGTGTACTATTCAATGAGGGATATGCATACAAATTCAATTTACATCTACAGTTTTGATAGAGTATATTCTTTTCAAAATGCCCTCTGTAATGTCAGGATTACGAATCTGAATGAAAGTTTTCTTTACACTTACACAATAGATGTTTAAAGCATATACTGAAAATTAACATGAGCTTAATTTTTTGAATGTTCTCTGTAGAATAAGGACTACGAATTTGACCTTAGGTTTTTCTTTACACCTAGTGATTGTGCAAAGCTTTTACATGAAATGAATTGTGGTTGTGTAAAGGTAAAAACACAAAGTACGCTAAGTTCTATACCCTCTAAGATGGTAATTTTTTAAAAATTGCTTTCTGGAACAACAGGATTGAGAACCTGACTTTAAATTTTGGTTATTTTGAATGAACGTCTACGGTTTACAGACAAAAAAACTTTAGTTTGGGAGAGTTGATGGTAATTTTTTAAAACTTTTCTTAGCAATATTGGAAGTACGAATCTGACTAAATTTCTGATTTGTTCAAAAAGGTATGGATACTTTATCTTTAAAAATAAATGCTTGTATTCAACAACAATCTTGTTATCCCTGTTTTCGGACTGAAAGCATTACTTAGACAGGTAAGCGTATGCATTTACCGAGTGAATTTCTCAAATCTTGCGGATTAAAAATTAGGTATTAGCAAAAGAAAGCGCTTCGATCGAGCAAATGATGACGAATATACTTGGAATTTTGCTTTAATGTAAATATAAAAGGAGGGGAACTAGGAAAAAGTATACTATGACTCTGAAAGTAGTAAGAATTTGCTAAGAATCAGACTTACACTAAGCAACGCAAACGGTAGAAGTATATTCTGTAGCCTCTGAGAAGAAGATTAAACATTTTTGACTAATGCAAATTAAAAAAAGTTTCATACGTTCCAATAATCAATGTGTTTCCTTATCGATTTCATTTTTGGCATTATATAAGCATTATGCAGTTAATATTCAGTGCCTTGATAAATTAATTATGATGCACATTTCCTGATGTTTCAGCGTATAACTATTCAGATTTCCGTTCTATCATTCTGCAATGTTGCACTTTTTGCAAGTAATTCCTAGTACCTAGTACTTATACTCCTTTTATATCATCAATAATGCGTATTTCCAAGTATATTAGTCCTCTCTGTTCCATCGGAGCATTTTTCATTGCTAGTTTAGAATAACCGGAGCAATGTCACTTGAATAACGATAATTTCGAAAAATCTTTGAAACTGTGTCTTTCATTTTTTGACAATGTATACTATCTTTCTTGAGCGTTAGAATTGAATGTTGACCAATTCAATGAAGTTGATGCAATTTTTACAAAACGGATAAAATTTAATTGGAATTGAGCGTATTAGAATTGAGCGATGTTTAATAACTGATCTGTCTCATTAATGCAAACCGCCAAAAAATAATGACTTTTTATTAAAAAAGATTGCGTAAAAAGCGCTGATATCAGCATAAATTTTTTTAAAATAAATGCTTACTCTAGATAGAGCTAGCACGTGTTGTATTTATTGTCTTTACTTAATGATATTTATTTGCCATGCAGGATTACATGACAATTAATCACGGACAATTAATCGCCAACAGTTAATCGCAGAACAGTTAATCGTGCACACAATTAATCGTGGGTCTATTTAATCGTAAACAACCAAGCGTCATCAAAAGCATATCAAAAATAAATACCTGTATAAAAAATATAAAAAGGTGCGTAAAAAGGACCGTAGTGAATGTGAAAGCTTGGCTTATAATCATACATGCGCACAGCATAGGAATTCTGGGGAGGGGGTAAAATTTTGAGGTGTCTTTTGGGCCCTAAAAATAGTGGGTACGCGTAAAACATCGTTTTTCGGCGTTTCTTACGATGCTCTATCTTTCTAGAGCATAAAAGCACAAGAAAATCCGAAAAAAATCAGAAAAGTCGAATAAAATGAACAAAATGTAGTTAAATAATGAGTTTATGGCGCGAAGCGCCAAAATTTGACACTTTTGAGCAAATAGATAGCTAGAAACACTTAAAAATCACCTTTTCTGCGAATTTTCATGAAATTTCTAGAAACTTTTGGAAAATCGCGAATTTTGGGAAGAGTTGAAAATTTTCTAGGGGAGGTGGAAGCCTCCAAACAAATGGAACAAAATATAGTCAAAACATTAGAATATGGCGCGAAGCGTCGAGAATTTTACACCTTCGAGAAAATTGATTGCTAAAAAATGATTCAGAATCATCACTCCACAGTTTGGAAATTTTTCAGGTTGTTACGATTAGAAGAAGTTAAAACGAAATGATGACTGAACAGTATTTGGCCAGCCAACAGCCTCCCATTGGAAGGAAAAATACAGAGATTGTACAGCTCGTATTCAAAGAATCGTGAATAGCTACGGAGAGCTGGATATTACTGATTATTTGCGTGGCTTGTCACACAGTTTCAATTTTTAGACAAATTCGAGGTATTTTCGCAACGACAGTTTTGTTTCAAGTAAAGTATTGTTTTTACTATAAATACATACATATAAGTATATTAGGTGATTACATGTCCCGGCGATTAATTGTTATGGCGATTAATTGTTCGGCGATTAATTGTCCACGATTAATTGTGCGCGATTAATTGTTGGCGATTAATTGTCTGCACACCGCAATGCAGTCATAGGAAACTGTGGGGTTTTGATTTATGAAGAATGTTGAGCTTGTTAATAGCTTTGCCATAAATGTATTGCACTTGCTGTAATTTTGCTTCTGAGCAGAAAAAATAAAAAGGACGATAATAAAGAGCAAAATGACAATTTGCCGTCTTTTCAATTTTCTCGGCCCAGGGACAAAATTATAGCATATGCAATACATTTTTAGGAAGCTATTAATGTGCTCTGAATTTCTAAATCTAAAGCAGAGTTTCTTTTGGACCTCCAACTAAAAAAATGCGATCAAATGAATAATGATGATTTTTTCGTGCCAGCCTTACTCTGGGTAATCAACAGCCATTCGCTTGCGGCTATGTACATGTAGCAGCCTGGTAACTACACGTGGGATCTAGGGGGGTTAAGTGGGTATGCACCACTCCCAGAGGGCCATTGAAAAATGGATTTTTTAAGACCATTTTTGACCTTTTGAAAAATCCTCGCACCCACCTCAGCATTTTGGTGCTGCCTACTTTATGCTGGTAACTCAGGACTGGTACGATTTTAGGGATGATTTTGTGGAGAAGATTCTCATTCTAAAACATATGAAAAGTGAGAAAATATATGCAGGAAGTTTTATTCAGCTCAATATGTTAAGTGACAAAATGGCAAAATCGTATTAATCGTCGAATAAATTTGGATTTGTTCAATCTCATTTCTTCTTTAGCTAGACCAAATCCAGTAACAATTTTAAATTATTTCTTTCGACAGTCTAACTTCAATGACAATTTTCATGATGCGCCTCGAGCTAATAAAATGCTGAGCCTAATATCGAAAGTCTCCGCGTTGTTTTCCGATCTAATAACATTGAATTTGGCTATGAGCGATTACCGAAAGACTTGCGCGTCAACAAATGCTCGACAACAATCGCTCCCCAACAATTGCTCGTCTAATAAGGACTCGCCAAGCAATTGCTCGCCGAACATTTGCTCGCCTAACAATTGTCCGCCTGACGATTGCTCGCCCCAAAATTGCTCGGCCTGCAATTTCTCGCCAATTACTCGACAAGTTTAACTACTTAGTTTAGCATGCTCTCTTTCCATCAGGTCATATTCTATCTATGTATCTAAATCATATGCGTTGCATCCGAGATTAGATGGTGGATACCTCGACTAAAGTCAGCCGTCCCCCGATCTCGCCCTATGACAAGAGGTGAATAATTGCATTTTCGGGACCTATCGACCGTAAAAAGAGCAAAAATTGTAGGCTATGTACCCTTCATCAAAAATGATCAGCTGTCTCTACCATACTTGGGCAGTAGCCAAATTCTGAGGGGCCCGATGGGGATAAATTCCCTAAAATAGCACCTAAATTTCAATTCTGAGGGTCTATCCATTGGAGAGTCAGCTTTTCAGAGGGTCTAGATCCCAGACCCTCTACGCCCATGTGTGATCTCCACTACCCACGATTTTGAGCTATTGCATTTGTATGCCAACTATGTGCAATAAAAGTCTTTGCGAACAATCAAACCATAAATGTTATGACTCAAAAATGTGGGTGGAGTAGAGCCGACCATTCACGTCGAATAGCCTTCAATTTTTGCTCAAAAAAGCAAAAAGCCATCTAAAAAATGGCCTAAAAATGCAACTAGTCGCCTAAATCTTGTGGTGCGGAGATCGGGGCATGTAACCCGCGTGATTTAGATGAACTAGAATAAAACTTTATGGAAAGCAATCGTGCTACAATTAACCAAGTCAAGCATGACAAGTAATCGGCGAGCAATCGCCGGACGACCAAATGTGTGGCGCTAGCAATTGTTAGGCGAGCAATAGTTCGGCGATGATTTGCTAGACGAGCGATTGTTCGGCGAGAAACTGCTAGGCGAACAATTATTGTGAGCAATTGTCGAGCAATTGCTGACGAGCAACTTTCGGAAACGGTGCCTGAGTACCTCACTGTTTTGCTATAGCTCTTGATTAGTATCGCATTAAAGCATCTTAATGACATATGTAGCTGCGAAGTATTACAGGATGCAAACAATGCGCTTACATACTCGCAGTGCACTTAAAACCCACCCTCAAGGCAATCCGATCGTCTAACTAAAAATCTAATATTTGATCTCGAGTGAAAATAAATAAATGAAAGAAAATAAAAGTAAGTGAAAGTAAAGTGCAAGTCGCAATCAGGCATTCCGTAGCACGTCCAGAATAGAAAAATTCAAACATTTTAAGTGGAAATTAGGGCAAAATGATGGCTAATAATTGATTCTTTACAAATGCGGTTTTTGAGGCTATTTTATTTAGAAGGGCTTCCAAACTTAGTATATTGTAGAGTATAATTAATTTCAGGCGGATTTATGGAGCAGCATTTTAAACACTTCTACGAAATATTTTGATTAAAATTTAACACTTTTCGCGTTTAACGTCAACGCATAAAACTGATATGAACTTTGCGCCTAGCGGCATTTGCGTTTTTCCTTTGCGCTTTGTACTTTCATCCTATGTTGGCGCTAATTTTTGGGCAATTTTTATTAGAGCTTTCAAAAGTTCTTTGCGTTACTAATGTTTTCACATTAGGAATATTTTAGCTCGTCAAAAGACGTAAAAAACAGCTAAGTCACGCATAATTAATTTACGAATGGTTCGGACTATTTTTGACTTCTGGGATATCACCCCCGTTCAAACAACCTGGATCCGCCACTGCATGGCATTCTAATGAATTAAGACAGAAGATTCGACACGTACATACATATGAACACGATGCATCACACACGATTTCATTTAAATCAAAAATTTAAGGTAACATGCTTTATGAAACTCACGTCGTGTTTGTCTGTAATCGCTTCATCTGCTATCGGACATGAGGGGTCGCCATATACTGATTTCGGTTCTTCAGCTTAAAGAAAATGCGATTATTAAGTATTTAACTATGAATTATAAAATAGTGCATTGCACTCCTTCGGGTATTATACTAAGGACTTATTTCTTCCAATGGAGACAAAGTTGACTTTCCTGAACTATCAATTAAGAGCGTACAGCATACTTGGGTAGCGACCAAATTTTGCAGGGGTGGTCTGGGTGGTGTAAGACTGGCAAGAATCCTAGAAACATACCAAAAATTAAATTCTGTGAAGGATAAATCGATTTTGGTGGGGTCTACCGGATTCTCGGGGAAGGGGGCCTAAACCCCAAAAGTCCGTAGGTCCAAGTGTGGTGTACAGTCACTTTTATATTATTTAATTATTTTAGAAAAAAATTCGCATTAGAAAAAAATCTTATCAATGCCTGGTTTATTGGCCTTAAGATAATAAATCAGTAGAAAAATGCTCCGATGGAACAAGAAGGACGAATTTACTTAGAATCACAGATCATCAGGACATAAAAGAAGGGGACTAGAGAAAAGTTAAGTATGTATGTTTTTGAAAGTCGTAAGAATCTACTGAAAATTAGACTCCCACTAAAAACGTATAAAATTGAAGTATATTTTGCTGCCTGCAGACGGGAGTTGCACCTCCGACGTATAAATAAATAACGTGAGCGGCTTATTCGAAGAAAATAGTGATCATTAATCGAAAAATGAGATAATGCTCATTCTTAGCGCTAGAATGGCACGCAATGGTATGGGGCAGCAATTAACATGATATATTTGATTGTCATAATTCACTTGTGAAGACATTGACAATTAAATTAATATTTGTTAGATATTGAAAGAGACATTCGATTCTTATAACGAACAAAAGCGGTTATTAAAACACATCAAAGCTTTCTCGTAATCTTTTTTCAAAACCTGAACAATCTTTTGTAAAGGCACCTCTTTTTGAGAAGCCACCAGAATATACTTCCAGTGTTTGCATTTATTGGCCAAGTCTAAGTTTTATTGAATTCTTATAATTTTCACAGGCATACATAGGTAACTATTCTCTAGTTGCCTCCTTTTATCACCCTAGTGATGAGCAATTTCGAGTATATTCGTCCTTTTTGTTCAATCGGAGCATTTTTCTTTACTAATCTTTACTCTTAATTAGCACGATTTGAGTGAATGAGTCAATAAACACAACGGTAACATGCCACAATAATGACAGCAGTCTAAAAACGGGGAAAACAAGATTGTTCTCAAAATCAGCATTATCTACTCTAAAGAAGAAAACAGATCAAAGGTTATCAGCGTAAACTTTACGCAACTATGGGTGTAATAACACTTACACTCAGCTTCGTAATCCGGGCTTTACATGAAACATGTTGAAGAAAAGCTTTTGCACCGCTTTATAACTAAGGTTAATTTCCAGTGTAAACTTTTCATAACTACTGGGTGTTAAGAGAACATACAGTCAGGTTCGTAATCCTAACCGTAGAGAACATATTTCGAACTTTTGCAACGCTCAGGAAGTAAAATAAATTTGTAGTGTAAACTTGACGCATCAACAATAAATGAATAGCGTAAATTTTCCACAGCTACTGGGCGTAGAGAAACTGAATAACAATTGGAAAAAGATTCCGCTATGTTTTAGAATTAAAATTAATTTCCAGTATAAACTTTGCACTACTACCGAGTGTAATGGAGATTTTAGTCGGATTCGTAGTTTTGATATTGTGATCAACTAATATGAAATAATAACTCTGCTCAATATTCTGAAGACAAATAGATATTGGATGTAAACCAATTTGCAACACTGTTTAGTGTAAACAAACGCGCCTGAGGGATGTATGACGTTTGACATGTGGTACATTCTTAGACTTGAGACCACATCCAGACCCTTGTCTGAAAAAGTTAGCAGGAAAACACAAGACAGAAATATGTATTACACCCCCGATTTTTCAATTTATATCTCCCGCTCTGGCTCCAAATTCATGTACATACATTGGCTGTGATGTGTACCCCTAAGAGCGTACTTTATTTTTGTTTTACTCGCTTATTCCGACTTTGAAAGGAGAAATCGGCACACGAAAATAGACCAAAACGTGTGTTGACACCATATACCATATTGCAAGGTTTAAAAATCTGAAATAAACTCCCCATTAATTGTGGAGAAATTTAATTTTAGCCACTTTGTAGTCATTGAATTGAAGTACGTTTATGTGTGAAAAACGTTTGTTTCGGATCTTACTGGAGGTATTTACCAATCAAAAAACGGAAGAAAACGTGTATTTTAAGCCGATGTTACACCTCCATTTTGGATATGCACCTTGGTGCAATTTTTTAGCCCCTTAAACGTAGTCTCTTTTTGTTGTATCTGACTTGTCTCGACCTATAACTGGAGAAGTTGGCGGAGAAATGTGAGAAAGAACCTGTTTTTACATCATCCACTGTAGTATTAAGTTTGAACCCCTGGAATTAATTCCATATTGAGTGTAAAAAAGTTAGCTGGTAAACCGAAAGTAGCCCCTATGTCTTAGTACATCTTTGTCACAGTAAATTTCTTAGGACTCATATGGGGAGTTGTTGGCAGACAGAAAGAGGCTGAGGTGTGTTTTCACTCAGATTCTTTACACTCTTTACACAGTCAGTATAGGAATAAGTAACTTTTCAAAAATAGAACATATCGTTTGAGCTCCTTCATTTGTCTATAATTTAAAACACCAGACTGAACGGAATGCAAAAATTAAGTGAGAAATGTCGTGTGACCGACCAAATTAATAATAAAAACAATATGTTATAACGTTTTAGTTAAACATTAGATATCTAGCATTAGAAAATTGAAAATTCACTTAAAAAATAAGGCAAATTTAAGGACGAAAAATGGATGAAATCGGAAAGTTTTCTGAAGGAGTATTGACGTTATTTCAACATTTTTTTAAACTTTTTGGAGCCATGATTTCTATAAATTCCATGAAAAAGAGTCGCTATATCAAATATTCTTTTAATTACAATTTGCTTGTATGAGTTGTTTTATCTTTCATTACGTTTTTTATTTTATTTTTCACTTTTTGGCGTATTTATGATTTTTATATTATAATATATTTTATTCATTGATCTCAATATATTGATATATAAAAAATTTTTAGCAAAAATCACATTTGCTTGAAAAATGGCTTGCGATTGGAAATGTCGATTATTTTTGCTGAGAAAGCAAAGCAAGAAAGTCAAATATGCATGAAAAAATTGTACTAGAAAGTTGCAAATTTAAAAAAAAATTATTTCTACGGAAACTGGGTGCAAGAATTCAATATTTTATTTTTGTATTGTGAAAAAAAAGCAAATAATAGAGGCATTTTCAAAATTTAAGATTAGTATTCATCAATTTCCCGTAGCATCATGCAATCATGCATAATTTTTTCTAAGATCTCGGTTTTTTGCGCGCATTAGTGACATTTCGTAGTATCCGTCTTTTAATCATTGATAATCCACAATTCCAAGTAAATTCCTTCATTTTGTTGCATCGGAGATTTATTTCTTGCTAGTATTTTAAATATCTGTCGCAGAAAATCCTTGCTCTGAGCCATTTTTTCTTTTATTTTGACTCATTTTCTTCTGAATAATAAGCCGTTTATTCTGTCGAGAGTATATATAAAAGGAGTACCTCAAGCTCTAAATTACGTTTCTTTTAAAAATGATGGAATTGGAAAATTTTACAGAGAAAAGGATACAAATTAGGACATAATTTGTGAATAGTGAGATGTTTTTGCAAAAAGAAAAATAACAGGAAGAAAAAGTAAAAAAGCGGAAAGGAAGAGAATGAAGAATGAGAGAGAAAATTTTTATCAAACAGAATACAGAGATTTGTGTAATAAACGAATGAATAAATGAAAAAACGAAAAAGAAACATATAAAGGCGAAGCGTGCTTTCAGTATGAAAGAAACGAAACGCGAGTTATAGCACAAATGTATCTGAAAATAATTGTATGAGAAATAATGCGGAATTCTCACAAACGTTTAACGACGCATGGTACTTTTATACTCTTCGACCATGAAATTTTTTATAAAGTTTCTAATGAGGTAAAAAATTTTACAACACGTAGAAAATTTTTACAATAACACGTACTCGAGACATGCAGCAACGATAACAAGATTATCAACGGATATATCCCCATCGCAGTGAATAATATAGCCTTTCCAATAAGTCGTAGAGAATTAGGATTAGCTAAGTGATATCCGTTCTCAAAACGAACTTTATATACTTTCCCGGGAATAATGAACGGGTTAAGCTAGGCGCCGATTATACATGATTTGCATTCAATTCTTTTGTTCTTTTGTTTAAGCTGTCAAGACAAATGCATTGTTCAATGTGGAAGAAAAGCAAACAGTAAAATGCCTGACTGAAAGAAAAATGATAATTGAGTAAATCGAACTTTCTATGCAGTAAAAATCTACCGTACTTGAAATTGAGGCTAACACGCTTATATGATACGCATTGGAAGTTCAATACAAAAAGACCATGGTTTATTTGCTCGTATCGCTGTGAAACCCGTTCAAAGTTATACAGTCTATTAAGCTTTACCCTTTTATGACTTTATCTTTACCCCTATTCATCGCATTATGACTTTCTTACTCGATATAACGTTTTCCTACAAAATAATCGACGATGCTGATGCATTTAACCATTTTATCTGTGTATTCTTTTGTAGTCAAAAACTGATCAGTTTGGTTTTCTGCTACTGTCAAAATTTAGTGTATCCGTAGCAGTACTTAATGATTGCTTGAGTTGTGAAATATTGCTAAATCCCCATCAATAATATGGTAAATGTTTTGTTTCTTGCAAATTGTGCAATGAGGATATCAGGATTAATTGTTGAATCAAGATTATTTATTTGTAAGACAGTCCTGTAAGGTATTTAACAGAATCGATAACTCATTGTCATTTCATTAGATATTAATATTACCAAGAGGCCGTCGAAAAAACAATTTTTGTCTAATGTTTTGATACAAAACGTATCGGATTCAAGGTTAATGACAATAAATCTGAACCTTGCTGAGCGTAAAAAGCAAAATTTGCTTGCATAAATTCCTAAATGAAGGAAAAGAAACGACGCTTTCATTTATGGATATTTTCCTAAGTTTTCTTTGATGATAGGTCACAATCGAAATTCAGTCGTTTTGTATACTTTTGAAGTTTGAAACGGTCACAGCCTGTCGGATGGTGAGATAAGTTCGAAGTGTGCGTGTGATTAGCCGGGACCTATGGAAATGACATTTATTTAATTTATTAAAATTTATTTAATAATTTATTTTTATTGGAAGATGCTATATTATTTTATTGATTGATTTTATTATATTACTGCTTGATATAAGAAGCATATGAGTTCTTAAGAGCGTGAGTATGTATCCTAAAATTTTCATAATAGGCCTCTCTGGGGCTAACGATAGGTTTACGCGTCAAAACGCTATTTTTTAACTTCTGATGATAATTGTTTTTCTAGAACTGAGCAAATCTGAAGGGTTTATGGCTGTGATGGTTGAGTCAGTCAGAGATCTTTTTTCAATTGACCTCAGAAGCTAATGTACCTATGTGGTTTAATGGCGCAAGAGACTGTGTTAGTAATAAGTTTTTGACCATTTTCAAGCGCGGGAAGTTTACTATATTCTGCGGGTGTATTTTATGAATCCAATATCAACGTTTACGGACATTTCGCCCCCCCCCCTAGATTTCGCTCCCGGACATTTCGCCCTCCCCAAATTCACCGTGCATAGGCAAGGGTGCAAAGCTTTGAAATAAAGTAGATTTGGTCCATGAGCAAAACAAGTATATACTTTATATATATTTTTTGAAAGTTTGTTTGTTTGTATGTATGTATGTTCGTATGTTCGTATGTTTGTGCCGGGTTGGCTCCGGCCCAATGAAATTTGGTGGGCTGATATTTTGGGCCGAGGTCGGTCCAATGGGGGAAGGAGCCGTAGCGATCTTGAAATTTCGACAAACGCACCCATTGGCCCTGGGCAGGGAGGGAGCAGGGTTTGGCCCCTGTGCTATAAGCCTCCACGATTTCGGGAGATGGCCGATTTTTGCTATTTTTTTCAAAAATTAGTTTATACTGTTTGTATAGGGATACCCCGGCCAAGAGGAGCATGCCTGGCGACACTATGTACATTGTTATATGTTATAGCATTGATCGGCACTGTGAAACATCAAAATACGGGTTTAACCAAATGATGCTATAACATAGGCAATTTTATAAGATAGGCATGGTATGAGATACTATGTGCAACAAGATAAGCAATGCTATAAGATAGGACGTGATATAAGATACTCTGTGCTACAGGATAGGCAATACTATAAGATAGGACGTGATATAAGACACCCCGTGCTACAAGATAGGCAATGCTATTAAGATAGAACGTTATAAAAGATACCCCGTGCTACAAGATAGGCAATGCTATAAGATAGGAAGTGATATAAGATACTCCGAGCTGCAAGATAGGCAATGTTATAAGATAGTATGGGATATAAGATACCCTGTGCTACGAGATAGGCAATGCTATAAGATAGGTTTGGTATAGATACCCTGTCTGTGCCATAACATGCAGTGATATAAGATAGGAGATACCATCAGCTATAACATATCACGTGATATATGACACCTTTGCTACAACAAACAAAAAATTTTTAAAACATCAAAAATATGGTTTGACCGAAAAAATTTTTCAAAACATCCTAAAACATCAAAAATATGGTTTGACGAAAAAAATTTTCCAAAACATCCCAAAACATCAAAAATATGGGTTTGATTAAAAAAATTTTCCAAAACATCCTAAACATCAACAATATGGGTTTTATTAAAAATTTCCAGAACAGAACATCAAAAATATGATTATGGCTAAACAATTTTCAAAACCATTCTGTAACGTCAAAAATATGGATTTGATCAAAAAATGGTTGACAAAAGACATTTAAAAAAAATCCAAAAAATAAAATATGGTTTGTACCAACAATTTTTTCAGAAATATCCCAAAAACATCAAAAGTCTTGAAAAATAAAAAATACAAGAGACATATTAATTCCATATAGCTATCAGGCCTAAGTTCAGCCCGGGCAACGCCGGGCGGCTCAACTTATGCTTACAAGATAGGATACGGTATAGCATACGCAATGCTATAAGATACCTAATGCTATAACATACCCAATGCTATAAGATATGACACGGTATAGCATACTCAACGCTATAAGATAGGGCACGATGAAACAACCAACATTATGGAAATTTTTTTTGAAACATCAAAATTATGGATTTTTTAAAAAAACTTCAAAATTATGGATTTTTTTTAAAAAACATCAAAATTATGGATTTTTTAAAATAACATCAAAATTATGGATTCTTTTTTAAAAAACATGGATTTTTTAAAAAATATCAAAGTATTGTGGATTTTTTTAAAAAACATCAAAATTATGGATTTTTTAAAATCACATCAAAATTACGGATTTTTTAAAATAACACCAAAATTACGGATTAAATAAAAAAAAACATCAAAATTATGGATTTTTCCAAGAAATTCATCAAAATTATGGATTTTTTTACGCCTCAATTCCACATAGCTATATAATATCAGGCCTAAGTTCAGCCCGAGCAACGCCGGGCAAGCTCATCTAGTACTTTATAAAACGTCTGGGCCCAGTTGCACCAAACGCATGCAGCCCGTTTACAGGTAACAAGCGTCACTTGTAACAGGAAACGGGTTTCATCAAAATTTGTCATAGGAATGTTGTTTACAAGTTAACAGGCAACAAGTTTGTAAAACACGGGTTGCACGAAAAACTTGTACAGGTAATTTTCTACAGCTTACAAGCAAGTGGTCAACAGATAGGTTTTTACCTGTAGACACATTCCAGCTGCCCAAATTTTTCTACATGCGGTAAAAGATTTGCCTGTAATTCACTTTATGATGACAGGTCGATTTGAACTTGTAATTGCTTTCCTGAGAGCGTATTTTCGATCAGCTAAATTATTTTTATAGAAAATCTGATTCAGATAATAGTAATGTGAGTTAGGACTGTATATGCTTGCGTATCTTGGCTGTCATTGTACAAGTTGCACGTGGTTACTTACAAATTCAAATTTTAGTCATTGTCTTTTTCTTGTTTCTTAAAGGTAATGATTAGTCATTTTTTATGCATATTATTTTCCTTTTTGAATAAGGGAATAAATCTTTATAAAAAAATTCAACTTAGCATCAAATGTATATGTGTCTCTCATTACTTCATTTTTGAATTTTTTTTTAAGCTTAGGGTAGCACACTAGTGAACCGGATAAATCCGGGGTATATGTTCTGCAGAGTGAAATGTGGGAGGCGAAATGTCCAGGGAGCGAAATGTGGGGGCGAAATGTCCGGTGGTGAAATGTCAGGGCGAAGTGTGGGGGGCTAATTGTGAGGTGAACGAAATGTCCGGGGGCGGAATGTCCGAAGGCGAAATGTGGGAGGGAAGCGAAATGTGGGGGCTGAAATGTGGGGGAAGCCAAACGTCCGCATCCCTCTTAAATAGGTATTTTTAAGTTTTCACTTTTCTTCCCTTAAAAATTTCACGCCCTCCCACCACCTTCAAGATTTGCAGTTCCTTAAAAAAATTCGTAGAAAAGGAGATGTTTAAGCGTCTAGCAATCTCTCATAATGTGCTTCGCGCTATAAATGTATTCATTTTTGATTATATTTCATTCACTTTTTAATTTTTACGATATTCAGGTATTTTTTCGAGAAATTTGTTGAGAGTATTTACACTGTATGACGATAGTCGGCCTTCATAAACGCCGAAACATAATGTTTCCAACGCGCAATTCCCGTCGCTTAGAAGCTCCAAAAAGGAACTTTCGAATTTAAATCTCCCGTAATTCCCATCTTTTGCATGTGTGACTGCAACTATAAAAAGTTGAAAGCTTTTTGTAAATTGAGTCAATTTTCTGTTTTTTACTCGGGAATTTTATTTTTTCTGAAATTGAATGAGTGGCTTTCTGAGATTAGGCCATATAAAGCACAATTACCTTATTTAAATTTGCAATATAAATAGGCCACTATAGTCGCATTCCAAAATATGTTTATTTTAGAAAATTTCTGTATAATTTCCCTGCATGAATTTATATAATCAAATCAATTAAATATTTTACTATTCGAAATTAGGAGTAAATAAAGAAATAAATTTATACTTAAATCGAAATTTTTTTAAATTAAAATAAATTTTTGTTATAATAAACAACAATATACTCCGAAACCAAGCCATTTACCACTCGATTGCATATAACAAGGAATATGTCTTTTTTTGTTTAAAAAATTCCAAATAAGATACCATTGATAATCACCTAAATAAGGTTTAAAAGAAACGTTATCAATAACGGTAAGTAAAAAGAATTTTTAGAGGAATAGACGCGTTTGTCAGAATGGATAAGGACTGAAAGCAAAGACTCCATAATTATATCGATCGCGATGCATCTAATGCTCGGCTTTATGACACGTCATTGCCTGCGCGCGTAAATGTAAATACACATTTGAAATCATAGGTAAGCGCGGTAAGCGCGTGCCTATAATGTACATGGGTACCCCCACATATCAGCCCCCTATAGCTATAACGGGACACATTTGGGAGGTGCGATTCTTTTAAATGATAGCTAATAAAAAATTCGCTGAGGGTGTGTTTGCGGTTTTCTTTACACTCTATGTCCAGCTCGCACTAAGCTGTAAGGCTTACAACAAAAATTAAAATCTCTACCTATTGCTTGCGGAGGACCAATTTTTTTAAATGTTGCTAATGGTCTGCGGGTTACGAATCTATGCATAAATTTTTTTGCAGTAACTTGCTCCAGCCCCTACAGTAAGACAAATGTTAAATTTAAATTTTCTTGCAGGGTTCCGCCTGTAAATAACTCGATTTATTTCCATTGATGGGATCTAATGCATTTATAATGTGAGTCATATATTCCTCTAAATTCGCTTTTTGTTTTGTTTTTTTTTAAATTCGCACTAGTTCTTGAGCCACAGTACGTTCAATTTCGGGGTGGAAAAAAAGACGTTTTTAGTAGGTTTTTGTCAGTCAATTTTCCCGGTAATGAGCCGAATAAACTCTAATTATAGAGCCATGCAGACGCATAGTTTTTTCCGAAATGTACTATGTAACTCACGAATTACGAATCTGACCTGTTGGTTTTACTACACCCAGTAGTTGGGGCGAAGTACTCGCAACTATTTATTCATTGTCAATGTGTGAACTTTACACAACAAATTTATTTCACTCTTAGAGCGTTGCAAAACCTTAATTTTTTCCAACATAGGTTTGATTAGGTCAGGATTACGAATTTGATTGCATGTTTTCCATAAATATAGCGATAGTGTAAAGTTTACACTTAAAATTAACATCAATTTCAGAGCGTTGCAGAAGTTTAATTATTTTCAAAATGTTCACGTAACGTCAAGATTACGATTATGAGTGTAAGTGTTCTCTAAACTCTGTAAAATGCGTAGAGTTTTGGCTGAAAAGAATTGATCCGTTTGAATAAGGTAAAGCTGTCTTGTTTAAAAAAAGATAATGCTAACATTCAGAAGAATTATTGTTTCCCGCGTTCTTAGACTGCTGTAATTATTGCGGCATGTTACCGTATGTGTTACAACCGACTGATTTACTCGAATTATGCTAATTAAGATCAGTTTACTAGCAAAGGGAAAATGCTCACGATGCGGAACGAAAAAGACAAATATACTTCTGATTGTGGATCTCCTGAGGATGTAAAAGGAGGGGATTAAGAAAAAGCTAACCTACGTGTATGCCTAAAAAGTCGCAAAATCTGTTAAAAATTATACTTTCGCAAAGCAACGCAAAGAAATCGAAGTATATTCTGCAGCCCGCAGATTTAAATCGACTATTCAGTCAAAAACCGATTAAAAAAGCAGCAAGTTAGCTATGCAATAGGAATAGGAATGGTAGATAGGAGCAAGCTATGAGCGACTTTGCAAGCCAATTGAATAATACGGAGAGCATCGATGTATTCAAGACAATCAAAGAAATTATTGGTTTAAAGCAGTAGGAAACGCGTAAGCTTACGTGAAACAGACTACATGTAGGTATCCTTACTTGCCTGCAACGATTGTGTGCACTATCAATTGACACCAGGTTTGCTTGCTATATGCTCATGACGACAAAATAAGGCACCTCTTACTTACAATTGCAACTTAGATTTTTCTGTCGGTCACGATACGAACCAAGTCTGCTTTGCAACTTGCAGAAGCAATTTACAAACAGTAGACTAACATTTTAGATTATATTTACACAATCTTATATGAAGCAATGAAATTTATCTAGGGTTACATTTTTCAGAGACCACAGAGTATATTTCAATTTTTTTAGCTTCTTTGAAAAAGTAGGTATTTGAAAAATTTTGCGACTCTAGGCATATACATAGGTAGCCCTTTCCTAGTTCGCTCCATTTACATCCCTGATAATCCACAATCCCAAGTATATTCGTCTTTTTTGTCCCATTAGAGGATTTTCTTTGCTTTACATATACTGCATAGAATTTCATGTTTATTTTCCGATGACTTTTATCCGTAAACCGGTTCGTGCAAAGTTGCATGTCAACACATTTTAATGAAGCAATCGGCATGGCGCGTGTCTAATTTGCATACATTAAGTAACAAACCTTTAGGACACGTGCCGGCTTCCATGGCTGTCATTCCAAAAAACTTACCTATGTAAATATACCTTAAAGTATAGACAGTCAGCTCGCTAAATAATCTCTATTATTTTGCATACGTTGCCTTGGTAGCCGACTTTTATCAGATTGAAGATGTCGTTTATTAGCGTTGGCATTGGTGGACGTGCATCCGGACACATTAAAGAGAGTATTGTCAAAAAATATTAAATGTTGTTCGTTGGAGAAAAACGTGAGTTTTTTAAGAAGTTTAATTTATTTTCATTTAAAGAATGACATACAAAATATGCTTTAATAAATACCAAAATAAATACTATCGATTCGTTTCTTGAGCTCCACACACCATACATTTATAAATCATAATATTTGAAAACATGCTATTAATTCATTATTGCGTCAAATTTCCGGACAAAACATATTTGAAAATTATAAAATTAAAAAACCATTCAAAGAATCGGTCCGGGCTGATAGTATAGACGTTGGCGTTATTTACCTCGAAATCGTCAACCTTATTCGTGATTTCCAGTCCGATCGGATTATTGACCAACAAAGGCTGATTACGAATAACGTTCTCGCCGTTTTCGTTGCCAACAACAACTTTTTTATGCACAGAAAAATGTACATACGAGAAAATAATGTAAACCATTTCATTTCACTCATTATTCTATTATATTAAGATATATCAGCAAAAGCTAACCTAGGCACTTTGTGCGCAAACTAATCAGACCTTGTGAATATTTTCTTCAAAATTGAAAGTAACAAGTGATCACACGTGATAAACCTTACAAAAAAGTAACACAAATTATTGGAAAATTTGGAGAAGAAATTATTTATATGTATTTAAAATCCGTTTTTTGCAATCCGTTCGATGCCCAAACTTTTCTGGAAAGCATATGATTGTAAAATCTTTGTTAGACTTCGTACGCTGATCAAGTCTTCACCATTTACGTCTTAGCTACCATTATAAGTGGGAAAATTTTCGGACCGACTGATCACAGTGTCAAAAGAAAATTAATTAAGCAAGTATTCTGCTGTATGTGAGTCGAAGTCGATTCACTTGTAATTGATCTCCTCTAAATCAAACAGCCAACATTCTTTGGGTAATTTAGCGATGTAGTATAAAAAATTGTTTTATATCACATGGATTGATTTTGCACTAAAAGCTTATCAGCATGACTTCACGCGAACCTGTTATGACTTTTAAAACCAGCCATACGATGCTAATTCGAGTGAAGCCATAGAAACCGTGTTTAGACCATGGGGGCCAATCCATATCCTGTGTCTCTTTATCGAACGTTTGAAGCACTTCCGCTTGCATTGACGCGCTAATTAACTCATTTCATACAATGATTTGCTTAATGTTATAATTCGTCGGGAAATTCCTATTATCCTTTATTCCGAATAATACCGCGCAAATTTTAACTTCCAAATCTAGTTCACAGTGCCGCTGATTTCCGTTTGAGTAATACTTATTTAAAATTGTTATCAATATTCGAATTCAGAATTTCTTAAAAAATAGCAGAGAAAAACTATAATCACTTTTGTCAGATTTCAAAATCTTTGTATGAACAAACGAAAAAGAGAGTAGTTTCTTAAGTTTCTGGGTCTTTGTAATCATTAGAGAAATTTGATTTTGTAGAAATATCAAACTCTAGCTAAAACATTAGCAGGCGATCATAAAGGAGCAGTAGGTACCTGTTGTCAGGAGAATATTAAGGCGTCTAAGAAATTTCAAAGGCAAAAAAGTGCCAAAAAACATATGGTAGGGATAAAAACACAATTTGTTGACTTTTATATAGCATACTTCTCAAAATCTAATTCTGGGAATCTTTCGTATTCTAACAGAGTTCAAGTTCTCGCATCTAGCATGTTAAATTGCAAAACCTGCTCCCGAAATCCAAATTAGTTAAGAAGTTGCTAGTTCTTATTAGGTCGTCAAGATAAAATTGAGAAATCAAATAAAAAACTTAGATCGAGCTTCAATTATAACAGCACGCGCGACAGTTTCGGCGATTTCG
>JAVLUZ010000269.1:130402-183981 GCA_036768485.1 Mermis nigrescens | reverse complement strand
CAGACCCAACAAAAGTTGCAGATGGACGAAGTTTTCCAACTCCAAAAAATGTGAAAGGCGACAAATATTCCTTTCGGCCTCGTACATTGGTTCAAGAAGTTTGTAAGCAAAGATCTCACAAAAGTGAAGCTAAGCCACTTTTCACGCTACTCCAAAAAAAGATATACCTTCTGTTTTGGATTTCTACAAAGTTTTTTTTTTTTTTTTTTTTTTTTTTTTTTCAATGCAAGAAGCTTTCGAAAAAATCAAGGATGCTTTCACTTCTCCGCCAATCCTACAATTGCCAAAGTTTGGACGACAAACATCAGTTCATTTTGACAACTGATGCCAGCAATTATGTCTTTAGGTGCGATTCTCACCCAAAAGCATCTGCCGTCGGGTAATCGCTTCATACTCAGCTATGCAAGCCGAGTCTTGAATTCAGCTGAGTGCAATTACGCCACGTCAGAGAAAGAAGCTCTAGCCGTTGTATGGGCGATTAAATACTACTCGCCACTATCTCTACGGTACTGAGTTTGTGGTTGAAACCGACCACCAAGCTTAACATAGTTGGTCAACATCAAAGATCCTTCTAGTTGTCTTCGAAGATGGGGTGAGGACCATATGTGGGCAGCAAGAAATTTCTGGGGGTGCAAGATTTTTTTGAAGGTCAAAAAATGGCCTTAAAAATGGTGGTATGGTGATAAAAACACCATTTTTCGACGTTTCTCATCAAGCACTATCCATTGGCATCAAAAAATTGCGAAAAAAGCGAAAAATTTTCAAAAATTGAATTCTGGGGGGGGGGTATTTTGATTTCTGGGGGGTATTTTGGTTTCTGGGGGGTGCATACCCCCCAAAACCCCCCACGCCCAGGTGTGGTGAGGACTCAAGCTTCAAGAATACACATATAAAATTGTGTAGGTCCCAAATATCACAAAGAAACTCAAGAACATGTGCCACTGTCGCTGAACCAGCAACAAGCGCAAATATTTGCTCAAAGCTGAGATTCACTTGTGAGCCAGGCAGCCGAATATGCCGCTCGTGCATTCACTGAAGATTTCAGAGCTCATCTCGTCAACGCCTTAGGACAAGAATTTGCCAATACGTTTCTTGATAGTCTTATCGAATATCGAAAACAGCCATATTGCAGAAGCTGTCCACAAGGTTCAACAATGTATATCAAGCTGACGGGCAACAATCGTTGCCTCGAGTTGTGCTTACTGGTCAGCATCCAGCGCCAAGTATGTCTATCAAAATTTGACCAGCTTTGCCGATTCCGTTTCTCAGCAAATTCACGCAACATCCGCATCCTTTCTACAATGATTCAACTTTTCGTCTAACTCAATTCTACGTCACAACCGGCCCAATGGTCTATGAAGTTGGTTTAGAGTTCGTAGCTAACCACCCAAGGTTGCTAGAACCGCCTCAAGTCGAGCATCGAGCTAACTACACAATTCCATCGGAATTTGTTCCGCATCGTCCTACGACTCCGCCCGACCTTCATGCTCCTTTGGCCTTAACAATTCGCCAAATGGCTGATGTTTTCAGTTCAATGAATGAATTTTTCGAAGAATACAAGTCAACTTTCCATTTCATTCCATCTATTTCAATCTACGACTTTCATGTCTGCGCCAATGTTTCTTCAATTTCTCAACAATCGGTTTTTAAGATTCCAATTCTGGTATCGAGAACCTTGAATCGCTTGGCGCATGGTCGAACAACTTTGACAAATGCTTAGATCAATTTTTGTGGAAAGAGTTCTCAATCCGTTTCCAAGAGAAGTTTTGTCGAGTTTCCTGAAATTATTGAGACAACTACGGACTTGTACACAGCGCATAAGCAAATTCAGCTAATTTGATTGTGCACAGACCCGCCAATCAGCTGTCCACTTGTTTTTCCACACTATGCCGCACGTCAACAAATCCAAGGTTTCTTGGAAGTAACTCTCCCAGCCGCGTTAGAAGAAATTTGCAATTGACAAAGCAACCGCAACGCGTCTGCGACTCAAGCGGAAGAGCCGCCCCTAAAAACATGTCGATGCACCATCAATTTATCGATTGAAGGTCAAATTGCTTTACGTCGTCGTCGCATGGAACAAGAGCAACGCGACCGTAGGTCTATGCAGGCTATTGAGGAAACACCACAATCATACCATATTCGCCGTACTACCAATTTTGCCATTACGTCTACGGTTCGTCAGCCGCACAATTCGTTGCAACCTATCAAACGTCTTACTTCTCGTCAGCGTCATTATAATCGTGTCGAACGTAGTCGTCAGTTACGTCGCGCCGCCAGAGCTGAGCAAGCGGCTTCGCAAACTTCTGCTCAACCGTCGGCCCAACCATCTGCTTCGGGCCGTAGTATTCCACGTCCGTTGCATTTAGACAATCATCGTTGTCGCAATACCGCTGCGCCGCATCGCGCAGCCCTGATGTCTGTATCCGTGCCACGCGTTTTGGTTACGCAATTGCAGGATCGTTATCCTGCCCAGCAGCATATTGCCGCGCCGCATTTTACGCCTATTCCGTCGTGAGGAAACAGCCGCGCCCATTCTATGTCGCGCGTTATGCCAAATATTTTGCGCATGACTGACGGTCGTTGTACCACTCAGTTGTCATTGCCTCGCGATCAACTGGATCGCCGCACTTGAACTATTTGCTCATTATTTTGATTTTGCTGTGCCAGGATGATGTACCAACCGCCAGCAGTGCGTTAATTTTTTGTTTAATTCGTTTTAATCATTTTTTCCGTAATTTTTCTCTTACTAGTTAATTTTCCTGCAGCCACACTTCAATTTTTCTCTCCACTTTAGGACTTTTTTCTAACAATCTTTTTACATATCTCCGTTATTCATTATTTCCATGTATATTTTTATTACGATGTATACTTTTCTGATTTTTCCCAAAAACATATTTGTTATTTCATTGTATTTGTCTGTCTTTGATTCATTTATTGTCCTTGTCCATATGTGTTCTCAATTTGTCCATAATTTGAGCCTTTTGTACTCAATACTAATTAAGCCGAGTGACCTGCCCTCCTATCATAAATTACTTTTAATTCAAAATTCTCTGGGTCCCGGGCAAACAGTCATTCCGTACGTTGCGCAAAATCACGTTGTCAATGCGTCACCGACGCACCGTTCTTTTGTCTCCCGCTGCTCAATTGTTTGACGTAGCCGTACATCATCTCGTACATTTTCATGCATACGTTTTGTGCATAAAAATGTGTCAGCATCCCGCTTCGATCTGCTGACACAAATTGATAATCGCCCGACTCCACGCCATGGCCGTGTTTGCGCAAAAAGTTTGCGCACAAACTTTGTTGCGCGTGAAAATTTGCACTGCGTGCAAATTTTTCTCAATATCCGGGAGAGTGTAGAGATTGCTCTACACCCTGTTTTGCCGCGTTGGTTCAATGCGAAATTCCATTTGTTTTGCACTACGTTGTACCTACATTCCCATGACTGTTTGGCCCAGATGTGCATTTTTGTGCTTAATTTCCATTTGCATGTACGCGACCACTAAGCGCAACGCTATAGTGTGTCGCCCGGGACCACCTTCCCTCCAAAAATTATCATATTTTCATTTCCTTTCCCATACATATTTTCAATAAAAATCCGGGATAGGAAAATGGGCACTCGGGCTTAATGCGACTTGAGTACGAATTGGTATGTGTGCTATCATATCATACGTGTGTTAAAACTCTATATGTGTGTGTCTCATATTTGTGCCTATTCCGTTTGTACATTCTTTACCGTAAGCTTTGCCCATAGGCCTATTGTTATTCTCGTAGATCCATTCCGCGTTTCTTTGTCCGCGTTGATACGCCTCTTTTTCGTATCATTTAAAACTGCGTGCAAGCGCAGTTTTGACGATAGATCATTCCTGCACTTTAAGACTTTTTCATTTTACATTGAGCTTTTGAGCCTCTCACGCCAGCTTCTACGCTGAGCGTTGTTTTTCTTTTTCCGTGCGTTCGAGTAGTCTCCGCACGTAGTCCCTGTTGTTTTCCCTGCGTGGCTGCAGGAAATCTTGTCGTGTTTTTGTCGCGTAGTGGGCAAGTTTCTTTCGCCCTTGCGCATTTTATTATATTATTTGTGCGCCAATTGGCATTTATTTGTATGCCTTTGGCGGGGCTCTGCGCCCTCTGTTAAATACATTGTTTGATTTTAACCGATTAGCGTAACACGACAGTTGGCAGCATGCAATCTTCATGCTGTCGCATTTTTTATTGCTTCACAATTTTCTGTCCAAAAATATTGTAAAAATTAATTATTTAATTAACGATGTTGGGCTCGGTTGAATTTCCGTGCTGTTGAATTCTGTTCTTGTGCTACACTATACTTAGGAACCCTCAATATTTTCAAGCACCGGAATTCGGTCCCAAAACAAGTTAAATAATAATCTTTTTGAGCCCTCAATTAGGTTTCCGGGGAACTTACATTATTTAGGTACTTAATCTCAAAAGGGGTTAAGTAAGTAAGTTTCACTAGGTGCATGCGTAGAGGGCCGGGCTATCTTGATAGGCCGGGCCACTTACCCCAAGTCGCCGGTTGGTGATTGACCCCCCTAAAAAGGGTGGTTACCTCCAGTGCGAGCGCAGTAAGCTCAAGCATCCGGACTTTAAGTAAGACTCATAAACGTAGTTAGAGTCTACGTTTACAAATGCACATCAAAGTTCGTCTAACTTTGAGACGAAGTGCTAGCATCTTAAATAGAACTTCAATGTTGTGCCAATCGAAGTTCGGCCTAAGTTCGAAAACTTTTTATAGAACTTCGATAGTGAGCAAATCGAAGTTCGACAGATCTTTTATAGAAGTTCAACAACATACAATTCGAAGTTCTAAGAAACCAAAAAATGAGGTCATAGAATTTCGAGTGAATAAATAGCAAGGGTCATTTAAATTTTAATAGGTATGTACCTAAGTACCTATAGCTCCTAATATGTGCTTCCTTGTTGAATAATAACTAGAGACTGGATAGTATGGTGCAAAAAAAGTGAAATTACGTGCAAAAAAATAGCAATTTATGTGCAAAGTTACGTGCAAAAATTCAGCTTTCTACAGTGTAATTAATTGATACCATGTCAAAAATAACAAGTACAGGGTGTCACGAAATGATAGCCCCCTCCAAAAATTGATTTCAGGGTACGATAGGAAAAATCTGTAAGCACTATCTTGTAGAGCATTCAATTCTGCTTTGGGTAGTAAAAAGTGATTTATACATTGCAAAAAGAAATTTTTACAAGTAGCTCTGAATAAGATCTATCTTAGTAAAGTTGTGACGAATCGATTAGAAAAGCTCGTGCACATGGAGTCAGAAATCGGTCGCTATTCTGCAGAAACAGCATCAAAAAATTGGCGTATGGTGTTAAATGAATTAGAATATGATGCGTAATAGTCTGACAATCTGTTATGTTCAATGACTATGCATTTAAGGCAGGTCGACCAAGCTGAAGACGGCTATATGGATTTTTAAATCGACGTAGTCGTGAAATTCGAAATACTGAGATATTTTTTGTTTCTGATCAATAAAAAATTAACCGGTGCACATTGCGCTTTGATAAAATAAGCATCCGACGCAGAATTGAATACTCTACAACATGGTATTTGTATATTTTTTTCTATGATTCTTGAAAGTCGGTTTTTGGAAGGGGCTATCATTTCGTGACACCCTGTATATGACAAGACTAATCATTTAAAAACTTATTAAAAGTACATCTAAAAAAATGATACTGAAAATATCGAAAATAGCACACAAACATGTGAGGAATATATCGGATGGGGCGGGATGGGAGGGATGTACAAAACAACATTGGAAACTGGTGATTATTGTGAAACATTTTTCCATTTCGAAACAAATAAGGTGGGATGATGCCATTTATTTCACTCATCCCTTGAACACACACTTTTAAAGCTAAATATATCCAATTGAGATTTGAAAGCAAATACCAATGTTATTCTCACTTAAGCAACATAGGCTTCATAGGCGTACCATTGAGCGGAAAAACGAGAACACTGAACACATATCTTTGAGGCACTATGCGTTGTTTCATCCAATATAAAAACCAACAGGGTGACCAATAATCGACCGAATTTTATCAACTGTTGCTTCGTATATTGGTTTAACATAATTTTTTCTATAAAGTGCTTTCATCTGGTATTCTTTTTCCAGTATACTCTTGCAAAAATTTTCGAAGCGGCTCTGAACTTAACTTGAATAAATAAATGCCTGATTGGAACGAATGCGCTAGTCAAATCAGACTCAAACTTTTTAGTGCCAGAAAATTGTTCCTCGGCCTTTCCAAAACTTTCAACAAGAAACAGCTGATTCACAGAGTTTGATTTGCGCTTTTCAACCTGTTCCTTGTGGCGCGGACCGTTAATGTGCTGTTCTATTGGTTGACCTTGGTGTTTGCTGTCAACTTTCAATTCAGCATTGCACAAGCTGCATTTAATGATTGTGCCATCCGAAACTACAAAATTATCCTTATACTTTTGAGCCAGGGATTTCAGCTACACACTTTTGGCATTTTTAACATAGAAATAAAAGTGCCAGAAAACAAAACAATCGCTCATCCTTGATATTTCAGCTAGAAAATTTTGGGGGTGTAAGATTTTTCAAAGGTCAAAAATAAAGGCCTTAAAAACGGTGGTATGGCGAAGAAACACCATTTTTCGACGTTTCTCATCGAGCACTATCCATTGGCATCAAAAAATTGCGAAAAAAACGAAAAAATTTTTAAAAACTGAATTCTGGGGATATTTTGGTTTCTCAGGCGGGGGGTGCATACCCCCTAAACCCCTTCCCACGCCCAGGTGAGATCTCCACCCCTTGTTACATGTATGAATGGTAGCATGGCAGGCCATATATAAAATGAAGTCTTAGCATGTCTTTTTAGAATCATGAGTGAATGGAACCGTGTGCAGTTTAAATTCACAATATTTATGACTGAAATTCGTAAATATCGTCGATTGTTCCTCACTAAAGTTATTTTTATAATCGATTTTATCTCCAAGTTAGCTAAACGACGCCACTACGATGCAACGAATTCTTTGTAATGCATCGGCTTGCTTGTATTTATGTACCTCAATATACATTGTAGATGGTACGCAAATATGTACATGCCTATTGACCTGATTGTACAGCAAGTGATATGAGTGGGCGTATATGCGCACGTATACTCAGCATAACCCAGACACTTTAAGGCAGAGCCAGACACTTTAATGCGTAAAACGCGTCCGGCCGGACACTTTTAAGGTGCGACACCGGCACTGGCAGATTGCGATTATAGCATTTATCTGATCTGATGTATAATTATCGTGAACTTCGGCTTAGTGTCAATTAAAATTCTTAGAATTTATGCACAAAGTTACGAGTGAAACAGACTACATAGGTACCTACATAGTTTACGAAGCTGACATGCGCCATGCAGTAAGAAATATGCATAGGTATAGATAATTAATGAGCACAGCTTTTTTGCACATTAAATATACTTATGTAATGCGGCTCTTTACTGTGTGTATGCGACGCTAAAAGCAGCATGTAGGGAGCGCACATTATGCTATATATCATTCCCAGTGCTTAAAGTCGTTTGTGCCTAATAATGGGGTTGAGGTTGGCTGCTTTGACAAAAATCTATCCTACTGTAGTTCGACGTATTTGAGGACGAGGTCAACATCACAAACCTACATACATGTACGAGTATATGTACGCACTCCGTGCAGGCAGGCCGCTAATAAGGCATAAATTGTTTTATCCTGAGTGGAGAAAAATCTATTTTTCTTCATCATAACGTAGTATGGTGGCAGGGCCTAAAGGTATAGTCTACAAAACGGAGTTCCGGAATGAAACTTTATTCAGGTAGCCAATTTTAAATAATTGACTGAATTAGAAAAAAGGAAGGGTATACAATATGGGAGATAACCAAAAACAACATGGAAAAATCAAATTTTTACTTCATTGTTTCGTGAACTAGGCGAAATTAAATTGAAATAAAAGAAAGTTAGCACTCAAGAAAGTGCAGGCTGAAAATTTTTTGATATACCTCGGTGCCGGATTTTCGGGTTTTTGACAAATGTCCTCAATTTAAAAACAACTTTAGGAATAAATATGTCTTTACAGAATAATTATGTTGAATTTTTTACAATCAAATTCAATTAACAAACCATTTTCACTGTTTTAACATGTGTTTTGAACCTATGATGATCCGCTTTATGATTTTCCGAGTCTTATCAATTAGTAAAAATTTTCAATTAAACACATTACATCAACATGGATGCATTAAATGAATGAGAACATCGGCTAATTGGCTTGACTACAAATACAAATGCCCGTTCGTTAAATTGGGTTTCCAGAAAATATCGGTTCTTGCATTTCATATGAAAATTTTTACCTGCTGGTCAGTCAGACGGACTGTGTGTTCTGTCCGTTTGGCCATCAGTATAGCGTCTTGCATTAAATAAGCATTGCCTGCACATGCCACGATGACATGTCCAATGACCCCTGCCCTATCATGATGTCCTTTCTACTCGCCATTGTTTGATTCCTAACTCATAAATCAACTCAAGCGCACATTCATGATTTGCTATACAGTGTGCAAATACAGAGCCGCCCTATGTTTACGGAATCAAAGCAGGGACAGATGTATTTGCCTTTGGGACTTACTTAGGTACATAGGTACATAAAACTGCTCTAAGCGCTGGCCCGATCGCATAGTTATGGAAACTTCAGTCTTTCTGGACCCTTGTAGACCTACGGCTTCGACTCCTTAGTCCTAATATTGCTGAACGCTTTTTGTCGGGAGTCTCAGCAGCTACGCCCTAGATCCCACAAGTACCTACCTAGATCCCAGAATTGCTGCAAGGTCAGTTGACCTATCTTAGCTCAAGTTGATTAATTAACTTGTTTTTGAGGTTCGAATCAAATACATATAAATATTTTTGGTTCCTAATGTAAATAGCACTTTGTAATTTGAAAACAACACCAACGAGCTCTAAGCTGAACAGTCATCATAAACGATTAAATAATATTTTTGACCAATTTTGGGATTGAGAAGAAAATATTGAATTTTGAACAAAATAAATAATCACACGGAATTTACTCATTCCTTCCACCTAAAATAAAGAAGTCCTCGACAAATAGAGCACACAGACCTCACCCTTGGTATAAGAAGACCCCTGGGTGGGTTTTTATATTTTATTCAATATATACACACGGCCTTATGCCGGAAAGAAGAAAAACAAAATACGCTAACTAATAAAACGAGCCAACAATAAAATCGTCAAAAGCCAACTAGACTCCTATCCCATCAGGGGATCTCTTGCAGTAAAACGTAAATTAAAGTCAAACTAACATTAATTGAAGATACTCTCAAATCGAGTCTTTACAATAATACAATAAACAATGATAAGAGAAACAATTACTATTAGCATATACTTAATTCTTTACCTGACAAGGCTGAATCCGATCCTGGGGGGGCACGCCGCCAGTTTAACCGGAGTGACTCGGCAAACAAATTAGTGACCTAAGCGCTCACTTGCTGGAATAGTGCGCAATTAATTATACTGGGCTGACTTGGCAGTCAACCAATTATGGTCTGTCCTGCAAATGCGTCCGACTAGGGAGTTTTTTGAAGACAATTTTACAGAGCGAAAATCAAATTTTAAAGTTTAGTTTTTCGAGTTTCATCGTGAAAATGGAGCAAGAAAAATATATAATTTTAAAAATATTTCATTCACTCTGGAAAAAGTTGAGTGATTTCCAATGTGAGAGCACTAATAAAATGCAGTTTTATAAGTAGCTGTTCTATTTCTTGGCATGGGCACATATTTTGAATTTTATTTTAAATTTTTTGCAAAGTGTTGTTTTATAAATATTCCAGAAAAGATACGGCGACTTATGAAGTGGTCTCTGGTAAAATGGATCTGGCGCAGCAAGTTTGATTCGATGGAGCGATTGTTCAACGAATTTTGCGATGCATGTGCTTCTATGTATAACGCTTTGTTGACAAATTATGGTAGTTTTTCATGTTGACGTTGTTGGCTTAGTATTATTTTGAAATATTCAACTTTTGTGGACAAAATAAATGTCAAGTGCTCTCAAAATTTAAAATAAGTAAACTTTTTCCAGAGTGAATGAAATGTTCTAATATTTTATATTTTCTTGCTCCATTTTTTCACAATGAGCTCGAAAACTAAACTTTAAAATTTGATTTTCGCTCTGTGAAAAAATTGTGTTAAAAACTCCCTAGTCGGGCGCATTACTGTAAGGACCAGACGCATAATTGGTTGACTGACCAGGTCAGCCCAGTATAATTAATTGCGCACTTTTGTTTACTTAATTGAGCGCTCGGGTCGTTAAGTTGTTTGCTCGAATCGCTCCAGTCAGAACTGGCAGCTGCCCCCCAGGATCGGATTTACCGGACAAGTATCTTATTGATTTTTATATTGAAAATTTGGGAATAGTTGAGAAACTGAAGGCATAGCCACAAGTACACTATCGCGCAATAGCTACTCGTATTTGGCTATGTTAACCGATACAGAACCAAGCTGTTTTTGGCATGGCTTCCGCGAACTGCTAAAACTAGTTCGCCACGTGTAACTCTCGCAGTTACACTCCGCCACGTATAGAAAAAAATTTGACACACAGTGGAGAATTTTTGGAGGCTACTACAAACAACAAACTGGCGTCCGCAACGCCTCATCCTGAGCGAACGTAACAACAAAAATAAAAATAACAATAGCAATAACAATAACGCCAACGCATGGCCTCGTTTGCACTCAGGAACACTCTCAACGAAGCTAATTCCTGCTTCAGCTCATCAACTTGTTTGAGCAACTCTTCCTTTCTTTTTCCACGAAGTTCTTGCGCCCAAAGTCTGTACCATTTTGCACGCACTTCGGCGCCTTGCCTCCCTTCAGTTCTCAGGGAAGGAAATTTTTTGAGTTGAAAAAGATTTTTAGATTGGGTGTAAAAACCCCTTGTCCGTTAACGAATTAAGATATGTTAATAGTAATATCGTAATTTGAGCAAAAATTTAAGACACGAGATTAAGAGGCAAGATTATGCATGAGCAAAAAATTAAAGACATAGACAAATTTAAAATATGAGGTAAATTTAAAACGAGGAATGTAATTATGCGATACTGACAAGAAAAATAAGCACCAACAATCAAGAAATTACAGCAATATTTGGACGCAAAAAATGTCAAATAACAAGAAAAAATAACGTAACGCAAAAAAGTCCTGGAATCCACATCAGGAAAAACGAAAAACGAAGAAGCTGCTGGTCGAGTCGACGCCTATTGCAGAGTTTATACTGTCAGAACTTCAAAGTTCAATACCGATCTCGAATAATTGGCCTTTCGAGCCGCGCGGTTTGCCGCGGCGACGTTGGAAATATTCGCAATCCAAATCCGTTTCGCGACGCATATTCAAACGCTCGCGTTCACAATATGGTGATACCCTATGTCCATACATATGTTGATGCAAACTACAATGAGGATCGACAGGTCGATTGTCATCTTTGTCGTCATCGTCGTTGTAGTCATCCACGTAACGACGCGGTGTCGGCGGAACCGGCATAAAATATGGTTCCGGATTGAATCCATAAGATTGTTCGCGAGAAGAATTGCGTGACCGCTCTTTTGGTTGAGTAGCGGGCCACGGTTGGGGCAATAATGGCTCTCGTTAAGGTGGTGGTTGCGAATAAACCCTGGTGGCTGGTTGGCCCTGGTGCGACGGTGAATAGTATGATTGATCCTGTTGTTGACGTTGGCGCGATTGCGACCGACCCTGATGAGTTCCACGGTTGAATGTGATTGCTGACAATATTTGCGAGGCTGCTGCTGTTGCGAGCGCAACATATGACCAGCATCTGCCTGTGAATACATCTCAGAACGCGAGCGCGATACCAAATATTGTTTTTGCCGCAGTTGGGTTTGCGGCCGCAATTGTGTTTGTGTATATGGTTTTAATTGTGCGTTTTGATTGTGATTGTGAACGCGGTTGCAATTGAACGTGCAATTGCCGGGACAATTGCGGATCTTGCCGCCTATGGCCCCTTTGGCTAGCACGAGCTTGCAATTTCGCGCGGACTTCCGTGTGAACAAGCCTTTTTACGCGTTCTTTTTCCAAATATTTCAAATGACGCATTGTGCGTTCAGATTTTGTATCGTAACATTCGTTTAATTGCCTATGATGTTCGTCTGCCGGCATTTGACAAATGCCTGAGGCAACTGTAAGCAAACCGGCGCAACGCAAGCGCATCACATGCACACCTGGGCATGGGGGTTTGGAGGGGGTATGCACCCCCAGAAACCAAAATACCCCCCAGATATCAAAATACCCCCCCCCAGAATTCAATTTTTGAAAATTTTTTTCGCTTTTTTTCGCAATTTTTTGATGCCAATGGATAGTGCTTGATGAGAAACGTCGAAAAATGGTGTTTTTATCACCATACCATAGTTTTTAAGGCCATTTTTTGATCTTCAAAAAATCTTGCACCCCCCAGAAATTTCTTGCTGCCCACGTATGGTCACATGCCTCGGAAGTTTGGTAGTGAGATTTTCTCTTTCACACTGTTCAATAACCATGCGCGCTTTTCACATTTCAATTTGTGCCGGTATGGACAGATCGACTTCGGGCCTTACAAGGTTTGCCATAGACCCATGTGGATCTTGCAAAGAGGCCTGTTGTCTCTCCTTGCGGATTTTTTTCTAATTCCGCTGGCAATCAGTGTTTTAGGTAAAAAGCCAATTTTTGGCCATTTTTAAATCGATCAAATTGCATGGGAACCAGCAATTGGTGGATCGGTTTGTAGCCAAATGGTTGGGATTGTGCTGTGCACACTTGGCCGGATTTTCAATCCACTCAGCCAATTCCGGGAACTCCGGAAAAGCATCAATTGGCGTCGGCGTGTAAGACGGGCCAAGGAAAGCCATGTGCCACATGCAACGCAGCTGCTCGACCATATGCCAAGCTATGGCGGTGCTGCCATAAGTAAACGTGAAAAAGTGGAACCTTTGGTCCAAAAACTCCAACAGCACTTGCGCGTGCATGACATCTATTGATGAAAAGATTGGCATGAACCGGTATTCAGATTCGTATTTGGTTTGAAATTGTCGGAAATTATCAAAAACATTGATCATTTGGCGTGTAGAAACCAACATTGGTGCTAAATGGTCCGGTGCTGGGCACACTCGGTGTGGCAAGACTTCTGGTCGGATGTTCAAAGCTTGGCTTTTCGTTCACAACACTCGGTGGTTTGAGGTTTTGATGAATGACCAAGTACTCCAAGGGAACTTCATATAGCATCATTCTGGTGGTGATGAAAAACGGTTGCGCACAAAATACTTGTCTGGAAAAAACAGGCATTGGAAAACGCTCATTTGTGTGATAAAACGCGGCAATGGCCCATGTTCAATATCTGTCGCGGGCTGCGCGATGGTTGTCCAAATTAAGGGATGCTAGAGGTGTGTCAGCCGTGGATGCGTAACTCAAATGAGCTGCATAAACGTTATTGAAATGCACTTGAGCAATTTCTAGCAGCTTGTCATACAAACGTGATCCTTCAATTTTGCCCAAATAGGTGCGCAAATTGTGCAAAACGTCAGGGACAATATAGCACGGTGCGTCACGGCTCAAGTTTTCCATCATTCGGAAGAAATGTGACATATAACGTGAGCAATTTTGCTGCTGTGCGTTTTGTTCGGCTGCTGCGTGTTCACGCATAGCTTGTATGTGCGGAGGAAGTGCAATGTCCGCATCCAACGGTATATTTTGGATACCCTGTGGCTGTGCGCGCACAACAGTATCCGATTATACCGGTCATAGGCATAGGTGCATTAAAGCGAGCACCAGTATGCTGCAACGACAAGTTTAACACAGCTGGTGGCACATCTTGCGACGCGATTTGCATTGATGACGCAGCTTGCAACGCCTCTTGGGATGGGAGCGTGTGTTGTGGTCGTGGAGGCAAACCCAAAATTTCAGTCATTATGATATCAGGCCCAGGGTGGCGTTCTTCCCAATCCGACTGCAACATTGGTAAAGGAAGTAACGGCCCAGTACCCATAAACGCGTGCGACGGCATCGCGAGCGATTGTGAAGGAATTGCTTGCATTAAGATAGTGGCGTCTCCTGGAGCAGTTAAAATGCGTCCAGTTCTGGAGGGCGATAAATTTGCTTGCTCTTTGGCTTCAGAGTCCGACACTGTGATTACAAGATGCTTTGGGCAATAAGTCCGCCTGATCCGTGGGTACGGATGGTTCTAATCCAACCATGGGAGATTCAAATTGCTTATCAGCTTGTGAAACAGTCGCAGAGGCTGGCGAAATTGTGCTGACAACTGCTGGTTGGGAAACAATTGATACGGGCGAGCCCAGCTGTAGGCTGGTATTGGCCTGCAACTTACGAACCGCTATGTGAGGGTTCTCTCAAACGTTGTCATGCAATGGCGTGTTAGCCATAGTGTCAACCAAGGTAGCCACGGCTATGGCCGCTTCTGTCGGCAGAGGCGGCATATAGAAGTCCAACGGTGTTAAAACTTCTTCGCCGTCCGAACTTACGGTGACCTCAGCCGCCAAGCTGGTCAACTGGCCTCGCGAAGGCTTGCGAGACAATGGGCAATGCATGTTCGACTTTAGTTTTGCCTTTTTTTAGCACATTTTGTCATCTTTAAAGGAGAAAGACAATGGTTTCCTATCTTCCGTGATTTGGTTATTTTGCGAGCATGCCTCTATCAATATGAAGACATCAATGGTAATCAATGCATCTAAGGCTATATAGACCTGCATGTTGCGTGTTAGCAATAAGCTCCATGCCTGACCCCAATTGTCAGGGTCATTTTTATCAATAAACATATCGAAGAAAAACTCTGCCAAACGTTTTAGCTTATGCGAGTAAGCTGTAATCTTTTGGCGTTGAGTGAACGTGTTTGCATTAGTGAGTATGTTAATGAAAATCGCCGAGAAAGGAATTTTCCAATGCATATTACGGCGAATTTCGGCATCAGGAATTGCCATAATTTCTTCAATGTGGGTCCAAAAACGTGAAAATACGCAATTTTATCTTGCGTTGGTTCATGGCACACTAGCCGTATGTCTGGGAGAGACGTTGCTAGCAATTGGTGCAACCCAAAAGGTGGTTTGGGAAAGCAAGATAGATCCCAATAGAACACATGGCCGTATGCACTGGCCAGCTGAATGTAACGGACAAATGGGCCGTTAGTGTCCTGATATGTGGGGCAAAATTGCTTAAAACGCTCGTCCCAATTTTTATAAGTTTGAGTTTCTCTGTCATTTACAAACTCAGAATCATAGCCTAAAAACAATGTGCCATTTATCAGGTTTGAAGGCTGGAGCAAAGCCAAAATAGCCGAATACAAATCCTGGTCATTGGTGACTAACACGGTTTGGAGAATGCTCTGCTCTGGCACACAAAGGGTCGCCAGCGGATAACGTCCAAACATGTTGTCCCACCAGAGTTCCTGCTCATTTACGCGTTTTCGATGGCACTTAGCCTCATTTTTATGCTTATACTGTATTTGTTTTGCGCTTAATGCCTCTAAACTATTAACACGCTGATTGTCATTTTGAGGCAACGGGTCTGGGTAGTCCAAACCCCGTTCGGTGGCCATGTCCACCAGTGCCTTACAAAACTCATCTAGGATTGCTGGGTCGCGTCCTTCAAATGTAAATCGGCGACTAGCTGACTCCAGGAGCGCCTCTTTACATGGGGCACCTTTGTCAGCCATGGGTCTGCAAAAGGAAAAACGTCAGACAATGGTAGTGCATGTGCCGTTTTAGAGCCATTTAGTAAACGTATTGGCGCGCAGTCCCTTAATTTTTTCTCCCTGCTTGGTAAGTCCGCAAAACTTATCACTACTGCCAGGGCGAGAGAACGATGTGGTAGTTTTACCAAAACAAAATCGCCAGGAACATATGCGTGCTTTTTGGCAATTAAATCCGAATATGGTAGTTTAGGCTCAGGTAAAAGTCTATTCCAATAAAGATGATGGGTAATTAGCGGATTATAGACATGAGCAATTTTTGCAGTTTCCAGTGTTGGTAATGCAATAATTCAATAGGGAACAACACGTTTAGGTGATAATTTACCGATTTCAGGTTGAATTACCAAGGTATTGTTAAGGTATACAATATCCGAGACAGCAAAATTAGTTGCGGTTACAGATTTGTCATATTGCGATTTTTGCTCTTTATGCGCTTGAGCTAAATTTTTAGATGCGATTTCATGTAGATCTTGTAAAGTCAGCTTTAAATCAATGACATATTTTTCCGCAATAGGCTGTAAATTCGGATTTATCACAAAGTCATTTATAAGTAAGGTATCAAGAGAAAAAGCAGGTTTGCGACCATATAGCATTTTGAAAGGAGAGATATCAGTTGATGATTGAGGAGTCACACAATATGCGAATAACGCAAATGGCAAAAATTGCTCTCAATCATACTCATTTCTTGCACTCAATTTGGACAAACCATCAATTAGGTGCAATTGTAACGTTCCACTAGACAATCACACTGGGGGTGATATGGGGTCGTGAAAAATTTTTGAACGTTTAATAATTTGCAGACTTCTGAAATTAGGGCAGATGTAAAATTTGAACCCTGATGTGTCAAAAATGTCTTGGGAACTCCTTAGCGTGGGATAATTTCTCTGAGCAACAGATTTGCAATTGTTGTTGCTTTTATATCAGAAACAGCAAAAGCTTCCACGTATTTGGTAAAATAATCCATAAAAACTACAATTTGGTCATTCCCGGAGGGAGATCGCGGCATTTTCAAGCAATCACACGCAATGAGTTCAAAAGGCGCGGATACTTTGATCGGTTGCAACGGAACAGATGTGGAATTTAATGCGACCTCACGTTGTAAGCACACATCACAATTCCGACTCCACGCGATCACATCATTTTCCATGCGCGGCCACCACTAACGCATTTGCATGGCGGGCAGAATTTTGCGCAATGAAAAATGTGCTCCAAAAAATAGAGTCATGAAATTTGGTTAATACGAAGCAACGCAATGATTTTGGTATTACGATTTGATGAACAATGGTTGGTGAACGCTTAGGTTGAAAACAACAAAAAAGAACATCGCTTACGAGAAAAATTCATCACAATATTTTTTCGTTGTTAAATCATTCAACACGATGCGAATTTTATGTAGTTCGTCATCAGCGCGTTGCTCTGCGAGTAAGCGCCATAAGTGGGCAGCACCAAAATTCTGGTGGGGGTGAAAAAATTACTGGGGGTGAAAAAATTTTCAAAGGTCAAAAAATGGCCTTAAAAATGGTTGTATGGCGGAAAAAACACTATTTTTCGACGTTTCTAATTGAGCACTATCCAATGGCATCAAAAAATTGCTAAAAAAGCAACAAAAAATTTTCTGGAGGGGGTATTTTGATTTCTGAGGGGGGAGGTATTTCAACTTCTGGGGGGATGCATACCCCCCAAACCTTCCCCCATGCCCAAGTGTGGTAAGCGCGCAGGTGTTAACATTTCAGCTTTTTCTGCATCAGTGAGCTGAATGCGTTTGCAAAACGTAGGTGGTTTAGAATTAGTTGGATTAATGGGCACAGTAGGGTTATTAGCTTATGCATTAGGATTATTATTTGGCATGTTAGACGTATTATTGCGCAATCGGTCAGGTGGAACCAATTCGTCCTCGGATTCAGAATCTTCTGAGTCTAAATTCGCGATATTAACGATATTTTTTCGCTCGAGTTTATATTTGCACTCTGCATGATCGTATTTAGGATATCATGATAAATGATCCGCTTGCAGTTATATGCGCCAGGAACGTACACAATATCATATTCGTACTCTTGTAATTTGAGACCCCAACGGCGTAAACAACTCGATGGGTGTTTTACATTCACTAGCCAAGCGAGGGCTTGATGATCAGTTTCAACAATGATTTTTTTACCGTATAGATAGTGTCAATAATGCTTGATGGCCCACACCACCGCTAGCGCTTCTTTCTCCAATGTAGCATAATTACATTCAGCAGAATTTAGCACGCGACTAGCGTAGGCTAAGAATAAAACGGTTTTTTGATGGTAAGTGCTTTTGAGTCAAAATAGCACCTAACGCATAGTTGCTTGCATCAGTTGTTAAGACAAATTGGTGCTCGTTGTCAAATTTTGGTAATTGCGAAATAGGTGGGGACGTAAATGCTTTTTTAAGAAGCTCAAAAGCAGTTTGGTGTTCGGCCTTCAAGCAAAATTCAACATGTTTGCGAAGAAGATGGAATAGCGGTTTAGCTATTTTAGCGAGAACTTTAACAAATTTCTTAAACCATTGACTAAGCCAAGGAATTTCTGTAAAGATTTAACGGTTTTTGGTACTGGGAACGCGACTAGATCTGCAACTTTAGACATTTCAGGAGCAATGCCCAATGAACTTATGCTATGGCCAAGGAATTTAACTTCAGCGTGAGCGAGATGGCATTTATCAGGCTTAACCCGTAAGTTTGCATTTTTAAGAGCAATGAAGACATTTTCAAGATCTTTTAAATGTTCTTTAAACGTGCGCAAAAATCATAGGTAGCGCGTTAGCGCGTACCTATAATATACTTGGGTACCCCCAACACCTGGGCACCCCCTACAGCTATAACGGGACACTTCTGGAAGGTGCGGTTTTTTTTAAAAGAAAGATAATAAAAAAATTTGCTGCCCGTGTTTTTTTGTTTTTCTTGAAACTCAAAATTGACTGTGTAAAGAAGGTGTAAAGTTTTTGTGTAACGTTATAACATAGGACAAATTTTGGGACCTTTTTACTGCGGCATGTGGACAACTGAGTATTGATGACTCGAAGGATTGAACAGAATAGGATAATAGAGGGATGAATTCTACAGATGACACTTTTTTTGTTTTTTGAAATTCGCATTATTTATCGAACGGCAGTGTAAAGAGTGCGAAAATCTGGGGGTGAAAAAGCACTTTTTGGTCGAGTTTTCAACCTTCCTATGTCCGATACTAACTCCGGTTATGAGGTTTTTAAAATGTTTTCTGACAGAAATGTAGAGCGGATCAAGGGCTACATTCTGCATATAAGCAAAGTCTTCTATGCTCTATGGTGAGTTAGATCCTGGGGTTTAAAGTTTACACTCTAGTGGATGGTGTAAAAAAATGGATTTTAACTAAGATTCCTCTGCCAAATTTTTCCGCTTATGAGTCAGTGCAAATCGAAGACAGCATTAATAAAGTGCCTCACAGGGGCTAAACATCGCAGCAAACCGCATTTAAAAAAAACGCAATATTGAGTTATTTATGGGGGTGTAAAGTTCGAAATCAGAGGTAAAAAATGGGCTAAAAAACACGTTTTTTCCGAAGTTTGATTGATAAATCATGCCAAATAATTTTTGCAACAGAATTTTGGCACACAGGAATGTACTACGATTTAAAAGCTACAAATTGTACCAAACCGAATTTCTTTAAACTCAATGGGGAGTTCGGTACGGAATTTTAAAGTTTACAGTGTTCTAAATGGTGGAAAATACGTTTTTGTTGCGTTTTTTGTTCGCCACTTTCTCCGTCCAGAAGTCGGGATAAGTCTAATAGAATAAAAATAAAGTGCTTTATATCGGGTGCATGTCAAAGCAAATTGTCTATACATTAATATTTAGCGAGTGTAAAGTCAAAAATTTGGAGTTTTAAATGCGTTTCTGTCTTGTTTTTTCTGCCTGCTTCTCCGGTTACGAGTCAGGGACACGTTTATCAAGTCTAGAAATGGACCAGGAATCAAATTTGATATGCCAGTCTGGCGCATATGTTTACACTCTACGGTGTTGTAAAGTAGTTTACACCAATTGTTAGTTTGCCCATAGAACATTATGTAGACTTAATTTTTTCATAAATATTAATCGTAATATCGGAACAATATCAAAATTACGAATCTGACTAAAATCTTCTTTACACTAGGTGTTTACATGAAGTTTACACTACATATATATTTATCTTCGTTTTTGAGCATTCCTGAAACCTAATTTTTTCTTGGAGCCTAGAAGTTTTCAAAGGATCAAATGTGAGACGTCACGTAGGCGCGTTTGTTTACATCCAACAGTGATGTAAAGTAGTTTACATTCATTGTTTATATGTCCTCAGACCATTGTAGAGACATAATTTTTTCATGAATGTTGATCATAATATCCGAGTAATTTTTTACACTGCATGTTAGCCTTTGTTCTAGAGCATTGCAAAAATCGAAATTTTCTTCCTGAGATATAAAAATTTACAGGGAATGAAATATATACGTCAATTGGGCGCGCTTGCTTACACTCAGCAGTATTGCAAAGTGGTTTAAACCTAATGTTTATTGTCTTTAAAACATTATGAAGACTCATTTTTCCATAAATGTTGAAAGAAATATCGGAGCAATATCAAAATTACGAATCCGACTAAAATATTCTTTACGCTATGTGTTTGTGTAAAGTTTACGTTACGTGTTAACCCTAATTCGATAGACTTGCAGAGACTTTGTAACTGAAGTCAAGAAATTTTCAAGGATTCATATGTGAGACATCAATTAAGTGAGTTTGTTTACCCTCAAAAGTAATCTAAAGTGATTTAAAAATTATGTTCAAGTGTCCTTAGATCATTGAAGAGATGTAATTTTGTCTTAAATGGGTTGCATTAAAGTTAAATCTTTCTTAGCCGTGTTTATAATATGTTTCACAAAATCTTGCACATGGAGAGCTATCGTTTAATTGATGTAAATTGCCTGCAAAAGTGGTTTAAAATGAACCAGCAATCACACTACTGTGCACAGAAGTCGACAAAGATATACAGCTTTATTGTAATCATGTACATTAATAAGCCGTAAACTGTTAGTATTCTCTACACCTAGTAGTTGTGTAAAGTTTGCACTATTCATTTGTTGTTAATATGTAGTCTATACTACAAATTTATTTTACTACCAAATCAAAGCGTTAGTGTTCCTTACATTTGATATTTGCGTGAAGTTTTTGAATTTTTGCCGAAAATCTTTGCCTTCTAATTTACCAACATCCCGCCTTTTCCATTTTCTTGAAGTTTAAAATCTTTTATAATTCTCTCATAATTTAATGGTAGGTTTTAACTTTAAGTTTCTCTTGGTTTACAACTCTCGCTTAGCAAGCTCATTTTTCAAAACTTTTTCATAGTGATCAGATTAGTTGCGTTTAGTTTGGAATTGGTGGACGGTCGTTACTTTATTACTCGGCTTAAATAAACCAAGTGACTATCTTTTGATTATTTTCTTCATCGCAAATTCAAACACCCAATTTTCAATTTGAAAATTGACCCAATTTTCAATTTGAAAATTGACCCAATTTTCAATTTGAAAATTGACCCAATTTTCAATTTGGAAATTGATCCAATTTTCAATTTGAAAATTGAAAATTGGGTGTTTTCAATTTCAAAAGTCACAACACATTGTGCTTGTGTATTGATTGAGTGAGGATTTGCAATGTGAATTCGTTGGTTAAATTTTTGTGCTTGATTATAAGTGAACTGCACATTAAGAAGAAATAACTTAATGCAGTTTTAATTTGAAAATGGATGGTGTCAATGAGGTTGTCTTGTTTAAAAAGGATAATGCTGATGTTAAGAACAATATTGTTTTCCGCGTTCTTGGACTGTTGTCATTATTGTGGCATGTTACTGATTGTGTTTACTGACTGATGTACTGAAATCGCGCTAATTAAAAGTAGTGTACTAGCAAAGAAAAATGCTCCGATGGAACAAAAAAGATGAATATACTTGGAATTGTGGATTATTATGGATGTAAAAGGAGGGGACTAGGAAAAATCTACCTAAAGTCGGAAAATCTGCTAAAAATCACACTTTCTCTAAGCAACGCAAAAAATCGATGTATATTCTGCGGCCTCTAAAAAAGTGTCTTTTTTAAATAATGTTCGAAGTTTCAGATAAGAGTGTATAAACGAAATCTATCAAGGTTACTTTTTTAAATTGCTGGCACCTGATTGATAGAAAACTAAGAGGTATTGTATTTAAAGTTGTTTTGTTTTATGAGCATTATAGCAAGCAAAGCAGGAGCCGATTGATTAGTGCACACAATCGTTTCGGGCATGCTAGTGTATCTACATTAAGTCTGTTTCAAGTCAACTTACGTGTTTCCTACTGTTTTTAACCAACCATGTCTTCAATTGTCTTCGATGTTTGCTATTTCATTCAATTGGCTTGGAAGACTGTTAGTTTACTTAATATCATTTCCCATAGCTACTGCATAGCTAACGTGCTGCTGTTTCAATCATTGTTATGGTTGAATATTTATTTTAATCTGTGGCCGCAGAATATACATCGATTTTTTGCGTTGCTTAGAGAAAGTGTGATTTTTAGCAGATTTTCCGACTTTAGGTAGATTTTTCCTAGTCCCCTCCTTTTACATCCATAATAATCCACAATTCCAAGTATATTCATCTTTTTTGTTCCATCGGAGCATTTTTCTTTGCTAGTAATTATATCATTGATATAAACAAGGCCAGATTTCCAATTGAGATCGGCGAGCACAAGCTCCATTAGCCTCTGAAAATCTGCGGACGCATTTTTTAAACCAAAAGGTAAAACTTCAAATTCGTAATGGCCAACAGGGCATATAAATGCAGTTTTTTCACGATAATCTAACATGCTAGAATATGCGGCAGAGCCTAGTGTATCAAAATAATTGTCAAGTTGAGGAAGAGGGTAAACTTGCGTTTTAGTTACATTGTTTAAACAGCAGTAATCAACAACAGGTCTTAGGGAACCGTCCTTTTTTCCTATGAGAAACAATGGACTTGCCCATGGACTGGTTGTAGGCCAAATAATTTTATCCACAAGCATTTCATTTATGATTTTTTGCATAGATTCTCTTCTAGAATGCTCAACCCAATAAGTTTTTCCCACAACGAGCAGATTATCCCCTGTATCAATATGATGTTTCATCAAAGGGGTGCGGCCGAGAGGCTCATTTTTTTAATGCAAAAATAGAATCGTATTTTAAGCAAAGTTCACGAATTTGTTGCTGTTGCCGAGAATCAACGGCTGAGCCATTTAGAGCTTTATTTATTGATGCAAAAAGCTCAGGTGTCCCATCATCAAAATTTGAGACATGGTACACGACTTTGGCATCACAGGTTAAAGAACCTATTATATCACCAGAGTCGATGCGAATTGGCGCTTTAGAGATGTTACAAACGCAAACAGGAATTACAGGTTGCGAAGCATCGACTATAGATGGAGCAACAAAAAATGAAGTTTTTTCCATGAAATCGGAATAAGGTTTGAATAATGCAACATCAAAACCGCAAGAACCATGACTGATATAGCCAGGCGTGATTAATTCATGCCGAGGTTGTATAAGTACAGGCTCAGGCAGTGAAACATGCACACACACAACACCAGAGGTAGTCGTGTTGGGTTTTGCGTGAAATTGCAATTTTTCATATGATGACGATAGATTAATTTTTATGCCGTTTATGAAAGCACAACGCTTAATAGGAATAACCCACATGAGTGCGGATTCACAGAAATCATATCCCAGGAGCATGTCTTCCGGCAAATGATCTATTATAGCTACTGTGGTAGAGATAGATTGTTCAGCAATAGTGAGAGTCATATTTACTTTAATTCAAACAAATGCGGTTATTTCGCCTACGCCATGAACAACTTGTGAGACTTGTTTAGGTGGTAAGTTAAAACCAAGACGCAAAAATGCAGACGTGGTCATCACGGTGACCTGTGAACCTGTATCTATGAGAGCAGGTATGTCTATGCCATGAACTTTAAGGAGAATAGTGGGCAAATTTGTCCCAGCATGGCTTATGATTGGAATATTTGGATCGATGGTTTTAACTGAAGGCAAATTTATTTTTTCATAAGTCGCAAGACAACGCTGTAAGCGCTCGTACTCTTTGAGAAATTCTTGCGATGCAAATAAGTTAGAACGCGCGCTAGTTTCTAGCCCTTTCGCAGTAACCGTGTTTACATCATTAGGAGACCTAAGGGTTGGCTGTGGTGGGGGCGAATTAAAGGTGGGTTGGTTATCCGCAGTGTATGTGATATATTGGCGATTAGAACCATAATTGATACGATAGTTTGAGTTGTAATATGTTCCACGTTGTTCATTAGGAAACTGAACAAAAGGTGCATTTTGTCGCGATTGATTTGCATAGCAATTATTGTAACACAAATTTTTATAATTTGCAGGCAAATTTTGACAGTGATTGTCATGATTTTGCCTAAAATTCCGTCGTGCTTGCTTAGATTCAAAACAATTATCATTATTCGCATAATTAGTTGAGCAATATTGACTAAAATTATGAAATAGCGATTGAGAACGATGTCAATTTTGCGAATTTGAACGCGATGGCGAACGATTTTGGCGCAAAAAGAACACAACTGACTGCAATTGCGAGCCATGGAACTGTTATTATTTTGATCAGAGTGAGTACTATTATTATTATTAGACGCTTCTTGTTGCTGACGCAGTAAAACATTCATCGTAGATATGACCTATGCGCCTGCAAAAGGTGCAATATTTACGAGAGGAATTTTCTGGCTTTTCAGCACCCGATGAGCGATGAAACGTTTTTTGTCATGGGCGATCTGGCTCATTTTGGTTAGACGCACGAGATGTATCTTTAGGTATTGCGCTTCCTACAGGAGCGGCTGTTACCGATACATACGGTGTTACAGCTTTTTTGTCATCCTCAAATTCCTTATTCGCAAATTCTCCATTTAAAGCGTTATCCAAAAATTCAGCCAGTGAAGCTCTAGGTTTTTTATGATATGCCTCTTTCAAAATGTGCGGTAATAAGCCTTGTTTCAAGTGATGTCACAGTAAATAGTTGAAACGATGCGAAGTCGACTTCAAGATAAGGGTCAGCTTTTATTAACTCTTTGCGAAGCGCAAGATAATAAGCTTTGAACGATTTGTTAGGCTGCTGTTTATGTGTCAAAAAACGATTAAAAAGCGTTCCGGCGTCCATTGGACAAAATTTGGAATAAGATTGTTTTATCTCAGCAGGTAACAAATGGAATAAGCGTGAAGCATAAGGATCGAGAAATAATGACATAAATTTCACGCGATCAGCTTTATCGATATCATAGGTATTGGCAGCGACTCAAATTCTGCAAGATATCCTCGTATATCAGTTTTATTGGCATTAAAAAATTTTTTATTTGCGATTGCAACTTGCATTTGTGCTATAAAAGGTCCGCAATTTAAAGAATCAGCGAGAGGCGATTTGCCATACAAGCCTTTAGATGAAAAATCCGAATTATGATGGTGACGGCATCGGCGCAATTTACTTCTGCAACGCGAGCGATGACTACGTGGATGGTCGTAGCTACTTGTCGAGCTTTCATCAGAAAATTTTACACAACGTCTCCTAGTAGGTGACTCAGGTAAAGGCATAGGTTCATTTTGCACAATAGCAGATTCGTTATTTATGCCAAATAAATTTATTTCTAAAGGTTGCATTTCGATATTTGAGGAATGCAAAATAGGATTAATAGGTGGTATTCCAAGATTTGCAGGATTTGGTACATAATTACCCGGAAGTGTCTCACCTTGAGGCGGAAAATATTGCAGCGGTGGAGGCTGTAAGCACTGCTGCAAGTTCGCATTCAAAGGATTAGGTACAAAAGAAGGCGCAATATGATTTAAAGGCAGCAACGGCCTAGATTGCAACATCTGTGAAATCGACGCCGACGGCTGCAAAATCGTAGGTATATGTTCCGAAAAACCCGAGTTTTGCACTGGTTGCAAACCTGTGTTTAAAGGATTTTGTGATAACTCAGATGTTTCTGGCGCGCAATTCGCACAACTTTGTGCGACAGTTTCTGGAACAATTTCCGAAGGTGACCGAGAATTAGATGCGCGGTTGCCAGTGGACAACATGGAAGATGCACGATGCGTACTTTCTGCACAATTCGCGTTTTGCGCATTAAATTCAGAAAAATTTTTGCTATCGATAGAGTGGTTAATGCGCTCAGAGAGATTACTTTCAGTGCTATTCGAAACTGGTTGAGGCTTAAGCAATGTGCTTAATTCCATATACAGTTTATGCATTTCATCCGAATTTTCTTTTTATCTTGATTTACGCGCGTAGAAAGGTCCAAAATTGCATATGAATAGCTTTTAACGCTTCCAAGATAAGGTCATTAGTCACACCAACACTAGCACGAGCATTGTTGGCATTTCTGCTTGGACTATTATTACTCTCTATGTCAGAATTGGCGTTATCTGGCTCCAAACTGGTTTCAGGATTATTTGCCGTGTTAAGTGTATTCGTATTATCAATAATCGTATTATTTGATGAATTATTGACATTAGGATTCACAATTTGATTGATGCGCGACTGTGTATTACCCAGTATTAACTCATTGTCAGACTGCGTAGTACGCGCGGCATTTAACGATGCGGGTAATCGATTATTATTCACATTATTATTTGCATCCTTCTTATTCACATTGTTACTCACGTTATTACTCACGCTATTTGAGTCAACAGGCGCGGTATTTAATTGGCGAGATGAGGTAGATGGCGTAGAAGGTTTTTTCAATTTTGCAGGTGGTGTTTGCAAAACTTTTTTCCCTGCCATTTTTGGGTATCAGAAAGGTCCAAAAATGTAGCTTTGGGTAATAAAAATTTCAGTACGTCAAAATTTTGCCAAAAATAAATGTTTTGAATTTGACGTTTTGCAGTTTCAAAAAACAGGTTTTTCACATAAGTAGTACCTATTTTCCTACGTGAAATGAACAAAAATACGTGAAACTAAGCCTAAGGCGCAAGGAACATACGTGGTTATAAAAAGACATAGGCAAAACGTAGGTGGCGAAAATTCGTCGTTGAGGGAGAAAAATGATGAATCGTCACCATAGGGTCGACGTTTATAGAATAATGCGAGCGTGATAGCTGCCTTTGTTGCCAGAGGGTTGACGGAAATAGAAAAATAACAATGACTTTACCACAATACACAAAATCTTTACCACGGACGCTTACTTAAATGCACACTGCCACGATCACAGTCGATACGACAACAGGGGCGGACAAAATGTTACACATATTTAGATGGCCAAAAATAATGATTTTTGAATCGAAAAATAATTTTAGATGACTGATCATTTCAGCTGTAGCTAGCAGCCTCAATGAGGGATGTTCCAGTGTAAATACAGAGCCGCCCTATGTTTACGGAATCAACGCAGGGACGGTTGTATTTGCCTTTGGGACTTACTTAGGTACATAGGTACATAAAACTGCTCTCGGTGCTGGCCCCAATTGCGTAGTTATGGAAACTTTGATCTTCTGGACCCTTGTAGACCTACGGCTTCGACTCCCTCAGTCCTAATATTGCTGACCGCTTTTCGTCGGGAGTCTCAGCAGCTACGCCCTAGATCCTACAAGTACCTACCTAGATCCCGGAATTGCTGCAAGGTCAGTTGACCTATCTTAGCTCAAGTTGATTAATTAACTTGTTTTCTAGGTTCGAATCAAATAGAAATATTTTTGGTTCCTAATGTAAATAGCACTTTGTAATTTGAAAACAACACCAACAAGCTCTAAGCTGATCTGTCATCATTAATGATTAAATAATATTTTTGATCAATTTTGGGATTGAGAAGAAAATATTGAATTTTGAACAAAATAAATAATCATACGGAATTTACCTATTCCTTCCACCAAAAATAAAGAAGTCCTCAACGAATAGAGCACACCAACCTCACCCTTGGTATAAGAAGACCCCTGGGTGGGTTTTTATATTTTATTTGATATATACACACGCCCTTATGCCGGGAAAGAAGAAAAACAAAATATGCTAACGAATAAAATGAGCCAACGATGACATTGCATAGCAAAGCCGCTAGGACAGTGCGATAAATGCGGGGAAAATAGACGTATATTTTACGGCGACAATTGTACAGATGCGTTTTGTGATTACCTGAAAAACGCAATAGCAATCGCCCATAACGCTAAAGCTTTCGACGGACATTTCATCTTAAAATACCTTTTTAAACAAGCACTTGCCCCCACTATTGTCACAAAAGGCTTAGAAATCATGAGCCTGAGTGCTGGGTCTGTAAAACTAATCGATTCCTTCAACTTTCTACCCATGACCACACCTGGGCGTGGGGGGGTTGGGGGGTATGCATCCCCCCAGAAACCAAAATACCCCCCAGAAATCAAAATACCCCCCCCAGAATTCAATTTTTGAAAATTTTTTTCGTTTTTTTCGCAATTTTTTGATGCCAATGGATAGTGCTTGATGAGAAACGTCGAAAAATGGTGTTTTTATCGCCATACCACCATTTTTAAGGCCATTTTTCGACCTTCAAAAAAATCTTGCACCCCCCCCAGAATTTTCTTGCTGGCCACGTATGCCCATGACCCTATCCGCTCTGCCAAAAACCTTCAATGAGCGTGAACTCAAAAAAGGATTTTTCCCACATCTCTTTAACACAAGGGCGAAGCGAAAACTATGTGGGTGAGTGGCCAGACGCGTGGTACTATTCCCCAGCCACCATGAGTCCCAAAAACAAAGAAGCCTTCCAAAAATGGTACTCCAAACAAAAAGGGAAAATTTTCGACTTTTAGTCAGAACTCTTGGCTTATTGCGAGTCTGACGTCGACATTTTAAGGCGATGTTGTATAAAATTCCGCAATTTATTTCTAGCCGAGACTGGAATGGATCCGTTTGAGTGCTCATTAACAATAGTGAGCGCGTGCAATAAAGCTTCCCGGTCAACTTACTTAAAGCCAAAAACAATAGGCATTGTAAAAACATGGCGGGTACAGAAGGAAGGAAATACAGTCGATAACAGCCATTTAATGGCTAAAGTGGATGAGCGAGATGAATAAAATCAACATCAGGCATGCACGCAATATGGGCGAGCAAAAAGTGGGCAACTATCGCATAGACGGCCTGCATGAAAATACAGTATACGAATTTAACGGTGCTTCTGGCACGGGTGCCCTAAGTGTATGAAGAAAAGGACGCAAATGACGGCTGATCAAATAACATCCGCCGAAGAAGCCTTTCAAAACACAGTGAGACAGCCCAAAGAAATTGAAGCCAAGGGCTACAGTGTTATAGAACTCTGGGAGTGCAAATTAAGACAGGAATTGAAAATAAATCCTGTAATGAAACCATTTTTCGACTCGGTGAAAATTGTTGACCCACTCGACCCCAGAGAAACGTTTTATGGTGGGCGCACAAATGCAATAAAGTTATACGAGAAAATAAAACGCAATGAGAACAGTGAAGCGTTAGAGCATATAATGTACACAGATATATGCAGCTTATACCCGACCGTAAATAAATACAGCTTGTACCCTATTCGCCACCCGCAAATTCTCACTGAAAATTTTACCAATATCACAGCTCAAAGCCGACCCTATGAAGGCCTAATTAAAGCAAAAATCCTTCCACCCCGTAATCTGTACCATCCATTATTGCCCTATAGATTTGGCAAAAAGTTATATTTTCCGCTATGCCGAACATGCACTGAATCACATCAAACAACAAGAGGCGAGCACAATGATGAAGAGCGAGCGATAGTGGGAGCATGGATGACACTCAAAGTATACAAAGCGCTAGAATTGGGCTATAAAATAATGGAAATATATGAGATATGGCACTATGGAAAAACAGAACAATATGATAGAATAAACAACCCAAATGGGGGCCTCTTCACCTCCTATATCAATAAATTCATGAAACTGAAACAAGAATCTGATGGATGACCTTCATGGGTGAAATCGGAGGAAGACAAAGAAAGATACGTTCAAGAGTACAAAGATAACGAAGGAATTGAGTTGGATGCTATGAAAATTACAAAAAACCCAGGACTTCGGTCATTAAGTAAACTTATGTTAAACTCTTTCTGGGGAAAGTTCGGGCAAAGAAATAACGTGTCAAAAGTGTCCTTTTTCACCGACCCGGCACCATACTTTGACCTAATTTTCGACCCTTTAAATGTAATATACTCAATAAACGCCATAAACCAAAATCTGATGGCTGTTACACATGCAAAGGAAGACGAATTTGCCAATGTGATGGGAAATACAAACCCCGTGCTTGCAGCTTATACAACAACTCAAGCGCGGCTCAGATTGTATGAACATTTGGAAAAGCTAGGCGATGGTGTATTATATTTTGACACAGACAGTGTCATATTCAAGAGCACACTGGGAAAAGACGAGTATCAAGTGCCTATAGGGTCGTATTTAGGAAATATGACTGATGAATTAAAGGAGTATGGCGAGGGCAGCTACATTGAAGAGTTTGTAAGCGGAGGCCCCAAAAACAACGCGTACAAGGTACGCTCAGCAAAAGATGGTAAATTTTATTACCATATAAAAGTATGTGGCTTCACACATTCATCAGCAACTGCCACAAAAATTAACTTTCACTCCTTACTAAAAATGGTCAAAATGTTTGTACAGGACAACAATATTGTCGATAAAGTTGTATATTTTCTGCAAATTCGACGCTTGCCCGACCACACTATTGTGACAGAAGACACATCGAAGAAGTATAAAATTGTTTACAATAAACGCGTCCTACAGCCCAATTATTCAACAGTGCCCTATGGATATTAATTATGTACATATATTCTGCATTTGTGTTGTGATATATTGGATTAGTAGAAAAAAAGAAAAAAAAAGAAAAAAAGAAAAAAAAGAAAAAAGAAAAAAAGAAAAAAAGAAAAAAGAGAGAGAAAAAAAAGGAAAAAAAAGAAAAGAAAAAAAAGAAGAAAAAAAGAAAAAAAAATATGGTGCCAATACATGCCCAGCTCCCCGTGTTGGCAGCGGGCACTGCATTTGCAGTGGCGAAGAGGCATGTTAAAACATTTATATAAGCTAATTAAACATTCATTAGCTATCAAATAAATGTTAAATGGTACTTGCATAAATAGAAATCACTTGCAACCTATTTATAACGAAATTTTGGGTTGTATTGTTCTCATAATTGTTCTATCTATTTTAGTTTTGTGCAAGCTATTGAAGAAACAAATTAAAAAATTTTATAGCGGTTTACGTAGCTTAACATCTAGTAGAAATGGATCTCGTCGATTGTCTGCAGTGTTCGATGAAACCCAAATCGAAATACCACTACGAGATTTGCAATTTTCTACATAAGAAACCGTGTTTTCAACGGCGATGGTGCCGCTTTTTTCGAACCTGGTTGTAAAAAATGTGTTTTAAAGATAGCTAAAAAGTCTCCAAATTTTTCATTTTTACTCTGTGAGAAATGCTCAAGTGAAATTAACGTTATCAAAAAAGATAAGTACATGTTGTACTTTTATTCGGAAGGACCTCAGCCAAAACGTAACAATATAAGCTTTGCTGTTAAATGTAATGAGTGTATTCTAAAAATTTCTCGAAACAAAAAATTAAAAATTGTAGTCAAATTTTGCAAAAAGTGTACTAATATTTTTTGCACGGTAGCAAAAAGCAAAAACGCTTTATACTTCTATTGAATCATGGAGAAAAATTATTATGATCCTCAAACAGGGTATATGGGGGTCGAACCTCTGAGAACATGTACAAAACTCCCCAAAAAGGAGGTGATAAACTGGTTAGAAACTCAACCAACGTACACACTACATAGACCCGCCCGTAAAAAATACGACCGTAACAAGGTGATTGTTTCGAGGATTGATGAACAATGGGCTATAGATTTAGTAGACTTGCAATCACTGAAAAAGTATAATGACGGTCATGTTTTTCTCTTAAACTGTATAGACGTGTTTAGCAAGTATGCATGGAGTGTACCTGTAAAAAATAAAAGCGCAGCATCGATTCTCAATGCTTTCAAACTCATTTTGGATAAAGGCCGAAAACCAGAAAAGGTACAAAGCGATGCCGGCACAGAATTTTTGAATAAACAATTTCAAACCTTTTTAAAAGAAAATGATATTGATTTTTTCACAACAAACAGTGAGCTCAAGGCATGCCTAGTCGAGCGTTTTAATCGCACGCTTAAAGAACGCATGTGGCGTTATTTTACGAAACATAACACGTATAGGTACATTGATATTTTAGACGATTTGATTAAAGGTTACAATAATACAAAACATCGTACGATAGGGATCAAACCGGCCAATGTTAATAATAATAACGAGTCTCAAATTTTACAGAAAGCATTCAAAATTGACAATAAAAACGTAATTTTTAAGTTTAATGTAGGAGATAAAGTTCGCATAAGTAAGGTTAAGAGAACTTTTGAGAAGGGCTACGAGCCCAATTGGAGTGAAGAAACGTTCGTAATAGATAAAAAACTTAAACGCAATCCCCCCGTTTACACACTAAAGGACCAGATGGGTGAAAAATTAGACGGTGTATTCTATGAGCCAGAACTACAAAAAGTAAACATTATCGATGAAGTTTACGTAGTAGAAAAAGTTTTAAACACTCGCAAAAAAGGAAGAAAAACGGAATATTTAGTTAAATGGCGCGGTTTTCCTGAAAAATTCAACAGTTGGGTTAATAATCTGATAAAATTATGAATCTATATAAGAAACTTCTGATAAAAAGCATGCATCGTTAAAAAATGGATTCTACAAACAAGACTATTAAACCCCCAATTCAGCTGTGCTCCCGCAACTTGCCTCGGCCAATGTATGCACTAACGATCGAACTTTGTTATTTTTGCCAAAAAATTTGCGAAGAACGAGACTGTTTTAGAACAGATTCGGGTCATTTATTCTTTTCGATACCAATGTGTCCGAAATGTTTGGAATACAATAAGGCCAGACAGGAGGCGGGGATCGCAGTTCTTGAGAGACACTTGGAAGAAAGAAAAAATATGGCTTCACGACGGGAAGAAAGCTTGCTAAAAATAGCATCGGAGTCTATATAAGGAACTGAAAATTTAAAAAACCATCATTCTTCAAATTTTTCACTTACTGTGCGGTCGAAAATGTCTTCTGGTCAGCAAATCTTTGTTACCTTTTGTTCCGAGTTGGCTCGGATTTTTCTCAATTTCCATACAACAATTACCAACTTGCTCGAGTCACTACGTATTTTTGGAACCGCTTCTCTGATGCTTACAAAGATCAGTGGAAAGCGGCTGCTGCGCAATACAACACGCAGCGTGAGTTGACAGGAAAAAATAAATGGCGCGGTTTCTGGCATTTTGCTATTGCCTTAGAGCGGCAAATGGCCCGTTTCGAAAAATCTTTCTTTGTCAAAATGTGGCAACATATTCGGCCAGAACGTCGCGTTATTTGGACACTGTCAACCGAAAATACTATTGATACGCAAATTGAGCGTATCATGAGCAATATAGAAAACCTCAATTTGTAAAAACGTACATTCGCCTGAAAAAAAATTGAAAAAATTTTTTGGCCTGCGCTGAAGCTCCGGGTCCTCGTCCCGCAGGCTGGGCAGCTGCATAAGCAGCTGGCAGAGAGAGCTTCATCTATATTAGAAAAAACACAATTTTTATACACAATAAAAATGGATCTCAGATTTAAACACCCCTTTACTTGTATTGTAGCCGGCCCCACAAAGGCTGGAAAATCAACTTTTGTTAAACAGCTCGTAAAAAATGCAAATAATTTTATTCATCCACCTCCGAAATTTATATGGTGGTTTTTTGCAGAAGATCAGAGTTTGCATAAAGAAATGGAAACTAGCGTAATTTTCATGAAAGGACCTCCTGATTTAAGTCTAGTTAGGCAACATAGCACTGAACCACAATTAATTATAATAGACGATCTTATGCAAGAAGCAAAAAATGATGTATTATTTACACGCGGTTGTCATCATTGGGATATTTCTGTCATAAATATCGTTCAAAACATATTTTTTAAAGGTCTTAGAACATGTCGCATAAACACGGAATATTTAGTTTTAATGAAGAATCCGTCTGATTGGCTCCAGGTACAAACACTAGCCCGTCAGCTTTACCCTCATAATCCTAAGTTTTTTCTGGAAGCCTTTAATGATGCTACAAACGAAGCGTTTTCTTTCCTTTTAGTAGACTTGACGCAATCTACACCTGAAAATTTACGTCTCCGCGCTAAAATTTTTTCGAAAAATCCTGTTGTTTACACCGAAAAAGTATAAAAGAACTTTCACGTGCTTTTATCTTTACCAAAAATGGCTCCAGAACGTTTAAAAAAACACATTAGCTACATTGACGTGTTGTCTAAGGCAAAACCTAAGCAACGTAAGGCGAAATCAGAAAATGCCGAAAATGACCTAATTTTATGCTTATGCGAATGCATACTCAACGTGTTAAATGGTAATGTCCCTTTAAAACCGCTCGAGTTAAAAAAATTGAGTAAATTTAAGACACTGCTGCGCAACCTGTCTACCTCAAAAATATCAGTAAAAAGAAAAAGGACATATTGGCACAAAAGGGTGGTTTCCTTCCTACCTTACTCACGCCTATATTAGGAATTGCAGGGCAACTTTTAGCAGACGCAATTATTAAATGATGATTCATACAAACAAAATGATTCTAGTCCCCCACGAGCTTGCTCGGGGAAAATGAAAGCACTTCTAGGTACGTGTCAAATCTAGATCGTGAAATGATGAATATTTTAAATGATAATTCGTTACCTATGGATGCTAAAATTTTACAATATAATCAAATTTTGCATAGGTATCAGTAGTTAAGGGTGGGACCCTGGGGCGCAATGGTTAAGCATAGCCTATGCTTAAGCATAGGCGGCGGGGGCGGAGTTTGCACCCTGGCTTTTCTCAGGGTGCAGATTGGTATACTAATGTTTTAGTACACTAATAATGAAGGTTAACCCGGGCACGCCCAAACCCGTGTACTAAAATTTGGTAGACTAATAAATAGTTAACCTGGGCGAGCCCAAATTGGTGTACTAAAATTTTGGTATACTAAAAATAGTTAGGGACTGCAAACCCTGAATTTAAGCCTAAGTGTAAAGTGAAGAGGCCGGAGGGTCGCCTAAGTGTAAACTAAGCCTAAGCGCAAAGTACCCCCATATCTAAGCCTAAGTAAATAATATGGAGTGCAAATTAAAGAGGTTGGGAAGTCAGGCTAGGGATATGAATCCCAGCCCATTTAGGCCTAAGCTAAGCCTAAGTGTAAACTGAGCCAGTCCTGTAGTAGTTGACCTGAGTGGGGGTGTAAATATAAACATATGCTAACTGTCTTATCCCTAAGCCTAAAAAACCAGGGTGGAGGTGTAGCCTAAACAAAAAGCACCAACAAGCATAAGTTAAGCTAGTCCTAAAAATGTGAAATAGCTGACCCAAATGGGGGTGTAAATTAAGTTTAAGCACTGATTAAGATGAATTTCGAGTATCCTAGATCAAATCATATAAGATACATATGCAACAATAATGGGGGATATGCCCAGAAGGGCATGCAATGTTGAACGCAAATTGATATAAATAATTGTTTTTAATAATGGTTTTCAATAATTGATGTAATCATAATCATCATATAAACTAAACAAAATGACGTCTTGTCCAGTCACGCTGTGTTTCAAGACAGGTACTGGCCAGAGGAACGAAATAAACAAAAAATGATCATCAGAATTTTTATAAATTAGGTACACGGGTTATAAGATCATAATGATTATCAGTAGAATATAGATTGATAACTTTGTCGGCTTCAGGTCCTTCATAAATTTTGCTGCCATTGCAGTATACATTGAGCTGATAAATGGGTATCAAAACATTTTGAATTTTTTTAACAGCTTCTAAATCATATGTCTCCGCTGCAAGATTCAAACTTGCCTTGCTCAGTAATTCTCGGGCTAATTGCTTCTGTTTTGTATAACGATTTTTATCACCTTTTCTAACGGCTTCCCAGTCAGAACTGTTCTCTAATTTAGCAATTCCAGTAACAACTGCACGAGGTAAAGACAGGTTATCATTTGATGTAATTTTAATGAAAGCACCACCAGACTTGCAAAATTCCTTAACGTCCTTTTGCAAGCCAGTGCCCCATTGTGCATTTATATCAACAATAATGACTTGCCAGATCATGGCTTCACTTAAACAAAAATCTTTCTTTGACTGGGCTACACGTTCAATGAGGCTGAGAATTTGTTCAGCATTAATGTTCTGAGCTGTAGTAAACGGAACTAACACAGACGAATATAAACGCGGATGTTTTATTTCAATACCGACCTTGCAGTCGGGAGGGTGATCATGCAATAGTCTCCTAATAACATCTTTAAAAATTAAATTCAAAATACGATAAATATCAGTCCATTGATTCATTTTCTCGAACTTTAAAGTGTACGCTTTTGCAAAAGAATTGAATTTTTTAGCATGAATGGGTTTATGAAGTTCATTTAGAGTGTAAAATTCATTAATATCCATATTTTTATGCATCGTTACAAATAAAATTTGCGTTTTTGCTATTATTTGGTTATATATGCTCTACATGAAACATCAAATTCACGGGTTTAAGCGAAACATGCCCAGACACGCCCAAGGATTAACAATCTTCATTTAACTAAAAGTGGTTGTACAACTAAATTAATTTTACATATATGTCATCAAAAGACTAATCTTTTATCAAACTCAAACGTTATTTTTCATTTGAAAAGTATGTTTTATCCTGAATATGCTCATTTTTGAGAGGCTGCCACTATTTTAGTGAAATTATGGGATTGTGGCCAGTGCAGTTGAGATGAATCAGGCAGAAATGTACAGATAATCTCTAAAAATAGTAAATTTTAGAGTCCACAAAGTATATGTTACGCAGGAAATTATGCGTTAGAGTTCCATTTGACTATATTTGGGACAGTTTTCTCACTATATTTTATATATTTTCTAATTTTTGACTATATATTTTAGATATTTTGGCTGATTTCATAAAAAATTGTATAAATGAATTATATATTGCAGAAAGTAGAGGCTGTCGAACCCAAGAGGTGATACAAAAGAGAAAGCTGAAAATAATTGTTGAATAGAAAAACACAATAAAATTAAAAAACAGTTGATATAGTATGACCTAAGGTAGAATATATTTAGAAACTTACAGCATGCTTAGTGAAATTGTAAAGAAATAATCAGAGTAATGTAGCATTTCTGAGATTAAATTATGCATTCCAATGGAACATTTTGGAGGATGAAAGGTCAAAACAAGAAATAATATGGTAAAAAACTCGAAAAGGCATAGTTATTAGCTATATCTTGTATGATTTATGATTGAATTTGACTGAAGTTCATAAAAAACGATGGATAAAATCAAACTTGCTACACCTTAGATGTATAAAGGATTCCACAGGGTGTATTAGCTAGAATATAGTCAACTAAAAGTGGCAAATGATAGAAATATTATAGTAAGTGTTACTAGCAATTAGATTTGAAACTGAAAATTCTTAGAAAAAAGTATACATAACCGAGAATTCTATGATGTACTGGTATCCTAGAAAGCTTTCTGTTTCTTCTTACACACGCATTTCAATGATTCTGAGGCTCACACAAGGTTTTTAAAGACCTTTTTGTGTTATGTGTGTATTAATTTTATGGGAAAAACAGCAATTTATTGTTTTGCCAAGCAAAAAAAATAAAAAATTGTTGAACTATATTGAATATAACGGTGTCTACCTAACCATATGTGCTCATAAAAAAAGAAATTATGACCCCCATAGGCGATTTTATGCTATTTTGGGCCACTCACACGCACTGAGTGCATGAGAATCATCATCTTTCTGCTTCATTATATAAGCTAGCAAAGAAAAAGGATCAAAAAATAACATTATTCATGGCTCACTTAGCACACATATCATAGGAGCATGACGTCAGGGGGGACAGTGAAAGGTGAAATCGCAATTTTTGGTCGTACAGGGCAAAATTTGGAATTTTTGATAAATTAGTTACATTTTCAGGCATTATTATATCAAAACTGTTTAAAAATGCACTGTTTTTGGCCTAAATTGCCCGCCATTCTTAACTTTTGGACTCTCCATTAGGATAATATTCCCCTTTTACCCTATTGTGCATGTATGACATAATCACTTTTTTACTAAATTACACACAAATAAATCCAAAAAAAGTACTTATCTAGAAATTTCATGATATTTTAGCTAATTTACAGCAAAAATGTAGCCAGAAAATGTTAAAACGCTGAGGATATTAGCTTCATGAAACAGGCATTGGTGAAAAATGATGTACGAATAGTGTGAAGTAAGTGCAGCTTTACAGTATACCGTGTAAATTACTTCAATGTTCAGGAGAAGTAAGGTACAATGTGTGCACAAAATACCTAAAATTTTCAGAAAATGCTAGAAAATCATTATATTTTTGTAAACAAAACTTGCGCAAACATGCCAGTAAGCCTAAAAAAATCACAATATCACTCTGTTATAGTCAAATCTTTTGATGATATTGCTTTTGGCGTCACCCAAGGAAGAAATATTAAATCTCATATAGCATATAATTCAAAAAACCCAACACATGGGGGTGTTGGAGACTATTTCAAAAATCAGTAAAATGTGTTTTTCTACTTCATTTAATTTAATTTCAGAAGACAAAAAGACAAGGATGAGCTCCACTAGCATATTGACAATGCAGAATAATGACAAAAAAATGCAGCAATGGTTTAGGGCCGATTGGGTGAAAATTCGGGAAAATTGTATGTATTTCCTACACACAACTGTCGGCGTCTTAGCCTCAAAATTTCGTAGATATCTTTGTATGTTCTGGTTCAACCTGTAATATTCTTCTTCAAAAGAAGCATGTGAAATAAGCATATTTTTTTACAAAGTGAATTAATCTTATAAGTTCACACAAAATTTACCCATTTTTTCTCACACATTGCAGAATTCTTGATCACACTATGCGAAATTCTTATGATTTTTTGTGCTTTAATATAATTTTCGACAAATATGGCTAAAATTTCATTTAAAATCTATATCTTATTGCATAAAATCAAGAAATTCAAGCAAGTTGATGCACAGAAAGATTGAGAAAGCATGTCATTATCAGAAAAGCTACAAGTTTTCATTGTTTTGCTCCAGTTTTCTATGTAATTTTAACCCGATAGAGATGATTTTTTTAAAAAGCTAGGCTACTGTGATGTTAATGTGGCCAGTGGGCATTTTCAAAAAAGTTAGAAAATGCACTTTTTGCCATATATTCTGATATTATTTCTGAAATATAAGCCAATTCAGGCTCATTTAACATTTCTTTCTATGCAGGTATTCATGCGGCACACATCACTTAACTGTATTTTAAGTACATATTATCACAAGGTCAAAACACAAAGAAGTATTATCTATGTATGTCTCAAAGAGCACAAACGAAATTTATTAAATGTGGCGAAGATGTGCTGAAGATAATTCGAAATTTGAATAATTCCACATCAATTCACGGGTTTTGATGCACAACACGGTATAAACAATAATATCTCAGGCGGATAATTCTAAATCTGCATGTATACCTTCAATACAGTATGCATTCTAACAAATTAATGAAAGGATGAGCTCAAGCTTGATATGTACATACATCAATCACCACCGTACGTGCATACGTTATAACTTTATTTCATGAACTAGCAGTTGATAATTTATTATAGAAGATTGAAAATATTCTTCACCGCTGTTTTAGCATTTATATTGATTTTTGAGGGCGTTTAGACCCAAAAAACGCAATTTTTTACCCCCTTCTGCAGATTGATCATGCTCTCCATCTTCACTCAACATGGAATTCTAGCGCAAAAAATGAGATAAATTAGCATTTTTCCACACGTAACTCTATGTTTAACTAAAAAACATTAGGAAATAGCAAATATAATGTATGTTCGTGATAATTAATGCTGAAATTGCCGGATGAATGAAGCACTAATTAGTTATTGGTTACAAAAATACACACATTCACCTACAAAATGAGTGAAAAACTATGGAAACTACCTATTTTCTATAAGATTATGCCAACAAGGAGTCTTAAATATTTAGGAAAATTGAAGAATTTTTACAAGTTTATGTAATTTATTGTTTCTTAGGCACACAGGAAAAATAACAATGTATGCGTTTTAAATAAAATTTTTGTTTTTAGAAATTAGGGTAGAGGATTATAAGGTAGAGGGATAATTCCCCAACGTACAACAGGCTATAAATTTAATTCATGCACAAGCTTATGTATTTGATGCTCAGCAGTGTTTAAAGTAAGATTTAACCAAATGGCGCGCCCTTCTGGACTCAAATTTCGCCACATTTTGGATTAAAGAGGCGCTTTGATGAATCATTAGTGTACTCATTCTTGATATAAATAAGGATGACTGCAACAAATCATTTCATTTGTCTTCAAGATGTCGACTATATTTTGCGTTAGAATTTATCCAACAAAGTCTAATTTCTACAGTATCGATGAAATAAGTGTAAAAATAGTTGATAGATTGGTATTTGTGGAAGCAAAAAAAGAGTTTGGGTTGAAAGGGCAGAATTTTGCACGACATTCATTCAAATGCTGTCATTTATTGCCGCCAAAAATTAATTTCCAGGATGTAAAGGCTTATTACAATAACTCTGTTGTTTGTATTTCGACCGAGAAAAATGGAGAAAATGAATTGAAAATAAATACCTTCAATGCCCAGAATTGCTGCTACTAAACGCCCGATCATTGAATCGCCTCCCACTCCGGCCAACAATTTTGAGCTGTTTATTGAAGGCCTGAAGAAGATTGATATGCTACCCGCCAATGTTTTGCACACTGATTATTATTGGGTATTTTGTGTTTATTAATTTACTAAATAAAATTTTTAGGTTATTAATAATTTTTCTCCCAAGACGTGGGACAAATTTGGGGATGTCTCGGTCGGTTTTCCTCTATGCACAGATTGATGCATCAGAATTTAGGTACACCAATTTGCGTCCGCCGCCGCCGCCGCCCCATGCCGCTCATAAAAATTGTATATTTTAGTCCATATTTAGGCAACAAAATGCATTTTACACAGTATTGCATTGAATTATAGTAAAAAATTTAAGTGATCTTCCCAAAACTTTGTCAAAAAAACGTGCAAGTTTTTGCTAGTAAAGTGAAAATTTAAAAATAATGAGCCATCTCTGTAAATCTTCTTGTCATAAAAAACGCATTTTTCAAACAATTTACCAGGCATAGCAAAAAACATCGTTTCACTACACCATTGCTGGTAGCAAAATTAGGGTCCAAAGTGTTTGACTTTCAATTTTTAGCCTTTTAATCACTATTTAAAACCACCCTGTGTAGGCATTTTGTGTTTTTTACATCTATTTTCGCCTGTTTCCCATTAAAGTTGTATATTTTAGGCAATATTTAGACAACAAAACAAACAAAATCATATTAAAAGAATCCAATTTTTGACTAGATAAGCATGCAATAAAGATAAAAAAAGCATATAATCAACTCTTTTTTCCAATTTCTAATACATTCCACGCAATATTGTATTGAACTATGACCATAATTCAAGTGATCTTCACAAAAAATTTAAAAATAATCATGCAGCTCTGTTCTCCTGTTATCATAATTATTACGCTAAGTAGAGAAATTCCTCGATTCTCCTAAATGTTTGTGACACCTTGCTAGCATAATCTCATAGAAAACGGCTAATTTTGCTAGCTTTTTGCACATTTGGTTGATTAATGCCTTTTCACCATGCAGTTTTGCTGATCAAATAACTAGCTAGTGCTTCATATGTAAGGCAGTTTTATCATTAATTATCACAAATATACATTATATTCGCTATTTTCTGATTTTTCCTTACTAGATCTATGTGCGAAAATGATAATTTGTCGCATTTTGTGTGCTATATTATTGCATAATTTCAGAAAACTACAAAGCATATATCTCAGTAATTTGTTGAGCACGGCTCTTTCAACGCATTTTTTACATACAAATGTGTACAAATACGTAGAATATATTTGAGCACCACCAGAGAGCAGTATTTTCTCACATTGTCAGCTAGCTGAAACTAAGGCTACAGCTAAAGAAAAGAAACCACCTTTTGTAATAAAATTAAGATTATAAATATCAGAGTATATTTAAAAAGTTATGTATGCATGATGGCTGAAGAATGTTTTCAATTTTTTTGCTCTCAGCTGGCCTACCATTTCATACACGATGGCTATAGTAACTATGACTTAGCCTGTGTGGCGTCCTATTTTTGGGAACGTTTTTGTGCCGACTATAAAGCACAGTGGAAACTAGCCGCTGCAAACTACTCTTATATGCATGAGCTCACAGGTAGACGAAAATTGCGCGCTTTTTGGTATTTTGCCATAAACTTGGAAAAATCCATGCAAGAAATCAAAGCGCCTCTTTAATCCAAAATGTGGCGAAATTTGAGTCCAGAAGGGCGCGCCATTTGGTTAAATCTTACTTTAAACACTGCTGAGCATCAAATACATAAGCTTGTGCATGAATTAAATTTATAGCCTGTTGTACGTTGGGGAATTATCCCTCTACCTTATAATCCTCTACCCTAATTTCTAAAAACAAAAATTTTATTTAAAACGCATACATTGTTATTTTTCCTGTGTGCCTAAGAAACAATAAATTACATAAACTTGTAAAAATTCTTCAATTTTCCTAAATATTTAAGACTCCTTGTTGGCATAATCTTATAGAAAATAGGTAGTTTCCATAGTTTTTCACTCATTTTGTAGGTGAATGTGTGTATTTTTGTAACCAATAACTAATTAGTGCTTCATTCATCCGGCAATTTCAGCATTAATTATCACGAACATACATTATATTTGCTATTTCCTAATGTTTTTTAGTTAAACATAGAGTTACGTGTGGAAAAATGCTAATTTATCTCATTTTTTGCGCTAGAATTCCGTGTTGAGTGAAGATGGAGAGCATGATCAATCTGCAGAAGGGGGTAAAAAATTGCGTTTTTTGGGTCTAAACGCCCTCAAAAATCAATATAAATGCTAAAACAGCGGTGAAGAATATTTTCAATCTTCTATAATAAATTATCAACTGCTAGTTCATGAAATAAAGTTATAACGTATGCACGTACGGTGGTGATTGATGTATGTACATATCAAGCTTGAGCTCATCCTTTCATTAATTTGTTAGAATGCATACTGTATTGAAGGTATACATGCAGATTTAGAATTATCCGCCTGAGATATTATTGTTTATACCGTGTTGTGCATCAAAACCCGTGAATTGATGTGGAATTATTCAAATTTCGAATTATCTTCAGCACATCTTCGCCACATTTAATAAATTTCGTTTGTGCTCTTTGAGACATACATAGATAATACTTCTTTGTGTTTTGACCTTGTGATAATATGTACTTAAAATACAGTTAAGTGATGTGTGCCGCATGAATACCTGCATAGAAAGAAATGTTAAATGAGCCTGAATTGGCTTATATTTCAGAAATAATATCAGAATATATGGCAAAAAGTGCATTTTCTAACTTTTTTGAAAATGCCCACTGGCCACATTAACATCACAGTAGCCTAGCTTTTCAAAAAAATCATCTCTATCGGGTTAAAATTACATAGAAAACTGGAGCAAAACAATGAAAACTTGTAGCTTTTCTGATAATGACATGCTTTCTCAATCTTTCTGTGCATCAACTTGCTTGAATTTCTTGATTTTATGCAATAAGATATAGATTTTAAATGAAATTTTAGCCATATTTGTCGAAAATTATATTAAAGCACAAAAAATCATAAGAATTTCGCATAGTGTGATCAAGAATTCTGCAATGTGTGAGAAAAAATGGGTAAATTTTGTGTGAACTTATAAGATTAATTCACTTTGTAAAAAAATATGCTTATTTCACATGCTTCTTTTGAAGAAGAATATTACAGGTTGAACCAGAACATACAAAGATATCTACGAAATTTTGAGGCTAAGACGCCGACAGTTGTGTGTAGGAAATACATACAATTTTCCCGAATTTTCACCCAATCGGCCCTAAACCATTGCTGCATTTTTTGTCATTATTCTGCATTGTCAATATGCTAGTGGAGCTCATCCTTGTCTTTTTGTCTTCTGAAATTAAATTAAATGAAGTAGAAAAACACATTTTACTGATTTTTGAAATAGTCTCCAACACCCCCATGTGTTGGGTTTTTTGAATTATATGCTATATGAGATTTAATATTTCTTCCTTGGGTGACGCCAAAAGCAATATCATCAAAAGATTTGACTATAACAGAGTGATATTGTGATTTTTTAGGCTTACTGGCATGTTTGCGCAAGTTTTGTTTACAAAAATATAATGATTTTCTAGCATTTTCTGAAAATTTTAGGTATTTTGTGCACACATTGTACCTTACTTCTCCTGAACATTGAAGTAATTTACACGGTATACTGTAAAGCTGCACTTACTTCACACTATTCGTACATCATTTTTCACCAATGCCTGTTTCATGAAGCTAATATCCTCAGCGTTTTAACATTTTCTGGCTACATTTTTGCTGTAAATTAGCTAAAATATCATGAAATTTCTAGATAAGTACTTTTTTTGGATTTATTTGTGTGTAATTTAGTAAAAAAGTGATTATGTCATACATGCACAATAGGGTAAAAGGGGAATATTATCCTAATGGAGAGTCCAAAAGTTAAGAATGGCGGGCAATTTAGGCCAAAAACAGTGCATTTTTAAACAGTTTTGATATAATAATGCCTGAAAATGTAACTAATTTATCAAAAATTCCAAATTTTGCCCTGTACGACCAAAAATTGCGATTTCACCTTTCACTGTCCCCCCTGACGTCATGCTCCTATGATATGTGTGCTAAGTGAGCCATGAATAATGTTATTTTTTGATCCTTTTTCTTTGCTAGCTTATATAATGAAGCAGAAAGATGATGATTCTCATGCACTCAGTGCGTGTGAGCGGCCCAAAATAGCATAAAATCGCCTATGGGGGTCATAATTTCTTTTTTTATGAGCACATATGGTTAGGTAGACACCGTTATATTCAATATAGTTCAACAATTTTTTATTTTTTTTGCTTGGCAAAACAATAAATTGCTGTTTTTCCCATAAAATTAATACACACATAACACAAAAAGGTCTTTAAAAACCTTGTGTGAGCCTCAGAATCATTGAAATGCGTGTGTAAGAAGAAACAGAAAGCTTTCTAGGATACCAGTACATCATAGAATTCTCGGTTATGTATACTTTTTTCTAAGAATTTTCAGTTTCAAATCTAATTGCTAGTAACACTTACTATAATATTTCTATCATTTGCCACTTTTAGTTGACTATATTCTAGCTAATACACCCTGTGGAATCCTTTATACATCTAAGGTGTAGCAAGTTTGATTTTATCCATCGTTTTTTATGAACTTCAGTCAAATTCAATCATAAATCATACAAGATATAGCTAATAACTATGCCTTTTCGAGTTTTTTACCATATTATTTCTTGTTTTGACCTTTCATCCTCCAAAATGTTCCATTGGAATGCATAATTTAATCTCAGAAATGCTACATTACTCTGATTATTTCTTTACAATTTCACTAAGCATGCTGTAAGTTTCTAAATATATTCTACCTTAGGTCATACTATATCAACTGTTTTTTAATTTTATTGTGTTTTTCTATTCAACAATTATTTTCAGCTTTCTCTTTTGTATCACCTCTTGGGTTCGACAGCCTCTACTTTCTGCAATATATAATTCATTTATACAATTTTTTATGAAATCAGCCAAAATATCTAAAATATATAGTCAAAAATTAGAAAATATATAAAATATAGTGAGAAAACTGTCCCAAATATAGTCAAATGGAACTCTAACGCATAATTTCCTGCGTAACATATACTTTGTGGACTCTAAAATTTACTATTTTTAGAGATTATCTGTACATTTCTGCCTGATTCATCTCAACTGCACTGGCCACAATCCCATAATTTCACTAAAATAGTGGCAGCCTCTCAAAAATGAGCATATTCAGGATAAAACATACTTTTCAAATGAAAAATAACGTTTGAGTTTGATAAAAGATTAGTCTTTTGATGACATATATGTAAAATTAATTTAGTTGTACAACCACTTTTAGTTAAATGAAGATTGTTAATCCTTGGGCGTGTCTGGGCATGTTTCGCTTAAACCCGTGAATTTGATGTTTCATGTAGAGCATATATAACCAAATAATAGCAAAAACGCAAATTTTATTTGTAACGATGCATAAAAATATGGATATTAATGAATTTTACACTCTAAATGAACTTCATAAACCCATTCATGCTAAAAAATTCAATTCTTTTGCAAAAGCGTACACTTTAAAGTTCGAGAAAATGAATCAATGGACTGATATTTATCGTATTTTGAATTTAATTTTTAAAGATGTTATTAGGAGACTATTGCATGATCACCCTCCCAACTGCAAGGTCGGTATTGAAATAAAACATCCGCGTTTATATTCGTCTGTGTTAGTTCCGTTTACTACAGCTCAGAACATTAATGCTGAACAAATTCTCAGCCTCATTGAACGTGTAGCCCAGTCAAAGAAAGATTTTTGTTTAAGTGAAGCCATGATCTGGCAAGTCATTATTGTTGATATAAATGCACAATGGGGCACTGGCTTGCAAAAGGACGTTAAGGAATTTTGCAAGTCTGGTGGTGCTTTCATTAAAATTACATCAAATGATAACCTGTCTTTACCTCGTGCAGTTGTTACTGGAATTGCTAAATTAGAGAACAGTTCTGACTGGGAAGCCGTTAGAAAAGGTGATAAAAATCGTTATACAAAACAGAAGCAATTAGCCCGAGAATTACTGAGCAAGGCAAGTTTGAATCTTGCAGCGGAGACATATGATTTAGAAGCTGTTAAAAAAATTCAAAATGTTTTGATACCCATTTATCAGCTCAATGTATACTGCAATGGCAGCAAAATTTATGAAGGACCTGAAGCCGACAAAGTTATCAATCTATATTCTACTGATAATCATTATGATCTTATAACCCGTGTACCTAATTTATAAAAATTCTGATGATCATTTTTTGTTTATTTCGTTCCTCTGGCCAGTACCTGTCTTGAAACACAGCGTGACTGGACAAGACGTCATTTTGTTTAGTTTATATGATGATTATGATTACATCAATTATTGAAAACCATTATTAAAAACAATTATTTATATCAATTTGCGTTCAACATTGCATGCCCTTCTGGGCATATCCCCCATTATTGTTGCATATGTATCTTATATGATTTGATCTAGGATACTCGAAATTCATCTTAATCAGTGCTTAAACTTAATTTACACCCCCATTTGGGTCAGCTATTTCACATTTTTAGGACTAGCTTAACTTATGCTTGTTGGTGCTTTTTGTTTAGGCTACACCTCCACCCTGGTTTTTTAGGCTTAGGGATAAGACAGTTAGCATATGTTTATATTTACACCCCCACTCAGGTCAACTACTACAGGACTGGCTCAGTTTACACTTAGGCTTAGCTTAGGCCTAAATGGGCTGGGATTCATATCCCTAGCCTGACTTCCCAACCTCTTTAATTTGCACTCCATATTATTTACTTAGGCTTAGATATGGGGGTACTTTGCGCTTAGGCTTAGTTTACACTTAGGCGACCCTCCGGCCTCTTCACTTTACACTTAGGCTTAAATTCAGGGTTTGCAGTCCCTAACTATTTTTAGTATACCAAAATTTTAGTACACCAATTTGGGCTCGCCCAGGTTAACTATTTATTAGTCTACCAAATTTTTAGTACACGGGTTTGGGCGTGCCCGGGTTAACCTTCATTATTAGTGTACTAAAACATTAGTATACCAATCTGCACCCTGAGAAAAGCCAGGGTGCAAACTCCGCCCCCGCCGCCTATGCTACAACGTGTCCTATGCTTAACCATTGCGCCCCAGGGTCCCACCCTTAACTACTGGTATCAAACAGCTAAGCTGTAACTTGAAAAGCCGTTACAGCTCGAAATTAAAGAAGAGAGAGTAGAAAAACCTTCAGATATAGTCAGGCAAGAAAAGAAAGAACATGTGGAACCTATAAAGAAAGATGTCGTAGAAGAAGCAGCTTTTAGCACAGTGCCCCAAAAATGGCAGAAACAAGCCTCTTTATTACTTAAATATGCGCGGAAAAGCCCACACATAAAATGGGCGGACAAAGGAGAAATGATTATTGATGGTAATAAAATTGCAGGGTCGAACATTGTTGATTTAGTTTCCGATTTTTCACGTATAATCTGAACCGCCTATCGGCGCTGGAATTTTTCTCCAAAAATTAATTGATGAAAATATTCCAAAAGAATCTATTGTGAATAAAAGGCGATTGAATTTATTGCAAAAGCAAGTTTATGTATCGCCATCTCAGTCATTTTCTACGCCACCGTCAGAAGAGAAAAAGCCACTGAAATACTGGATAAATCTATTAAAAGAAACGTAAATCATAATTAAACACTAAAAAGAATTTTACAAAAAATGAGACAACAATTCAATCCAGATAATTATAACGCTTGGTTGGAGTACTATACCGACCAGGCTTCCCAGGTCGGATACAGTATGGCGGGGTTCAAGGGAATGCCGTACTAAAGGGGAGCTGGACTTGGTAGTTTTTTCCGTTCTCTTTTCCGGATGGCTATACCCATTTTTAAATCAGTAGCAACTAGTGTGGGAAAACAAGCTCTATCTACAGGTGCACATATTGCAGCAGATGTGCTCGATGGCCGTAATATTGTTCAATCAATACAGGCTCATGGGAAAGAAGGCGCAGCTAATTTGCTAAACCAAGTTAGTGACAAATTACAACGGCAAACGGGGCGAGGTTTAGGCACCTGACCAAAGCCTATAAAAGAACTTAGTGTTGACGTATTTTCAACTCAAAAACGAAGTAAAAAGAAATAATGTCTTTAGTCGATTCATTTTCAGTCGCTAGTACAAAAAGCAAACTTGATTTTTTCACTGTTCCGCCTACCCAGGTAGCCATAAAACGCGGGTATTGGGATGAGATTAACTTAACAAATCCTGTAACAGACGAGGGTCCGTACGAATTTCACATTCCTCCCGACCCTCATTTTTTGCAACTAAACAAAAATTACATTTACATGCAAATTTCTATATCTAAAGGAACGCCTCAGGCTGATGGCACAGCGCCAGATGTAGGCCCTATCAATCTGATAGCCAAAACTCTATTTCGTCAAGTGAAACTTTTTTTAAATAATAAGCTCGTACATGACAGCGGAGATAAATATGCATACCGAGCATTTTTAGAGACTGAACTGAATTATGGGTGGGATGCTAAAAATTCGCACTTGCAATCTGCTTTGTACATTGTAGATAGTCCGGGTTATAATGACACAGAAAACAATTATGGATTGAGAAAACGCATAGAATTTTTTGCGGATAAGACTATAGTTGAATTAAGTGCACCACTACACATTGATTTATTTTTACAAGACAGGTTTTTTACTAAATTATACTGACGTCAGGCTTGAATTAAACAGAAATCCTGACGCGTTTGTTTTGCAAAGTTTTAAGGGTGCTGAAAATGCGCATTTAAGTATTCAACAAATGAAGTTTTGCGTACAAAAGGCAGAAATTTTAGAAAGTACCGGACTAGCTATTGAAAGAGTACTTGCATCAAACACTATTAAATACCCCGTGCGCAGAGTTACGATGATGAATATACATATACCTAGCACTTGTCAATCTACTCCCCTTAACACATTATTTTCAGGGCAGCTTCTAGACGCATTATTTTTGGATGTGTGGATGCAGATGCGTATAGGGGAAATATAAAAAAATCTCCTTTCAATTTTAAATCATACAGCATAAATGATGCAAAAGTAATTTGTGGGGGCGTTACCTTCCCTCCCACCCATTCAGGCTAGACTTTAAAAATAACAAGTACCTTAGAGCTTTTGATCAATTATTCGAAACACTTGATATTAGTTGGGACAATAAAGGGAACGGGGTGACAAGAGAAGGGTTCAAAAACGGTCAGTGTCTGTTTGCATTTGATTTGACTCCAGACGAAGATGACGGCGGACATTGGGATTTAATTAGGGAAGGTACAACTAGCATTGAAATATCATTTTCCGAAAAAATTCCCGATACGGGCCTTGAAGTGATTGTTTATGCCGAGTTTGATAATTTAGTAATGTTAGATAAGAACAGAAATGTTATGTATGATTATAATGCTTAAAAATGAATACCTTCCAACTCTCAAACGTTTTAAAAAGCGACCAAGCGGTCGGTCAAAATTTTCTTGGTGTTTACCCAAGCGATAAATTACCACCCATTTTTAGCAAACCTGCTGCATTGGTAATGAATATGGACCCTAGTACCCAACCTGGTTCGCATTGGACTTGCATGTATTTTGACGCGCATGACTCATGCGACTATTTTGACAGCTACGGCTTAGCGCCTGATAATCATACACAAAATTATATTCTACAGTATGCTACAAAAATTAAGCATAATAAAAAATGCGTGCAGCAGCCACTAACGTCTACGTGCGGCCAAATGTGTGTTTATTTTTTAATTTGGAGGTGCAGAGGGGTGCCCATGAAACTAATTCTAAAAAGTTTAGAAAAAAGTTATGCGGACGAATTTGTAACGGGTTTTGTAAATAGTCTATTTAAGATAAACACCTCAGTCATAGATGAAGATTTTATCATAAACCAAATTTGTCAAAAATGGATCAATTTTACATAACTTTGCCCAGCAACACAATAAGCGATAGGCAGAATACGCCTTCAAAGTTTATTGTACATTTACCGCAAAAATTAAAACTAATCGGTGATTGGGAGTGTGGTCTCTCGGAATTTATTTACCCCCATAATTGGCAAACAATAAGAAAACACGAAACGGAAATTAAAATTATAAGTGCAGATGGTATTGAATATAAACTTCAAATGCAGGAAGGATGCTACGACTCCATCCAGGAATTTATAGAGGCTATGAAATTTTGTGTAGAAAAAGTAGAAGGAGTAGAATTCAATTATTACACTTCAATAAAACGCGTTTCTGTAATGATGCTCGAATCCTTTGTAAAATCAGTGAAACTGTCCGAAAGAATAGCACATATTTTAGGATTTAAAGAGACAGTACTAAAAGATACAGGATGGTCAGATAGGGAGCCGGACTTGGTGGGGGTGGTCTTGAAACCATGTACGTCTATGCCAACATTTTAGAACCCCAGATCGTAGGCGATATTTCAGCCCCTCTTTTGCGCATCATAAACGTGGAAGGAAAATACCCCAACATCATTGACAGAATCTATGATTTTCCCCACTACATACCCGTCCTCGTAAAAGATATTTCTAGCATAGAAATAAACATAAAAGACGATTTGGATCTATTTATACCGTTTATTTCCGGAAAAGTGATTGTCAAGTTGCATTTTCGAAAGATTAAACCTTCATATTTTTAGATATAAATAGTCGTGTCTATTAAAATTTCATCATTCTCAATCATGATTACGATTCGAAATGTTGTTTCTACAGCTCGAGTCTCTTCAAAGCTTTTAAATTTGTATAAAATTAAGAGAACTTGTGATGGTGTGGAATTTGATCATAAAAAGTTCAACGCTGCAGTAATTCGAATAACAGAGCCAAAATGTACAGGCCTGTTGTTTAGTAGCGGTAAACTTGTTTGCATCGGTGCTAAAGGCGTTGAACAAAACAAAATTGCGAACGAAAAAATTTGTGAAATGTTAAAGCAAAGCGGATACGAGCTAAAACTAACTGAACACAAAATTCACAATATAGTCGGATCAGGAAATTTAGGTTCGATGATTAATTTACGGAATTTAGCTCAAAATTACAAAAAATTTGTTGAATACGAACAAGAATTATTCCCCGGTTTAAAACTACGTTTTCCGGATGGTCCGCCATCTGCCCTTATTTTTACAACGGGAAAAATTGTTACAATGGGAGCTAGGAGTGAAGCACAGCTTAATCGCTTCTAGAAACGCATAATGTGTTTGACTGAACCATTCAAAATAAAGTGATTGCACACATAGGATAAAACGGCTATGCACCCATGAACTATAAATAAGATGAGAATGAATAACAAGTTTTGTCCCATAAGCTGCAGAACCTACATAAATGTACAAGAAATAAAATGATTGCACACATAGGATAAAATGGGTAGGCACCCTTTAAGCTATAAATAAGATGAGAATGAATAACAAGTTTTGTCTCATAAGCTATAGAACCTACATAAATGTACAATAAATAAAATGATTGCACACATAGGATAAAAGGGGTAGGCACCCATGAGCTATAAATAAGATGAGAATGAATAACAAGTTTTGTCTCATAAGCCGTAGAACCTACATGTCTCGAAGTTTGAAAAACATGCAAAAATAGAACAGCGTGCCAATGCTTCAACGTGCAGTTTATGAACTAAAATTAGAGCAGTAGCTACTTATGCAAGTTAAAATTAATTGGCTCCGCCCGTTCTGGATAACCGATTGTGAATAGTTGGGCTCTTCACGCCTATGCGTAGTAGTATGGCCCCATTGTAGATGCTTTGCACATACAAGGTGAGAGTCTGTATGCTTAAGCATGTGCTATGCTTAAGCATTGTAACGCTCAGGGGTCCACCCGTACTACTCGCCATCATCCTCATAAGGCGTTAAGTCAAAAACAAAGAAACAATGACTGGTTTTAAACTCTTCTCTGCTAATAAAATTACCTTCACGCCCAATATCTAGTGCCTCAAACATCTGATTAAAAACCTGAAGGTATCTATCCTGCTTGAATGAAATATCAAGTGGATGTGCAGGAAAAGTATGACCTCCGCATGTTACTCTCACCTCATGAATGCTGAATGGTTTGAAATTGAATGGTGATTTTGAAAGGCTGCCTCTGTATGCGCTTCCATCAACACATGCAAAAACTATGCGTCTAGGTAATTGCCAAGCGAATAACGTAAAATTAGGTGTTTCTCTTGTAGGATTCCCAACATGTAAGTTGGTCATTGCTACTGCGTCTAATTGGGTATTTTGCTGTATATTGCAACATTGTTTGTTCTAGAGCTAAATTGATGCTGTCTAAGACTTCTACTTTCCTAATAAAGAACTTCATCTGAACAATCTGTAGGTCAATGTTAATATCTTCAAAACACTGCAAAATAAATGCATTACGGTTTCTGTGTAGTTCTAGGCGGAAGTCTGTGAAATTGAGCAGATATCTGTCTTGTAAAAACATGTCAATATGTAGTGATGCTGATACCTCTACAATATTTTTCATCCTTAAACATTGCTGCGCGCTTCTTAAAGGCTTCATGATCTTTACTGTCAGTATTGGGACCTCCTTCATGGAAATAAAGAGCTGATTGGAGTTGTGAATTTTTTGCATCATATCCGTAATTTAGCTCTGTTTCAAAATATGATCTATATGCGTATTTGTCTGAACTATCAAAAACAAGCTGCCCTCCAAGAAAGCATTTTACTTGCTTAAAGAATGTCTTCCCAATAAGGCTGATTGGTGCATAGTCTGGTACAACAGCTCCTGCTGCAATTGCCGGTTTTTTTAATTTTAAACATCATATAAATGTAATTTTTGCTCAATTGTAAGTAATGCGGATCAGGCGGTATTCTAAACTCGTAGGGTCCATTGTTAGTTATTGGATGCTTGGGTTGAATTTCATCCCAAAACCCCTTTTTATAGCTACCTGTGTTGGGGGGACTGTGAACAAATTTAGTTCACTTTTTGTGCTTGGTGT
>JAVLUZ010000269.1:120000-130302 GCA_036768485.1 Mermis nigrescens | reverse complement strand
CAGTGTGGCCGATCTAACGGTCAGCTGATCTGGGGATGGGTTCAAGAATTTAAGTTTTTGGGCCAAAATGACCTCAGAATTTGATACCAGCGCTAAAATAGCGTTAAAAAAAATGACGTTATTAGACAGTTTCTGGCCAAATTTGAAGACTTTAAAGAAAATTTTCAATTTTTTCATCCCTTTTTGTCTTCATTTTGAATTATTTTCCCGAAAAAATTTTCATTTTTAAATTCTGGGGGTGGGGTCAGGCAGGATCCCCACAACCCCCCTCCCACCTGCTTATCTGCCCCGGATAATTTGGCAGACTTCCCAGATCCGCCCCATAGAATTAAATTTCCAGCTTGTTTTCTTGGGATTTTTGCCCCTCCCATGCCCCCTACATGCCCATGGATGAACATAGTGGGAGGGGTATTACTCCATAATGAGTCAGATAGACAGACAGTTGTTGTCCAGCAGTTTTGAGCTGACCAACAATTTTTTGCATCATTTTTGAGGACAAGAGCATTAAATAATCTTAAAATTTTTCTGAGCACTCCTAAAATCGTTTTAGGTTGGTCTAAGAGTAAACTTTTTCTCCTCTTTGTTAATTTTTTTTACTTTTCGGAAATAGAAATTGGTCTAGTGCAGTACTATCAAAATGAACCAAAAGGAGTGCCGAATAAAAGCACTTCAGGCAATTTTGGCCATTTTTTATCGTTTGACTCTCATTATACATATGAACACTAAATTTACCAGTCCGGATTGCTTGGATTTTTATCTCCTCTGCCGGCTCTAACCTTGTAGGCCGTTGCTGCGATTAATTCCCACTTAATATTTTAAGCCATCATCACATAAAAATTTCGAGTGGGGGTCGCGGGCTATTTTCCAGGGGGATAAACAACCTCTAATTTTTGGCCAAAACGGCAAAGAATGTTTTAAAAGGGCCACAAAAAATTGTTTTCTTTTCAAAAATCGAGGGGAGAAACGTTTCTGGCTGTGGGGTGATGGGACCAAATTCTGGGGGTCCAATGGGAGCCAGAAGTGCCAAAAATAGCACCAAAGCTTCAATTCTAGGGGTATATCCATTTTTTTGGGGCTGTGGGGAGGGGTTCAGCAGAATCCCCAGACCCCACGCCCATGTGTGAACCCATTCCTTGTTACATTTTTTGACTCCGGCCTAAGTGACCGAACAAAGCCACCAAAAATAAAAATTTTGAATCATTCATTTCGTTCACATAGGTAATGTTTACCCTCTTACTAGTAATCGACTGGGCCGCCCCTTGGTCCGTGGCAATCTAACATGGGCATGGGTGGTATGCACCAATGGGTGGGCAGCACCAGAATTTTGGGGCGGGGGGGGAGGAAGATTTTTCAAAGGTAGAAAGAAAATGGTCTTAAAAATTGTGGATGGCAACGTAAAAAACACAATTTTCAGACGTTTCTCATTGAGTACTATCCATTTGCATAAAAAATCACTTAAAAACAAAAAAATTTCAAAAATTGAATTTTATCTGGGGGTATTCTGGTTTTGGGGTTAAATTAAAAGATTTAAAAAAAAATTTTTTTTTAAAAATTCACCCATCAAGAATTTTAATGCTGCCCACCTGTGCTGGCAATCATTGATCACCATCAAGCTTCCCAGCTAAAACAAACCCTCAAAATGGCCAGGGGTCAGAAGAAACTAAAGCATTTGTTCTGTCGTTTTAACTTGTATGACTTTAAAGGTTTAGACCACACATTCCCATAGGGATGAGGGGGTAGTATTAACCCCACCTCAGGGTCCGAGACTTGAATCACTGTTGGACGATTTTGAGCTATCAAACTTTTTCTGCATGATTTTTGGGTACAAAAGCTTGCCCAAAGATGTTAAATTTTTCTGGCGCTTCGCATTGACTAATAAATTTCTGTTTTGTGTACCCATAAAATACCTAGAATGAACTTAAAATGATCTGAAAAGTCGATATTTTCGGTGAATTCTCATATTTTTCACTTACAAGAGTGACGAAACTAGTCAGAATGGGACAAAAAGTAATTAGAAATGCAGTTTTTCACATTAAAACATGCTACATAGGATGTTTTAGCCATTTTTCATATTCGATCTGCAAAAAGGCTAGACTCTTTATTACGTGGTCCTAAATTTTAGGATTTCACCACCCCCCCCCGGACATTCAACCTTGGGAAACTGCTATAGACTCAAGTAGTTTATTACGTGCAGTGTTCATAATGTGGAATTGGAATTGGAAATTAAAAAATTCAAATGTTATGTAATGTAATAAATAATAATGTAATAATAATAATGTAAGGATGATAATAATAATATTGTAATTCCTTTCTACTAGCATGCCCGAAAACATGATTTACTGCTCGTTTTCAATAATTAATCAATCAGTGTTTCAGATGAATCTGTTCGGATAAGAAAACGTTTCCCAAAGCTGTCCAATGTGACGAAAATGCGGATTAAAGGAGAATTCCGTTCTTCGTGAAAAATAAAATACGCTGGTGGAAAACGCTGGCTGAGAGTCCGGATATTAACTCGATTGAGAATGTTTGGTATGCTGTAAAGCATAGCATTCGGTCTACCGTAAAGCCGAGCAATGAAGAAAGACTTATTCGAGGACTTCGCCGATATTGGTCAAAGTTAACGCCAGAAAAATGTCAAAATTACATAAGCCATCTTCACAAAATGATATCAAAAATACTAGAAACTGGCGGAAAGCCTACTGCTTATTGGTTATTGTTAATCTTGTATAACTTATTCGCATTTTACTATTCATATGTACGTGTAAAGGATCACCCACCGCCATACATGCATAGCATGGGAATTATGGGGGGGGGGTAGAGAGAAGAAATTTTGAAGTGTCTTTTTTGGATGCTACAATGGTGGATCCGCGTCAAAAACATCGTTTTTTGGCGTTTCTCACGATGTTCTATCTATGTAGAACATGAAAACATGAAAAATTTCGAAAAAAACCAAAAAAAGTCAAAAAATTTGAACAGCGTATAGGTCAAAACATGAGTATAAGGCGGGAAGCGCCGAAAATTTGACATTTTTGAGCAAATAGATAGCTAAAAACGCTTAAAAGAAGTACTTTTTCTACTGATTTTCAGGAAAATATTGAAAAGTTTTGAAAATTAGCCAATTCTGGGGAGGTGAAAGTTTTTGCGAGGAGGGGGGGGGGGTGAGAAACCCTCCAAGACCGTGTTTGCCCACCGCCGTGTTTAGCACTTTTTGTACTGTTTTTAAGACAAATCAATCGCTCGATTTATGAAAACTTAAAAAGATGTCTAAATTTTTTTACTAGACATAATCACCAAATTAGTCTCAAAAAATTTAGTCATCAGCTAAAAGTGGGAATAACCCTAAGTTTAGGAGGTTGTATGTAAGTGGAGGCGTATATATTAGTCGGTCAAATGCTTAGTTATTCTGTTTATATGCTGTTTGTTTTCTTGCTTACAATTCTTATTATGTAGACACGTTCATCAGCATGGGAATTGTAGGTATGTCAGTCCACAGGAAGTTTTGGGCTTTAAAGGATGGGTCACATAATAACTCCAATTTTTTGACGTTTCTGACAATATTATTTTAAGCTAAACAAAGTGTATTTTTTTATGAAATTGAATGGTAAAAAATAGCTTCTCACTTGATATGCTGGAAACATTGATATTTGCGTTGAAGAAATACGCTGAAATACTCAAAGCATTATTATCTTGGCTCTTTTGAAAAGTCTCAAAAGCTACAGAAATTCTGCTAAATTTGTGTGGTTAGTCATTCTGGGGTTATTTCCCAAATTTTCAAGAACGTCTGGCTCCAGAACTCCGCTAAAGTCAAAGAAATTAAAATTTTTTTGCACAAAATTGTAGATAATTTTCAAATTTTCTATGAAAATGTTGCGTTCAAAGCATAGCTTGGTGTGGAAGGGTTTGAGGGAGTATGCACTCCCCCAGAAGGCCGGATACCCCCAAAAAAACCAAAATACCCCCCCCAGAATTTAATCTTTTAAATTCTTTTGTTTTTTTTCGCTCTGTCTTTATGCCAATGGACAGCGCTCGATGAGAAACGTTGAAAAATGGCTTTTTTCGCCATACCACCGCGGTGGGCAGCACCAAAATCCTGGGGCAGAAGGCATTACAAAAATTTTCAAAGGTCAAAAAATGGTCTTAAAAGGGGTTGTATGGCGAAAAAAACACCATTTTTCGACGTTTCTCATTGAGCACAATCCAATGGCATCAAAAAATCGCTCAAAAAGCGAAAAAAAATTCAAAATTTGAATTTTGGGTGGTATTTCAATTTCTGGGGGTTGCATACCACACCTGGGGGTGGGGGTGGGGGTTTGCAGGGGTAGTGCACCCCCCAGAAATAAAAAATGCCCCTTCGGAATTCCATTTTCATGAGAATTTTTTGTTGTTTTCGCAATTTTTGATGCCAATGGATAGTGCTCGATGAGAAACGTCAAAAAATGGTGTTTTGTGATATACCACCATTTTTAAAGCCATTTTTTGACCTTCAGAAAATCTTGCACCCCCCAGAATTTTCTTGCTGCCCACATATGGTGCATACCCCCCGCACCCGTGTGTGCATGCACCACTTTTAAGACTGTTTTTGTACCTTTAAAAAATCTTGCAATTTTGGTGCAACAGATTTTTTGAAAGGTCAACAACGATCAAAAGCGATTTTGAAGCAGAGTAGACAAAGTAAAAGCGCTCAAAAAATGAATACTATTTCGCTCAGGGAAGGCAAATATTTCAAATTTTTTCTTTCTTTCAAAAGTTGGCTCCTCCCGCCCTTTCAGAAATCCTAGATTAACCCCGCAGAATTGAATTTTTGGCATGTTTTTTAGATTTTCGACGGTTTTACTCCCCCCAGGGTTTGGATTAGATACTGGCTGCTTTGCTGACCCTCATAAACAGACTACGACCCTTAGAATAATCTCTTTTAATTGTATATAGTGCACTTTATCCATTTTTTACTATTTTGTACAATTTACTCAAATTTATTAGAAATTTTTACGTTTCTACATTCTAGAAAGAACAAGAAATATCAAAAAAACAGTATTTTTGACATGTATCTGATCAATTGTTTGTAGCTAAAAAGATATTTTCTAAAAAACTGTTTTGGCTCACCCTCCAGAATTTCTATGGTGTACGTGTACGTTTATGGCTGTGAATAAGTGTAGATATTTTGATGCCAACATTATGTCATTTGATGTGACTTGTTTTTCTGCCATAACGGAGGAATAAACGCAAATAGGACAGACAGCCTCATATGTATGTGTATGTACGTTCGACGCAGTATGTACCTAAACGCTTCATGGAATAGGTACATACATGTACGCATACATAGGATTACTAGCAAAGAAAAATGCTCCGATGGAACAAAAAAGATGAATATACTTGGAATTGTGGATTATTATGGATGTAAAAGGAGGGGACTAGGAAAAATCTACCTAAAGTCGGAAAATCTGCTAAAAATCACACTTTCTCTAAGCAACGCAAAAAATCGATGTATATTCTGCGGCCAACAGATTAAAATAAATATTCAACCATAACAATGATTGAAACAGCAGCACGTTAGCTATGCAGTAGCTATGGGAAATGATATTAAGTAAACTAACAGTCTTCCAAGCCAATTGAATGAAACAGCAAACATTGAAGACAATTGAAGACATGGTTGGTTAAAAACAGTAGGAAACACGTAAGTTGACTTGAAACAGACTTAATATAGATACACTAGCATGCCCGAAACGATTGTGTGCACTAATCAATTGGCTCCTGCTTTGCTTGCTATAATGCTCATAAAACAAAACAACTTTAAATACAATACCTCTTAGTTTTCTATCAATCAGGTGCCAGCAATTTAAAAAAGTAACCTTGATAGATTTCGTTTATACACTCTTATCTGAAACTTCGAACATTATTTAAAAAAAGACACTTTTTTAGAGGCCGCAGAATATACATCGATTTTTTTGCATTGCTTAGAGAAAGTGTGATTTTTAGCAGATTTTCCGACTTTAGGTAGATTTTTCCTAGTCCCCTCCTTTTACATACATAATAATCCACAATTCCAAGTATATTCATCTTTTTTGTTCCATCGGAGCATTTTTCTTTGCTAGTACACTACTTTTAATTAGCGTGATTTCAGTACATCAGTCAGTAAACACAATCAGTAACATGCCACAATAATGACAACAGTCCAAGAACGCGGAAAACAATATTGTTCTTAACATCAGCATTATCCTTTTTAAACAAGACAACCTTATTGACACCATCCATTTTCAAATTAAAACTGCATTAAGTTATTTCTTCTTAATGTGCACTTCACTTATAATCAAGCACAAGAATTTAACCAACGAATTCACATTGCAAATCCTCACTCAATCAATACACAAGCACAATGTGTTGTGACTTTTGAAATTGAAAACACCCAATTTTCAATTTTCAAATTGAAAATTGGGTCAATTTTCAAATTGAAAATTGGGTGTTTGAATTTGCGATGAAGAAAATAATCAAAAGATAGTCACTTGGTTTATTTAAGCCGAGTAATAAAATAACGACCGTCCACCAATTCCAAACTAAACGCAACTAATCTGATCACTATGAAAAAGTTTTGAAAAATGAGCTTGCTAAGCGAGAGTTGTAAACCAAGAGAAACTTAAAGTTAAAACCTACCATTAAATTATGAGAGAATTATAAAAGATTTTAAACTTCAAGAAAATGGAAAAGGCGGGATGTTGGTAAATTAGAAGGCAAAGATTTTTGGCAAAAATTCAAAAACTTCACGCAAATATCAAATGTAAGGAACACTAACGCTTTGATTTGGTAGTAAAATAAACTTGTAGTATAGACTACATATTAACAACAAATGAATAGTGCAAACTTTACACAACTACTAGGTGTAGAGAATACTAACAGTTTACGGCTTATTAATGTACATGATTACAATAAAGCTGTATATCTTTGTCGACTTCTTTGCACAGTAGTGTGATTGCTGGTTCATTTTAAACCACTTTTGCAGGCAATTTACATCAATTAAACGATAGCTCTCCATGTGCAAGATTTTGTGAAACATATTATAAACACGGCTAAGAAAGATTTAACTTTTAATGCAACCCATTTAAGACAAAATTACATCTCTTCAATGATCTAAGGACACTTGAACACTAATTTTTAAATCACTTTAGATTACTTTTGAGGGTAAACAAACTCACTTAATTGATGTCTCACATATGAATCCTTGAAAATTTCTTGACTTCAGTTACAAAAGTCTCTGCAAGTCTATCGAATTAGGGTTAACATGTAACGTAAACTTTTACACAAACACATAGCATAAAGAATATTTTAGTCGGATTTGTAATTTTGATATTGCTCCGATATTTCTTTCAACATTTATGGAAAAATGAGTCTCCATAATGTTTTAAAGACAATAAACATTAGGTTTAAACCACTTTGCAATACTGCTGAGTGTAAGCAAGCGCGCCCCATTGACGTATATATTTCATTCCCTGTAAATTTTTATATCTCAGGAAAAAATTTCGATTTTTGCAATGCTCTAGAACAAAAGGCTAACATGCAGTGTAAAAAATTACTCGGATATTATGATCAACATTCATGAAAAAATTATGTCTCTACAATGGTCTGAGGACATATAAACAATGAATGTAAACTACTTTACATCACTGTTGGATGTAAACAAACGCGCCTACGTGACGTCTCACATTTGATCCTTTGAAAACTTCTAGGCTCCAAGATAAAATTAGGTTTCAGGAATGCTCAAAAACGAAGATAAAAATATATGTAGTGTAAACTTCATGTAAACACCTAGTGTAAAGAAGATTTTAGTCAGATTCGTAATTTTGATATTGTTCCGATATAACGATTAATATTTATGAAAAAATTAAGTCTACATAATGTTCTATGGGCAAACTAACAATTGGTGTAAACTACTTTACAACACTGTAGAGTGTAAACATATGCGCCAGACTGGCATATCAAATTTGATTCCTGGTCCATTTCTGGACTTGATAAACGTGTCCCTGACTCGTAACCGGAGAAACAGGCAGAAAAAACAAGACAGAAACGCATTTAAAACTCCAAATTTTTGACTTTACACTCGCTAAATATTAATGTATAGACAATTTGCTTTGACATGCACCCGATATAAAGCACTTTATTTTTTATTCTATTAGACTTATCCCGACTTCTGGACGGAGAAAGTGGCGAACAAAAATGCAACAAAAACGTATTTTCCATCATTTAGAACACTGTAAACTTTAAAATTCCGTACCGAACTCCCCATTGAGTTTAAAGAAATTCGGTTTTGTTACAATTTGTAGCTTTTTGAATCGTAGTACATTTCCGTGTGCCAAAATTCTGTTGCAAAAATTATTTGGCATGATTTATCAATCAAACTTCGGAAAAAACGTGTTTTTTAGCCCATTTTTTACCTCTGATTTCGAACTTTACACCCCCATAAATAACTCAATATTGCGTTTCTTTAAATGCGGTTTGCTGCGATGTTTAGCCCCTGTGAGGCACTTTATTAATGCTGTCTTTGATTTGCACTGACTCATAAGCGGAAAAATTTGGCAGAGAAATCTTAGTTAAAAATCCGTTTTTTTACACCATCCACTAGAGTGTAAACTTTAAACCCCAGGATCTAACTCACCATAGAGCATACAAGACTTTGCTTATATGCAGAATGTAGCCCTTGATCCGCTCTACATTTCTGTCAGAAAACAGTTTAAAAACCTCATAACCGGAGTTAGTATCGGACATAGGAATGTTGAAAACTCGACCAAAAAGTGCTTTTTCACCCCCAGATTTTCGCACTCTTTACACTGCCGTTCGATAAATAATGCGAATTTCAAAAAACAAAAAAAGTGTCATCTGTAGAATTCATCCCTCTATTATCCTATTCTGTTCAACCCTTCGAGTCATCAATACTCAGTTGTCCACATGCCGCAGTAAAAAGGTCCCAAAATTTGTCCCATGTCATAACGTTACACAAAAACTTTACACCTTCTTTACACATTCAATTTTGAGTTTCAAGAAAAACAAAAAAACACGGGCAGCGAATTTTTTTATTATCTTTCTTTTAAAAAAAACCGCACCTTCCAGAAGTGTCCTGTTATAGCTGTAGGGGGTGCCCAGGTGTTGGGGGTACCCAAGTATATTATAGGTGCGCGCCAACAGCGCTACCTATGATGTTCGGTGCTGCATCTGTACATTTATATACATGAAACGTTTGTATGTGAGCGTGTCTCATAACATGCGACGTTCGCAAATCAATATGTCTCGTAACAAGGTACATATCAGCATAAACTCTATGTGCACGTTACGTACATAGTGCTGCTGCTATGTACAATGGCAGCCAAGAATGAAAAATCAATAACGCTAGGCTCTATACTCTGGTCTGGTTGGACTACATTTTCGACTTGTTGCTTTTGCAAGCAAATCAAAATGATAAACTTAGCTCGTGCACATTTCTTTATGCGTGCGTGTTACATAATGTACATATGTACCTACATTTGCACCTATGTATACAGATGAAGCACCTGCCTAATATGTAATTTGTGGCTGAAACAGTCAAGTATGTATGTAGTTACATGAACTTACAAAAACAGCATTTTTGGACGCTTTTAGCACTTTATCCTATTAAGTATATTGCATTTAAACTTTGAAGAGAAAATTGATATTCTGTCAAAAATGCGGCTTTTCTATTGTTCTGTACATTCACACATACCCCCAGAATCAAATTTTTAGTGATACTTTTGGCAATTTGGCCCCGTCTCACGTGCAGTACTCATTACTGTGCTGCTTGGTAAGAACATTGCGAATAGGCTCAGCACAGCAAAGGTATATCAATTTTTACTAATCCTTGCATTTTTGTTTTTGTTTATTATAATTTGTTATTTCCAGATAATTTATCTCACTCTAAAAATGAGTGGAAGCGATTATGAACTAACACTAGATTATAGCAATTTCTCCAAATCAGAGACCAGTGAAAAATCATACCATGCTTTGAATAATATGTTACAAAACAATTTAGACAATATTAGCCTCAACTCATTTGGAAGCGATAGTTTAATTGCAGTTGACAAATGGCTACTATCTGACAAAGAGCAAATTGAAGGCTAAATTAGCCTTAATTGGTTTGAAAGCAATAGTTTAATAATGGTCAATGAATGGTTCCCATCTGACAAACAACAAGTTGGGGGCAATTTGGCGTCGGAATGTTTTTACAGACTGAGTGGCCAAATCATGCAGCATATTAGACAATTCAATACCAAAGGCATCAAATATCAATTTCGATTTATAAATTCCGAT
>JAVLUZ010000269.1:0-115000 GCA_036768485.1 Mermis nigrescens | reverse complement strand
AATAGTGGTATGGCGATAAAAACACCATTTTTTGACGTTTCTCATCAAGCAATATCCATTGGCATCAAAAAATTGCTAAAAAAAACAAAAAAAAATCAAAAATTGAATTCTGGGGGTATTCTGATTTCTGGGGGTACTTTGGTTTCTGGGGGTGCATACCCCCAAACCCCCACGCCCAGGTGTGGCCCCAATTTGCATGTCTGAAAACGAGCCTAATTAAATGGTTTCCTGGGCAATGATTCATTCACTGCTTGCTTGATAAGTTGTTGACTCATGGCTCATTATTCTTTGCTTATCTGCAATATTGCATTTCATTTTGGTTTCTCAGTTGTTCCTTTTCATAAAATGCTGTTTTTAATTTATACCAATATTTGTTGACACTTAAGCAATTCTCTTTTGACGCTCTATTTTACAAAGCTTTTGCAGAGTTTTTAATGAATAATAAATAATTTTGCTTTAAGCAGTGATATTACTCGAATTTTCAAAAGAACTATATAATTTTTCAACAAAATCGAGCAGTAAATCAAGCTTCTCATGCCTAATTTTCTCAACTTTTTTGGCGCTCTGCACTGGACTTCCGCTGAAGTGAAAGAAATCAATTTGAATAAGTATTGCATCAAAAGTGAGTTTAAATGAATGTGCACAGTGTAAAATGCCGGAAAAATGCTGCTTTGCACATGAAGGGCAAAATTAGGACCTACTTTTGACTGTTTTGGAAATTTTTTGGTACCACTCCTTAAAAAATCCTAGATCCGCCACAATATGTGGACAATCTTAAGAAAAATTATAGGATCAGTATCCGGAATTCCCATAAAACTAAAAAAGTAAAAAATTTGCTGATATTAAGAATATTATTTTTGCACATACAAACGTACGGCTTCCGAATTTGTCAACCGGCGGGTACTACAAACGTTTGTGTCAACCAATTTCAACATTCGAATCTACTCCAACAAAATTGCAAGATTCTATTCCAAAGGGTTTTTATTGAATAAAGGTATTACAAATATATGGGCGGCGTAGGATTAGACTGTGCTTAAAATTTGACCAGGACTGTAGTCGGAACCAAGATCACACTTTTGAGACTAGGACTGGGGCATGACATGCCATAAATGAGTGTGCATCATAGGTGGACAGCACCAAAATTCTGGAGAGGGGTGAAAAAAATTTCTGGGGCAATTCTTTAAAATAGCCTATGTTATAACATAGGCTAATGCTATAACATATACAATGGTTAAGGATAGGCGAGGGGTTGGAGCCTTGCTCCCTGGGATAAGGGTCAGGGAGCAATGGTTAAGGATAGACAATGGTTTAAGATAGGCAATGGTTAAGCATAGACTAATGCTATAACATATCAGGACATAGTTGAGGAGTGGAAGGGGTAAAATAGAACCTGAACTAAGTGTAAACTAATTGCGAGTGATATACAATGGTTAAGCATAGACTAACACTGTAACATATGAGGACATAGTTGAGGAGTGGAAGGGGTAAATTAAGCCTAAGCAAGCTAAGCTAACCCTGTGGGTAAACCAAGACTGAGCTAACCAAAGTGTAAATTAATTGTGAGTGTTGTCTGACATACACACCCATACTAGCGTGCCTGTGCCCTGGGGGTGAGGAGGGGGAGCCCCCCAACACGTCAAGCATATTCCCCCGTGTGCATCCACTGCCACTCAGTCTAAAAATTGCCTCAAATGTGCCAAAGTAAGACAAAACTAGGCCCAAGGACTGGATGTGAGTGTAAACTAAGCTTAGGTAAGCATTATAGAAATTTATCAAGCAGTGTATGGCTTCCTGGCCCATTATGTTCACCTGGCAAATTATGCAATTAAATATAAAATAAGTTTGTAAACTAAGCCTAGCTGAGCTAGGGATTAAAGTGGGTCTAAGCACAAAAGGAGTGTGTATATATAGGTTTGACTTCACGGTCCTTTGTCACTTCCCGGTCCTTTGAATTCCTGGTCCTTTGTCACTTCCCGGTCCTCTGAATTCCCAGTCCTTGCTTAAACGCGTTCTATTAGTGATGTGTTATGCGTGTTGTGACACCAAAATTAGATGTGATGCAACAATGCATTCGAACATTTACACCCAGTTAGGCGTTTGGGTGATTAGGTCGTAGCGACCATTGGCTGCATACAGACTGACATCTTTCTGAGCAGCAGGCCCTTTATATGGACAAGTATATGTCACAGAAAGCGTATAAACGACCAACAACTCTGGTGGGAGAATCGGCTTGGTAGATGTCCTTTGGTAACCCCTGCGTACCAAAGAATAGACTTCTACCCACCGTCATAGTCTCCAATGACTAGAAGTTGTTTGACGCCATTTCATGCCATCCGCCCATCGAATATGACTAATGGCACTTTATTTCTAGGCTACGACTCTGAATTTGTGAATGACAGAAAGGGCAGGCATTATGCAAGGTCTTGGACCTGCATTTTCAGCAACTATGTCCCACTTACCAGGACCTCCATGGCCCATTCGTACGCTACGTCCAAGTTGCGAGCGAATGGCCATGTGTTCTGTTGGGATCTAGCGAGTTTCCTGCAACCTCCGTTTAAGGCTTCAGTTGCTTGAAACGCGCTTACCTAACGTTTATATGGTTTGTTACAATCCGACGCAAGATTGACTTGCGTATTTCCATGTCTACGGGGCCAACCTTCGAGGAAATTGTGGCACTCTGATGCAGAAATTTGCAATAAACTGCACTAGAAAGATCCATTTATCGCAAATTTTATTGACATTCAGCCATTGGCAAGAACATTTACTTGTTGTTTACGCATTAAAGCGCAATTGCACTCGTTAAAGCGCTTGGCCAAATTCTTTTGACATGTATATTGATCCGAACGTTGCCTGGAAACTTTGGACAGGCGGAGCTTACCCTTAACTCGACATGCAGCATTATCTAGTGATGACGCCCTCATAACTATTGATGTTTTTATATTGAGAAGGGTGCTCGCAAGATAATCGCATTACTGACGATAGAAAGCCCATCTCGGTTTCTTTTCGTAGGCAATGAGTTATACATTAAGGCTATACCAAAAGCCAAAAGTACGCATACCATTGTCAACAGCAAGCCACCACAAGGGCAGCTGACCAGCGCCAGCACACGCTGAAGTTGATTCAAATGGCGGGGGAGTGACCCTGAAGCGGAGGACTTTATTGCCCGGCCCGCAACCGCAAGTAGCTATAGCGGCAGCCACTCACCATCGCCTCAGTAATGGAAGCATTGGCTCACACTAACATGTTTGACAATCCTGACTTCAGTGCGTGCAGGCTTCTGAAACTGCCGACACAGTTTTGGGCCCGGTAAATGCGCCTGACACGAACCTAAGTCAAAACCAACCAGCTCAAGTACACCAGCTTCTGTGTTTCCTTCGCAAACCAATATTCCCTACAATTTGCCTATGCTGGGTGTAGAACCATCAATCTCCACTGAAGACAATGATTTATCTCCCAAACGTTTTAGTGATGGTGTTATCTGACGCCGAGGCGGAAAGACAGGCTAACGGTATTGCCACCGCGTGTAAAACGCGGAGCAATGGCTCAAAAAGGATTGTTGTCGTCAAGCAACCGATTGTCTCGCAATCGCTTGCGGTGGTTCAACAAGCACCCTTGGGTATCAGTGCTGGACCTTTGCCGACTCTTCAGCCAGTTGGGGCAGAGCAGCAAGCTGACCCTGATGTCATCATGACTGATATTATCGGTTTTCCGCCACAACCGCAACGTACATTAGCTGCACACAAAGTACCACAAGTAGCATTATACACACAAGTCACAACTCAAAGCTCGTGCCACAAGGTACGTCGGCACCGGATACTCGTTTCATGGCTCCTATGGCCATGATGGGTGTGTCTAGTACCGTGGCGAATTTGCAACCACAGGCTATGCAAAGGCAACCATCAAATATAAGTTTTAATACCTGCGCACGTGCTTATTACCTCAGATGGCCGCGAATGAGTGCTTAGGAATCCAAAATCGCTCATGCTTACGTACAGCATTTTTTCACAATGATGGAAAATATGACGCGCGAACCACCTTGTGGGTCGCGTCAGTTGTTTTGCACAACTTACGTTCCTATTTGGGTGAGGCCGAGGATCAAAAGCGGACGATCAGTTGGTCAGCTGCTCAAGTGTACTTCGATTGGAGGTATCGCAATCCATTTGCAGTACGTAAATTCGACTGATTCGCCCTTCGTTGTCCATTAGTGTGGTCCACGCTCGCGCAGCCTTTGGCTGATGCCAATCGTGAGCCCGCACCTAGGTTCATAAGCGATATGAGCATCTTTAACGGATTATTTATCCTGACCAATACTTCGTGCGCATGCGGTTTTTTATCACAACCGGAATGATGTTGTACGAGGTTCCGCTGAGTATTTGGTTGTACACCCACATCTTGATGCACCAAGCGAGGTGATTGATGGCATTACACATCAAATTTGCCCGGATTTATATCCGCATAGAGAATGTCACCAGCGCCGGATCACCTAGTGCCAATTTTAAGATCACACTGAGATGGTCAATATTTTGATACTTCTTCTGAGGTTCGTCCTTATATGAGTTGAGCATCGACACATGACGATCTTTTCTTCAATAGATTGCCATGCCGCTTACAGCGCTTTTGGAATTCCTAGATAGAAAATTCCACTTTTTTGTGAGTTATTACGCCTATGGCAATGCCACAGAATAGGCTGGCGTATGATGGAACAGTTGCGTTGCATGTTACGCATAGCGTTCCTTGGTGAATCGTACACGCCATCTCCATGAGGCTTTTCCGGAATTCCCGGACTTAACAGCACGAATCAAAGTCCTCATGTTTTACACAACATGATTCGCCAAATTCGGTTAGCAACCAACCCGCAACTTGAAGTTCCGGCTCAATTCGATCATTTTTGAGGTCGTCAAAAATCTGTATTTTACCTCAAACATTGAATACAAGGCTAATTAGAAAAATTTGTAAAGAAAGGCAATGGGCATCCTTGCAGGACCCAAGCGGATCCGCAGTGAGCCTTGATATGCCCGAAGTTGATCTTTCTTGAAGCGCAAATTGCGATGCGTAGAACACGCATGACAATCGAGCAGCGCTATTGTGAGAATTTGGCTACGGAAATGCCACGGCGTGCGACGGCTACACGCTGCCGGTTCTCTTGCTGAGACTTCAGAAGTTTGTCACATGTCAGAAGACGAACACAAGGCAAAATTGAATCGTTTTGCCGTATACCAAATCCGAGCACACTTTGCGTCGGTTGAAGAATTTGAAAAACAACGAGTCAGAAGACTCGTTCAAGGAAGTTGCAGCCAAGTTAAAGGTTAGGCCAAAGGGGATCGAGGCAACAAGACCCGCAGTCATCCCAGCAGCGCTATGCGCAAATGCACCATCGTTCACAGTCACAAGCACAACCGCAGACACAAGTAAAACCACATGTACAGCAATACACAAGACCGCAGACCCAACTGCGGTAACAGCAGCAATTCACAGAATTGTGTGAGCGTTCCGAGGCATACTCAGGCCAATGCTAGTCATCTGTCGCGTGCTCGTGACAGCAGCAGCCTTATGAATATTGCCGTCCGCCACAGTCGAACCGCGGAACTCATTGGGGCCGGTCACAATCCCGTCAACGTCAACAATGGGACCAGTCGTATCAATCACCATTGGAACAAAGTCAACCAGCCACTGGGGGCTATCAGCCACAACCTCGACCAGGTCCACTTTTGCCCAAACCGGTGGCCTGTTACTCAACAACAACAGCGTCCACACGAACCTTCTTGCCAACAACTTTACGTGTTTTACGCCGGAGCAATTCATTTACTCCGATGCCACCCACACCGCGTCGTTACGCGGATGACTACAAGGACGACGACGATTTTGAGGACGATGATCGACCCGTTGATCAACATCGACGCTTACGCCAACATATGTACGGGCGTAGGCAATCGCCATATCAGTATCGTGAGCGTTCGGAATACGCGTCGCGAACCGGAATCGGATCAAGAATATTTTCAACGGCAACGATGTCATGGAAAATCGTATGGCTCGAAGGCCAAGTACCGCGATCAATATTAATTTACAAAGTTCGACGTACTGAACTTTTGGAACTCTGCGACGGCGTCGACTTTGACCAGCAGCTTTTTGTCAATTTTTTCGTTTTTCGTCCTGGGATGTGGATTCGTGACTTGTGTACGGTTACTTTGTGGTATTTTTCTTTTGTCATTTTTCTCTTGCTGTAAATTTTTTCTTTGACGGTGCTCGTATTTTTCCCCGTTATCTCGCATAATTTGCCATTTTTTTCTGTTTTACCTCATGTTTTAATTCATCAGTGACTTTTTAATTTTTGCTCAGCATAATTTTGCCTTATCATTCCGTGTCTTAATTTTTCTTGTGCTCAATTAGCGGTGTTACTATTATGGTACCTTAACTCTTTAATGGACAAGGGGTTATTTTATACCCAATCTACAAATTTTTTCAATTCAAAATTTTTCTCATTACCCGGGGACTGAAGGAGGTTAATGGGACAGCATAATCGAATATTATGCTATGTTATCCAAGACCGGAGTTCATCATTACCGGGCAACAATATAGTTATCCCTAGAGTTTTCCTGAGTGCGAACGGTAGGTCAAGCGCGCTGACCATTACCGGTTATCGATATTTGTTATTTTTTTGTTCTTTTTTTTATTTTCGCTTTTCACATTTGCTCAGGATGAGGCGTTGCGGACGTGCTAGAGTAGAGGCGTTGCGAACGCCAGAGAGCCGAGTTGTAGAGCGTCGCCAATGCTAGTGCCATATTTTTGCAGTTTGCAATAGCCATAACATAGCCAATACTAGTAGCTATCTATGATAGTGCACTGTGGGCTATGCCTTCGGTCTTCCCATTATTTCCCCAAATTTTCAATAATTAAAAAACATTTAGATACTTGTCCGGTAGCATAGAGCCAAGTGTATGATAATAGTAATTGTTTAATGCATACCGCCATTTGAATTGAGAACTTTCGATCTGAGATAAAAGTGATTCAGTATTATGTTAAATTGATCATTCTTTAATTTACTGTAATGGCCCTTGAGGCCAGTGAATGTAACGTTGTAGTTTAGTTTAGCGTTTTTTTTTTGTTTTTTGTTTGCCAGCTCTATTACTGACTTCTTAGCCCGCACGCTGTTTTTCTTTTGCTTGTTGTCCGGCTACAGGCCATGATTTCTGCATCAAATAAAAATATAGAAAACCTACCAGTGGTTTTGGTTATACCGCAGGGTTAGGTTAGCCACCATCCCTACGTCGAGGATTTCCACCATCTAGTGGACTGATAGGTAAATTTCGTATGGTAGTTTATTTTATTCGGAAATCATAGTTTATTTCTCAAGCCAAAAATTGATCAAAATTATTATCTAATCTTTAAGGATGATTGATCAGCATAGAGCTTCGTTGTTGCTGTTTTCATTGTTCAGCGTGCTACACAAATTAGGAACCAAAACATTTCTGATCAGGCACTGATTGAAAATAAGTTAAATTACAACTTGAGCTTGAGATAGGTCAACTGACCTCTGCGGCAATTACTGAGACTAGGTAGGGTAGCTCAGGTCTAGGCGTAGCTGCTGAGATCACCCGACGTAAAAGCGGCCAGCAATATTAGGGCTGAGGGGATCGAAGCCGTAAGGTCTCTAAGGGTCCAAAGATCGAAAGCCATTAGAGCCGCGCGACGGGGCCAGCACTAAGCGTAGACTTATGCACCACGTACCTAGGTAGATCTTGAAGGTAATGCTAGGCTGGTCTGTGTCGCTCTTGTAGATACAGGCCCCTACATTTACAGAATGCCCAAACCTATTTAAAGAATTGGAACCTATTTTTGAATGCGCTATTCAGAAAATGTTACTCGACTGTCCTCCTGAAAACATTGTTGGCTTCGAAATCACACATCCAAGCTTGTTCGAGCCTGTAATTGTACCATTCACTAGACGTAAAAATGTGAATTCCGACAAAGTTTTCAGTATAATGGAGAAAGTGTCTCAATCAAAGAAGGAATTCAACTTCAGTGAGGATATGGCTTTTAAGCTCATTATTGTAGACCACAAACCACAATGGGGCATGGGCCCTTCTATTGATTTGACAACTGTAAAGGAATTCTGCAAAAAAATAAGGGAAAATTTATTAAAACTGCATCTAGAGATAATTTATCACTACCCCGCGCTATTGTAACAGGAATAGCAAGGCTAAACTCGGACCCCCAGTGGGAGGCAATTCGAAAAGGCGAGAAGAGTCGTTGCACTCTGCAAAAGCAGCTAGCATTAGAGTTGATGAGCAGAGCTAATCTTAGTGTAGAGGCAAATAAGAGCTATGGCTTGAACGCTGTAGAACAAATTCAAAATGTCTTAATGCCAAATTACCAAATAAAGGTTTACTCGGGCAAAATGTTGTTCTATGAAGGGCCTGCTGCTCAGAAAGTCGTCAGTCTGTATGCAGCCAATGGTCGATATGACCTAATCACCCAAACGCCTAACTGGGTGTAAATGTTCGAATGCATTGTTGCATCACATCTAATTTCGGTGTCACAACACGCATAACACAACACTAATAGAACGCGTTTAAGCAAGGACCGGGAATTCGAAGGACCGGGAAGTGATGAAGGACCGGGAAGTGACGAAGGACCGAGAATTCGAAGGACCGGGAAGTCAAACCTATATATACACACTCCTTTTGTGCTTAGACCCACTTTAATCCCTAGCTCAGCTAGGCTTAGTTTACAAACTTATTTTATATTTAATTGCATAATTTGCCAGGTGAACATAATGGGCCAGGAAGCCATACACTGCTTGATAAATTTCTATAATGCTTACCTAAGCTTAGTTTACACTAGTCCTTGGGCCTAGTTTTGTCTTACTTTGGCACATTTAAGGCAATTTTTAGACTGAGTGGCAGTGGATACACACGGGGGAATATGCTTGACGTGTTGGGGGCTCCCCTCTCCTCACCCCCAGGGCACAGGCGCGCTAGTATGGGTGTGTATGTCAGACAACACTCACAATTAATTTACACTTCGTTTAGCTCAGTCTTGGTTTACCCACAGGCTTAGCTTAGCTTGCTTAGGCTTAATTTACCCCTTCCACTCCTCAACTATGTCCTCATGTGTTACAGTGTTAGTCTATGCTTAACCATTGTATATCACTCGCAATTAGTTTACACTTAGTTCAGGTTTAATCCTATTTTACCCCTTCCACTCCTCAACTATGTCCTCATATGTTATAGCATTAGTCTATGCTTAACCATTGCCTATCTTAAACCATTGTCTATCCTTAACCATTGCTCCCTGACCCTTATCCCAGGGAGCAAGGCTCCACCCCCTCGCCTATCCCTGACCATTGTATATGTTATAGCATTAGCCTTTGTTATAACGTTGTCTATTTTAAGGAATTGCCTATCCTTAACCATTGCCTATGTTATAGCGTTGCCATCTAGGGAGCCACGCATAACTACTTATAGGCTATTTTTTTCTCGTTTCCGATAATCCCAGCTTATATATTGAAGAATCGGATTGTCAAATAAGAAATATATAATACGAAAAAATTTGCAAAAGGATCATTAGCATGAACGAAATTCCGGACAGAGGATTAAGGCAAGAAAGAATACGAAGGAAAAACACGCGCAAACCGCGCACCAAAAGTAGAAAAATTGAATGAAATTTGGGCCAGCTCATCATTAACTTTAGTCATGAGCATAGGTGGGCGGCACCAAAATTCTGGGGAGGTATAAGATTTTCTCAAAGGTCAAAAAATAACGTAAAAACGGGTGATATGGCAAAAAACACCATTTTCCAATGTTTCTCGTCGAGCAGTAGCCATTTGCATCAAAGGATTGCGAAAAAATTTTCAAAAATCTAATTCTGGGGGAGGTATTTTGTTTTCTAGGGATGCATACTCCCACACCTCGCACGCATAGGTATGGTCATGAGTAGGCTGTTCATAACATCAATGCAAGGTTTTAACTTCTAAAATTAAAAGCATGAAATAGTCCGAAAGCGAGCATTGAGAACAGCGGAGAGATAAAAACAACTTCGATATACCTAATAAACGAGACGGCATAAAATCTTCAAAATATAGCTTTTTCTATTTTTTATAAGTACAGGAGTACAATTTCAGATAAGAATTATGGGCTAATATCAGAAAATATAAAAAGGGCTAAAAAGCAATAAAATATGCAGAATTGACAGGTTTTGAAATTTCTATATAAGAGTGTTCAATTTCAATTAATGAATGGAATCAACTTAAATGCAAGATAATTAGAAAGTACTTATTGATTTCTAAATTTTAAACATTTCAAAAAATCAGTCAGTTTACCGACAACACTTCGAAACTTTCGAGCTAAACCACATATTGACAGAGGGCCGCGAAATACTCGTATTAAGTTTTTAGCGTTTCAAATCAAACTCTAGTAATGAGAAGACATTTGGCACAATAGCTATGCCTTTAAAGGCAAACAATTTGAAAAATTCAAACGAAAGGCTGAAAACCGAGTGAAAAGATTTGTTTATTTCTTATATATCCCAACAAACCAACAAACCCTAATAATTTGTCAATATAGTTTGAAGATTATGCAAACCAGATGCCTGAATTACAAAAAAATTTCACAGAGTGAAGGAGCGCAATACGCGCTTCTCCAAATAAATTGTACCTACATACATTGAAATACCCTGTACCTATAGTCCTGAGTACATAATGCGAGATTTAGGAATATCAATAAATAAAACGCAATGACGAAACCTAAGTCCACGGGTTGAACTGAATATCATAATTTCGGCCGAAACCCGCGTGTGATTAGGATTTATAACTGCTATAACTCCTACACGTGACTCAAAATGCCTAAGACATAAACTGAAGGGCGTAGGCAATGGAGCTCGAAAAAGTGAAAGAGCATAAAAAAACTAAAAATGAAAAAAATATAAGAGGTAGACAAAGAAACTTAATCTTCATTCCGCTAGTTTTGAACTTATTCACCAAAAATAACACCCAGACCCGTAGCCAGGAGGGTGTAATGCGGGTGGTACGGCCGCACCCCCTGATCAGGCAAGCTAAAGATGAAAAGTAGTGTCGTAAAACTAAGGTAACTTCTAACTGTGTGCAAAAACACTGTGTAAATGTTGGGGCCTGCATCTACTAGAGCGACGCAGACCGGCCACATTACCTTCGAGAATTACTTAGGCACGTAGGTACATAAGTCTTTGCTTAGTGCTGCCCCGATCGCGCAGCCCTGGATAGCTTTCGATCTTTGGGCTCTTACAGACCTTACGGCTTCGATCCCCTCAGCTCTAATATTGCTGGCCGCTTTTGTGTCGGGTGATCTCAGCAGCTACGCCATAAGACCTATGACCATACGTGGGCAGCAAGAAAATTCTGGGGGGGGGGTCCAAGATTTTTGAAGGTCAAAAAAATGGCCTTAAAAATGGTGATATGGCGATAAAAACACCATTTTTCGACGTTTCTCATCAAGCACTATCCATTGGCATCAAAAAATTGCGAAAAAAACGAAAAAAATTTTCAAAAATTGATTTCTGGGGGGGGTCTTTTGATTTCTGGGGGGGGTCTTTTGGTTTCTGGGGGGGTCCAGACCCCCCAGATCCCCCCACGCCCATGTGTGCCTATGACAACTTACCTAATCTCGGAATTTGCCGCGCAGGTCAGTTGACCTATCTCAAGGCTCAAGTTGAATATTTAGCTTATTTTTTAAGTTCGATTCCGACAGAAATGTTTTGTGGTTCCTAATATGTGTAGCACAATTGTAAGTGGAACACTTACACTTTCGAAATCGTCTGCGATAGCTCAGTTGGCAAGAGCAGCGGTCCAGTCAACTGTGGTCCCGGTTCGAGTCCCGGTCGCAGCTACTATTTTTACACAGGAAGTCTCGAGTAGAAACTGCTCGGTTGCTATTGATTCAAAGTCCAATTCATTCAAAATGGGGAGGAGTGTAAGTGGAACACTTACACTTTCGAAATCGCCTGCGATAGCTCAGTTGGCAAGAGCAGCGGTCCGGTCAACCGAGGGTCCAGGTTCGAGTCCCGGTCGCAGCTACTATTTTTACACAATGGACTATGAGAACAACAACGTCGAGCTCTACACTGATCGATCATCTTTAAAGATTAGATAATATTTTCGATTAATTTTTAGTTTGAGAAAAGATATAAGATTTTCGAAAGAAAATAGTAATCATATAGACATTACCTATCAGTCCACGAAAGTGAGTCGAGATCCCCGACGATTGGAGTGTCCGACCTATCCCTCGGTATAACCGAAGACCTCTGGGTAGGTTTTTCTCTATTTTAACTTCCAACGAAGAATCCACGACTCTATAGCCGGACAAAAACTAAGCGAAATCGAAAACGGAAAAATACGCAACTGTACACTCGTACCAAAAGCCACACCGACTGCCAACAACGCTAAATACACTGGCCTCAAGAGACCATTACAGTAAATTAAACAAAGATCAAATTAACGTAATACTGATACACTTTTATCTCAGCTCGAATGTTCTAGATTAACATAAGCGGTAAGCATGAAACAATTACTATTATCATACACTTAACTCTATGCTACCGGACAAGTATCTAAATGTTTTTTGTAATTGAAATTTGGGGGAAAAAGTGGGAAGACCGAAGGCATAACCCACAGTACACTATCGTAGATAGCTACTAGTATTGGCTATGTGATGGCTATTGCGAACTGCTAAGGCAAGTTCGCCTACCGTGTAACTCTCGTAGTTACAACTGGAACTCATGTTCAGTCATGTTATCCATACCTGGAGCGTGGGGGCTCGGAGAGGGATGCATCCCAGAAAACAAAATACCCCACATATAAATCTGAAACACCCCCAGAATTCAACTTTTGAAATTTTTTTGGTTTTTTTTTCGCAATTTTTTGATTCCAATGAATTGTGCTCGACGAGAAACGTTGAAAAATGGTGTTTTCGTCATATACCACCATTTTTAAGGCCATTTTTTACCTTTGAAAAAATCTTGCACCCACACCCCCTCCTCAGAATTTTGGTGCCGCCCATCTATGATGTTATCTCGTGTGCAAGTTTGACCTTTTCAATCAATTTTCGATTAATTGTCACACAGCTGAGAACGAAATTAAGTGACTTCTACTTGATTGACTATTCTTTAAATTGTGCTCGCACCCCCGGTGCAACAGTTCGAAGTTTTGGGAAGAGGTAGCCTGCGATTTGGGGGGATATTCTATCAAAAATGACGATAACGTTTAAGAATTACCCAAATACTCATTCATTTGCTAAAAGCTAAATGAGGCTGAAAAATTCAGCCTACATAGGTGAAATGCGGAGTCGACTGACTTTTAGTGGGGAATCCTTATACTCTTATCCATGCAAAGCATGCCAAATTCGCACCAACTTCCGTAAAATCTAGATATCCATTTTTATCAGTCGGAAACATTCGTAAGAAAAGCACAGCTAATGAGCCGGTGCCAATCAAACATGCACGTGGGGCAGGGGTCTGGGGTTCAGACCATAGGTTGCCGGCACCAACGTTCTAGGGCGGGGGTGCAAGATTTTTTCAAAGGTCAAAAAATGACCTTAAAAATGGTGGTATGGCAAAAAACACCATTTTCAACGTTTCTCATCGAGCACTATCCACTGACATCAAAAAATTGCAAAAAAACAAATTTTTAAAAATTGAATTCTGGGGGGTATTTTGGTTTCAGGGGGTGCATACCATACGTGGGCAGCAAGAAAATTCTGAAGGGGGTGTAAGATTTTTTCAAATATAAAAAAATGGCCTTAAAAATGGTGGTATGGCGATAAAAACACCATTTTTCGACGTTTCTCTTCAAGCACTATCCTTTGGCATCGAAAAATTGCGAAAAAAACGGAAAAAATTTTCAAAAATTGAATTCTGGGGGGGGTATTTCGATTTCTGGGGGGGTATTTCGGTTTCTGGGGGTGCATACCCGCACGGCCAGAGTGTGGTGCATACCCCCAAAACCCCCACGCCCAGCTATGGTCTGAGACCATACGTGGGCAGCAAAAAAATTGGGGGGGGTGCAAGATTTTTGAAAGTCAAAAAATGGCCTTAAAAATGGTGGTAGGGCGATAAAAACACCATTTTTCGACGTTTCTCATCAAGCACTATCCATTGGCATCAAAAAAATGCGAAAAAAATTTCAAAAATTGAATTCTGGGGGGGTATTTTGATTTCTGGGGGTGGGGTATTTTTGGTTTCTGGGGGTGCATACCCACAACCACCACGCCCAGAGGTGGTCTAGACCCCCGGGATTAAAAAATGGAAAATTTTATAGGGAAAATGAGGCAAAATAAAGGCCAAAATGGATTAAAATTGAAAATTTTCGTCGAAAGTGTTTCGAATTAACCAAAAACCGTGTAATAACGTAGTTTTTCATGCCATTTTTGCGCTTATACCAGGTTTTGGGGTCATTTTGTCCCAAAAAGCTCAATTGTTGAACACCTTCAACGACCGCCCCTAAGTCGGCCATGCTGTGCAACAAAGGTACCAATATGGCACACTAATGTGCATCAAGTAGCATAAAAAAATCAATGTTTTTATTTAGTTTTTTGTTAACTTAAAAGCGTAATGGTTCATCAGCTTTCAATTAAATGCAAATGCTTCGACAGAGAAATTGCGCTGAAAGCACTTCTTAAAATAATATTAAGGCAGCGCCGCATTGAAAACCTACGTTAATAAATGGGGATGGGGGTTGTTGTATCCATAGGTGGGCAGCACCAAAATTCTGGGGGGGGTGAAAAAATTTCTGGGGGGGTGGAAAAATTTTTAAAGGTCAAAAATGGCCTTAAAAATGGTGGTATGGCGAAAAAAACACCATTTTTCGACGTTTCTCATCAAGCTCTATCCAATGGTATCAAAAAATTGCTAAAAAAGCAAAAAAATTTTTTTTCTGGGGGGTATTTTGATTTCTGGGGGGGGGGGTATTTCAACTTCTGGGGGGGGGGGGGTGCATACCCACAAACCCCACGCCCATGTGTGGTTGTATCCCCATAATCCAGTAAACGCCCCGAAAATCGATAGACCCCGGCATTGATTTGTTGACATTTTTGCCAGTTATACTCCACCCATAACCCTCCAGAATTTGATCGCTGCCATGTATGGTTACGACCATACGTGGGCAGCAAGAAAATTCTGGGGGGGTCAAGATTTTTTGAAGGTCGAAATATGGCCTTAAAAATGGTGGTATGGCGATAAAAACACCATTTTTCGACGTTTCTCATCAAGCACTATCCATTGGCATCAAAAAATTGCGAAAAAAACGAAAAAAATTTTCAAAAATTGAATTCTGGGGGGGGTATTTTGATTTCTGGGGGGGGTATTTTGGTTTCTGGGGGGTGCATACCCCCAAACCCCCACGCCCAGGTGTGGTTACGACCACACATGATCGTGGGGGTCTGGAAGTACAAACCCTACAGACGTAAAAAAACCCCCCGCAGGTTACTGTAGACCCCCAGGATTATATTTTTAGTGACATTTTGGGCGATCTCAGCCCCCACCCTAGACTTTTCCAGATCGAGGTCGCTGAGGAGCACTATTACAGATTTTGCGAGCCTCTTTTGACCCCATTAAGCATTTTACGTCCAAGAAGTTTGGTTCGGTCAGCGAAATTGCAAACAAAAACACTTTTAGATTTGTTGACAATCAAAACTAAAACTAAAACCTATCCGTCCATTCGTGCGCCGTCTTTCTATAATCACTTAACCTTTATTAACACTCAGGAACAAGATTATATTATTCAGGATACTAGAATTAGGAAGACTATTCCGGATTAAAAGCCTGTTAATGATAAAATAACAAAAAATATTTGATCAGGCTTACCCTACGCAACAAAAAATACAACAGTATTACAATACATACCAAAAAATGCGGAAGTAAAATATAGTTGACACAAATAAGACATATAGCGGCTAGGAAAGAAGATATTTCAAAGATATGCATTTGCCTTACGCAACGAATAAATAACAAACGACGGTAAAACACCTCGAAATCGAATGTAAAGATAAATATAGTAAAAATAGAAAAAACGGATGAATTTTCGGCAAACACTGAAGGAATGTAAAAAAATGCAGAAATACCTAAAGGATATCATACAAATAATCGAGGAGCCAAAAGAGTTATTACAGCAGATAAGCAATATTTGATCTAGTCGTAAACAAAATGACAATAAATCCTATACAGAAGGTGAACTAATTCCAAGGGTGGAAAGTGTCAAAAAGTTTACAAAACTAGGGGCGAAAAACAACTAAGATTTCTATGCTTCCCATAATAGGTGCGTGAGGTCAAACTTACAGGTAAGGGATGAAATCACAGGTGGGCAGCTCAAATTTCGGGGGAGGGGGTAAAAAGGTTTTTCAAAGGTCAAAAATGGCCTTAAAAATAGAGGTACGGCGGAAAAACACCATTTTTTAACGTATCTCATCGAGCACTACCCATTTTCATCGAAAAATCGCGGAAAAAACAAGAAAAATTTCGAAAATTTTAATCTGGGGGGGGGGGTGGTATTTTGATTTCTGAGGAGGTATTGCGGTTACTCGGGGGTGCATACCCCCCAAACCCACATGCCCAGGTATGGTTAACATTGAAAACTTGGAGATAGCTATGTGCTTTGTAAAAGAGATTCTACAGCGAAAAAACGATGGTAACAATCGCTTTTGAAATTGTTGGTAAGTATACAGACTATTTGACCTCATGAATCTAGTTGTTTAGCCTTTTTGGACTAAAATAGCTATTTAGTCTATTCTGGAGTCGATAAAATAGCGAGAGATCTTCTTAAAGCTCGTAAAAATAACCAAGCTTATCTGAACTCACATGCATAGTATGCTTCGGAGTACTAAAAATGTTATATAGTCAGGGGCGGATTCAGGGGGAGGGGTAAGCAAAATTAAGGATTTTTGAGCAATTTTTAGCGATTTTCGGGTTAAAACGGCTAATTTTTCCGCCCAAGTCATGGTTCCGCCCCCCCCACCTTAGGAAAATCCTGGATCCGCCATCCGCCATTGTATAAAGCTACAGTCTCTTAAAGCTAGAAGGAGTAATCACCCCTCTTACCCCCTCCCCAAGCGCTTCGCATCAAAATCTATCCGTTGATATCAAAAATTGCGGAAAAAAGGAACTTATTCCAAAAATAAGGCATGGCTAATTTGAGGTCTTTTAAATTCTAAGGGGGAGTCCAAACGTGCCCCAGGCTCCACGAAGATGTATGGTCTTTATTCATCTTGCATACATATGTTCAAAAAGCATTTATATTAATCTTTTGTGTAAACTCGAAAAATTTCTGGCGCCTAATTTCTGTTGTAGATTTTTTTTAAACTGATAAGTTTCAAATTTTATCGAATTTTTCCCTTGCTGTCCTTTTGCCTAAAAAATCTATCAGATGCCTCGGTAGTATACATGCGACGGATTTTCGCTGAAATTACCAAAAATTGTACAGTACTTCCGACACGTAATAAGTCAAAATTTTGAGAGCGGGGTTGTTAGCGATCTCTGTGAATAAGGATTAAATGACCTTTAAATTTTGCCCAAATATGACAAAAAAGCGCCTAAAGTTGGCCTAAAACGCAAAAGTTTCCCTAAAATTTCAATGGAGTAAAAAAACGTCAGCCGTCGGGGAGGGACAACTGAGTTTGGGCGGGGGGGTGGTGATTCCAACTCCCCTTTATTCGAAATTTAATGCAAAAGCCAAATGAAACTCCGAAAAACGTCAGAATCGTTAATTCATATTCATTATGGCTTTTTCAGAACCATTTGGTCACCTATAGAGAAGATTGAAGAGCTAAACGCCTCATACAAGATATTCAATCACTAAAACACGGTATAACAAAAACAATCTATGAAAGCAAAACAGAAAAGTCAATAAAATTATCGAAGCACTAATTTTGTACGTCAGCAAACTCCTAAAAATCGCGAAATTTTCGAGAAAAAAATCACCGACCAACGCACATAATTTGGAAACAAAATTTTAAAGAATACTTCTAGCGCGAAAAAACAGACGAGGATTTAAATTGAGAATGCAAATCTTATTAGGTCTGATGGTCAGAAAACATTGATAATTTAAGGATACCAAAATATTTGTATAAATTAGAGTAGAACGATGCAAAGTACGATAAAAAATACAAAATGCGCGTTAAAAAACGTCCTTAATATTTCTAAACGGCCAGGTCGACGGGCAGATTAAACGGAAAAACGTTCAATTTTTCGAGCGCAACGCAAGCGTCATCCAACCCGCATTAGAATAAGTAATATAATAACTAATACATGATCTGTAGGGTGGGTGGTGAGAGCAATTTCACACACTAAAAAAACTTCACCTTCCTTCCCGTAAGAAATCCCCCCAGAATTCGTGATTTTCCAAAGAGAAATCGTAGAAAAGTTCCTTTAAGCGTTTTTAGTAAACTGTTTACTCCATAAGTAACAAATCTATAGCGCTTCGCGCCATATTCTCATTTTTTGACTATGCTTTGCCCGATTTATTAAATTTCTTGATTTTTCCGAAATTCGGTCATGTTTTATTTTTTGACGTGCATTCGCTATTTTTTGACCCAAATATGCACTTTCAAATTTTCTTCCCAGAATTATCATGCCGCGCATGTCCGCCATACGTGGGCAGCAAGAAAAATTCTGGGGGGAGGTGCAAGATTTTTTGAAGGTCAAAAAGTGGCCTTAAAAATGGTGGTATGGCGATAAAAACACCATTTTTCGACGTTTCTTATCAAGCACTATCCATTGGCATCGAAAAATTGCGAAAAAAACGAAAAAATTTTCAAAAATTGAATTCTGGGGGGGGGTATTTTGATTTCTCGGGGAGGGGGGGTATTTTGGTGTCTGGGGGGTGCATACCCCCCAAACCCCCCACGCCCAGGTGTGATGTCCGCACATACTGCAGATAAAATGTGCGACATCAAGAAAACCACGATAAAACATTTTTAGAACCGTGAAATAAAAATATAATCATAAACAACTAATTTGTACACAAAATAAGCAGATAATTAGCATAGGTGCACACGGTCAGGGTCAACAGGGTGAGGGGAAAATTCCAAAAATCCAAAACAGTTAAATTAACGTTCACGACTTTTTAGCTGTTTTAACGATCAAAATGGTCAAAATAGCGTATAAAAGGTTTATTCGTGATAATATCGCATTTTAGAAGCATTTTTAGTAAATTTTGACAGCATTATATCACTTTAACCTCAAAAAATTGCAAAAAGTTATCAATTTTGGGCGGCGCTTTTAGAGTAAAAAGTACTTAAAAGTACTAATCTGGCGCAAAGCGTCGGAAAATTTTTGACGTTTCTACTGCTTTTGACCTCGAAAGTGAAGCAAAAAACGTTCCATCAGCTCAAAATCGCCGGACAGTACTTGTCCGGCTGACCTCTTCAGGGGGGGGTAAAACCCCCTCTACCCCCAATGTGCATGTATGGTAGTTAGTAAAAGATTATCATGTTTTATATCAGTAAAAAATGAGCAGTTTTAATGTGAGAACCTTCATCATTTTTTAATTCAATCAATACACGGAATTTCCGAGCTTTGTACACAATGCGGGAGAATTTTCGAGTATAAAACAAGAAAAGGACAACGATTCAAATAAAATTGAATAGTGAAATAGATCAAGTATCAAAATTTAGCCTACTATGGAAATGAATTCACCTCAGACTATTGATGTTAATTAATTAGTAATTAATCGTTTAAATGATAAGTTGCTGGATTATGACCACACCTGGGCATGGGGTTCGATGGGGTATGCACAATCCGAGAAACCAAAATACTCCCCCCAGAATTCAATTTTTGAGAATTTTTTCGTTTTTTTCGCAATTTTCTGATGCCAATGGATAGTGCTCGATGAGAAACGTCAGAAAATAGTATTTTTTTCGCCATACCACCATTTTTAAGGTCATTTTTGACCTTCAAAAAATCTTGCACCCCTCCCGCCAGAATTTTCTTGCTGCCCCGTATGATAATGACGCGTTCTCCTTGAAACTTTGGTGGGATGCGTTTTACATTAAAGGAATGTTTTGACCTTTCCCGTTGAAGAGAAAATTTCAATTACCCAACGTTAATTTCTTTCTCTGATCCGAATATTGATGTTAATGTGTTTTGAACTGCATTTTTAGATTCAGCACAAAATTGCCTACCAAAATATTTAAAGAATACGATTTTTACAATACATGAATTTAAAGCTGATATTGCCGAAGATCGGAGGGAGCTAAAAATTCAGCCTTAAATGAATGCGTTCGATTTCGGATAGGCATAAGAAATAAATTCCTTCGCAATAGAAATCCAAATCAACGCGCGCAGGTTTAGGCAACAACTGACGAACACGTAAATTTGGAGCAATGAAATTGCTTGGCTGAATAAGACTAGACCCTCGCTTTCTCGTCAAGATGAATTTTAAGAGAAATAAATTACCGAAATGGATAAGGAAGTACAAAAAATAAATAGAAACGAAAAATATAAAAATGAGTTATGCAGAATAACAATTTGAATAGACCCCACTCAAGCATCTTACAAGATATCAAATTTAAATTTAAGACACAGTCCTTACCATACCTGGGCGTGAGGGGGGGGGTGGGGTTTGGGGGTATGCACCCCCATAAATTAAAATACCCCCAGAAACCGAAATTCACCCCAGAATTCAATTTTTGATTTTTTTTGTTTTTTTTTCTCGCAATTCTATGATACCAATGGATAGTGCGCGATGAGAAACGGCGAAAAACGGTGTTTTTCGCCTACCACCATTTTTAGGGCAATTTCTTGACCTTCGAAAAAATCTTGCCCAACCTTCCCAAAACCTTGGTGCCGCCCACCTATGGTCCTTTCTCAAATCAAGGAATGGTCGAAGCACTATGCCAATTCCGGCTTGAGGTCAGTCACTCTTTTCTCGTCATCGAAAAGCCCAATTAAACACTTAAAGAATATATCTGTAAAAAGCAAATATTGGATTCGAAAAAAAACGTAAGAAAATCATCAGCATGATCGAAATTTCGGAATTGAGCCTTAAAACAAGATAGATTGCGAATAGAAGAATAGCGCGACGCGCGCCTCAAAAAATTGAAATGTGGAAAAAAATTTGGTGTTCCGCTCGCACATTTTTGGAATTAAGTATGCTGCTTGAAACATCAGCGTACGGGTTTTACTCCTAACTTGAATTTACTTATACATACTTGGCCAACAGGGAGCGTTGCGAACGATTGTGTCCCGGGTGACCGACAATTGGTTTTAAAAATAGATCTGTCAATCAAAACATTCCCGTCTGGCCGACAGTCCCGGGTGGCCGGCTATACCGGATGGCCGACAGTCCCGGGAGGCCGACTGTACCGGGTGGCCGACAGTCCCGGGTGGCCGACTGTGTCGGGTGGCCGACAGTCCCGGGTGACCGACAAGTGGTATAATAATAGGATTTCGGAATTAATGCTTTTACAGAAGGTACCTATTTATGCATATATTACGCCTTGTGGCGTAGTGGTAAACACCGTTGCTCACTATTTTTTGACCTAAATATGCACTTTCAAATTTTCTTCCCTATGCCGCGCATGTCCGCACATACTGCGGGTAAAATGTGCGACATCAAGAAAACCACGATGAAACATTTTTAGAATAGTAAAATAAAAATATAATCATAAACAATAAATTTGTACACAAAAATAAGCAGGTAATTAGCATAGGTGCCCATGGTCAGGGTCAGCAGGGCGAGGGGTAAATTCTGAAAATCCAAAACAATTAAATTAACGTTCACGATTTTATAGCTGTTTTAACGATCAAAATGGTCAAAATAGCGTATAAAAGGTTCATTCGTGATAATATCGCATTTTAGAAGCATTTTTAGTCAATGTTGACAGCATCATATCACTTTTAACATTAAAAAATGCAAAAAATTATCAAATTTTGGGCGCTTTTCGAGTAAAAAGTACTTAAAAGTACTAATCTGGCGCGAAGCGTTGGAAAATTTTTGACGTTTTTACTGCTTTTGACCTCAAAAGTGACGCAAAAAACGTTCCATCAGCTAAAAATCGCCGGACAGTACCTGCCCGGCTGACCCTTCAGGGGGGGGGTAATACCCCCTCACCCCCTATGTGCATGTATGGTAATTAGTACCAGATTATCATGTTTTATATCAGTAAAAAATGAGCAGTTTTATTGTGAGAATATTCGTCATTTTTTAATTCAATTAATACACGGAATTTCCTAGCTTTGTACACAATGCGGGAGAATTTTCGAGTAAAAAACAAGAAAATGACAACGATTCAAATAGAATTAAATAGTGAAACAGATCAAGTATTAAAAACTAGCCTAGTATGGAACTGAATTCAACTCAGACTATTGATGTTAATTAATTAGTAATTAATCGTTTTAATGATAAGTTGCTGGCTAATGACCACACCTGGGCACGAGGAGGGTTGAGGGGTGTGCATCCCCCCGAGAAACCAAAATACCCTCCCCCAGAATACAATTTTTGAAAATTTTTTTTGTTTCTTTTCGCAATTTTTTGATGCCAATAAATAGTGCTCGATGAGAAACGTCGAGAAATGGTGTTTTTTTCGCCATACCACCATTTTTAAGGCCATTTTTTGACCTACAAAAATCCTGCACCCCCCAGAATTTTCTTGCTGCCCACGTATGATAATGACGCGTTCTCCTTGAAACTTTGGTAATGCGTTTTACATTAAAGGAATGTTTTGACCTTTTTCGCCGGTTTTGAACTGCATTTTTAGATTCAGCACAAAATTGCCTACCGAAATATTTAAAGAATACGATTTTTACAATACATGAATTTAAAGCTGATTTTGCCAAAAATCGGAGGGAGCTAAAAAATTCAGCCTTGGATGAATGCGTTCGATTTCGGATAGGCATAAGAAATAAATTCCTTCGCAATAGAAATCCAAATCAACGCGCGCAGGTTTAGGCAACAACTGACGAACACGTAAATTTGGAGCAATGAAATTGCTTGGCTGAATAAGACTAGACCCTCGCTTTCTCGTCAAGCTGAATTTTAAGTGAAATAAATTACCGAAATGGATAAGGAAGTACAAAAAATAAATAGAAACGAAAAATATAAAAATCGAGTTATGCAGAATAACAATTTGAATAGACCCCACTCAAGCATCTTTCAAGATATCAGATTTAAATTTATGACACAGTCCTTAACATACCTGGGCGTGGGGGAGATGAGGTTCGGGGTATGCAGTCCCATAAATTAAAATACCCCTCAGAAACCGAAATTCACCCCAGAATTCAATTTTTGATTTTTTTTTGTTTTTTTTCGTGATTTTTTAGCGTCAATGAATAGTGCTCGATGAGAAGCGTTGAAAAATGGTGTTTTTCGCCTACCACCATTTTTAAGGCCATTTTTGACCTTTGAAAAAAAATCTTGCCCACCCTTCCCAAAACCTTGGTGCCGCCCACAGGAATGGCCGAAGCACTATGCCAATTCCGGCTTGAGGTCAGTCACTCTTTTCTCGTCATCGAAAAGCCCAATTAAACACTTGAAGAATATATCTGTAAAAAGCAAATATCGGATTCGAAAAAAACGTAAGAAAATCATCAGCATGATCAAAATTTAGAATTGAGCCTTAAAACAAGACAGAGAGCGAATAGAAGAAAAGCGCGATGCGCGCCTCAAAAATTAAAATGTGGAAAAAAATTTTGGTCTGCCGCTCGCTCACTTTTGGAAATTAAGTATGCTGCTTGAAACATCAGCATACGGGTTTGACTTCTAATTTGAATTCATTCATACTTGGCCAACAGGGAGGTTGCGAACGATTGTGTCCCGGGTGACCGACAGTCTCGGTGACCGACAAGTGGTTTTAAAAATAGATCTGTCAATCAAAAAATTCCTGTATCGCCGACAGTCCCGGGTGGCCGGCTATACCGGGTGGCCGTCAGTCCCGAGTGGCCGACTGTACCGGGTGGCCGACAGTCCCGGGAGGCCGACTGTACCGGGTGGCCGACAGTCCCGGGAGGCCCATTGTACCGGCTAGCCGACAGTCCCGGGTGGCCGACTGTGCCGGGTGGCCGACAGTCTCGGGTGACCGACAAGTGGTATAATAATAGGATTTCGGAATTAATGCTTTTACAGTAGGTACCTATTTATGCATATATGACGCCTTGTAGCGTAGTGGTAAACACCGTTGCTCACTATTTTTTGACCCAAATATGCACTTCCAAATTTTCTTCCCCAGAATTATTATGCCGCGCATGTCCGCACATACTGCAGGTAAAATGTGCGACATCAAGAAAACCACGATGAAACATTTTTAGAATCGTGATATAAAAATATAATCATAAACAATAAATTTGTACACAAGAATAAGCAGGTCATTAGCATAGGTGCTCACGGTCAGGGTCAGAAGGGCGAGGGTAAATTCCAAAAATCCGAAGCAATTAAATTAACGTTCACGATTTTTTAGCTGTTTTAACGATAAAAATGGTCAAAATAGCCCATAAAAGGTTTATTCGTGATAATATCGCATTTTAGAAGCATGTTTAGTCCATTTCGACAGCATTATATCACTTTTAACATTAGAGAAAATTCAAAAATTTTATCAATTTTGGGCGCTTTTTGAGTAAAAAGATACTAATCTGGCGCGACGCGTCGGAAAAGTTTTGACGTTTTTACTGCTTTTGACCTCAAAAGTGACGCAAAAAGTTCCATCAGCTCAAAATCGCCGGACAGTACCTGTCCGGCTAACCCTTCAGGGAGGGAATATCCCCCTCACCCCCCTATGTGCATGTATGGTAATTAGTACCAGATTATCATGTTTTATATCAGTAAAAAATGATTAGTTTTATTGTGAGAATATTCATCATTTTTTAATTCAATTAATACACGGAATTTCCTAGCTTTGTACACAATGCGGGAGAATTTTCGAGTAAAAAACAAGAAAAGGACAACGATTCAAATAGAATTATGGAACTGAATTCACCTCAGACTATTGATGTTAATTAATTAGTAATTAATCGTTTTAATGATAAGTTGCTGGATAATGACCACACCTGAGCACGAGGGGGGGGTTTAGGGGGTATGCACCCCCCGAGAAACTAAAATACCCTTCCCCCAGAATTCAATTTTTGAAAATTTTTTTCGTTTCTTTTCGCAAATTTTTGATGCCAATAAATAGTGCTCGATGAGAAACGTCGAGAAATGGTGTTTTTTCGCCATACCACCATTTTTAAGGCCATTTTTTGACCTTCAAAAAATCCTGCACCCCCCAGCATTTTCTTGCTGCCCACGTATGATAATGACGCGTTCTCCTTGAAACTTTGGTAATGCGTTTTACATTAAAGGAATGTTTTGACCTTTCCCGCCGGTTTTGAACTGCATTTTTAGATTCAGCACAAAATTGCCTACCAAAATGTTTAAAGAATACGATTTTTTACAATACATGAATTTAAAGCTGATTTTGCCAAAAATCGGAGGGAGCTAAAAAAGTCAGCCTTGGATGAATGCGGGGCCGTTCGATTCCGGATAGGCATAAGAAATAAATTCCTTCGCAATAGAAATCCAAATCAACGCGCGCAGGTTTAAGGCAACAACTGACGAACACGTAAATTTGGAGCAATGACATTGCTTGGCTGAATAAGACTAGACCCTCGCTTTCTCGTCAAGCTGAATTTTAAGTGAAATAAATTACCGAAATGGATAAGGAAGTACAAAAAATAAATGGAAACGAAAAAATAAAAATGAGTTATGTAGAATAACAATTTGAATAGACCCCACTCAAGCATCTTACAAGATATCAGATTTAAATGTATGACACAGTCCTTACCATTCCGGGGGAGGTGGGGTTTGGGGGTAGGCACCCCCATAAATCAAAATACCCCCCAGAAATCGAAATTCAGCCCATAATTCAATTTTTTGAATATTTTTTTGTTTTTTTCGCAATTTTTAATGCCAATGAATAGAGCTCGATGAGAAGCTTTGAAAAATGGTGTTTTTCGCCTACCACCATTTTTAGGGCCATTTTTTGACCTTTGGAAAAATCTTACCCACCCTCCCCAAAACCTTGGTGCCGCCCACCAATGGTCCTTTCTCAAATCAAGGAATGGCCGAATCACTATCGCCAATACCGGCTTGAGGTCAGTTATTCTTTTCTCGTCATCGAAAAGCCCAATTAAACACTTGAAGAATCTATCTGTAAAAAGCAAATGTCGGATTAGGAAGAAAAACGGTAAGAAAATTATCAGCGTGATCGAAATTTCGAATTGAGCCTTAAAACAAGACATAGTGCGAATAGAAAAATAGCGCGATGAGCGCCTCAAAAATTGAAATGTGGAAAAAAATTTTGGGCTTACGCTTCAGCTCAATTTTTGGAAAACTTAAGTACGCTGCTTGAAACATCAGCGTACGGGTTTGACTTTCAACTTGAATTGATTTATACTTGCCCAACAGGGAGCGTTGCGAACATAGGTGGGCAGCACCAAAATTCTGGGGGGGGTGAAAAAATTTTCAAAGGTTAAAAATGGCCTTAAAAATGGTGGTATGGCGAAAAAAACACCATTTTTCGACGTTTCTCATCGAGCACTATCCAATGGCATCAAAAAATTGCCAAAAAAGCAAAAAAATTTTTTCTGGGGGGGGTATTTTGATTTCTGGGGGGAGGGGTATTTCAACTTCTGGGGGGTGCATACCCCCCAAACCCCCCCCCACGCCCATGTGTGGTTGCGAACAGCGTAACCAGAAAAACACATTCGATGCGATAAAAACGATGCATAAAATTTAAAAATAAATTGTTTTCTATTTATAAAGTAGAAGGAGCGCGATTTCTGATAAGGCTGAAATTAAAAGATATGAGAAGGGCCAACAGGCATTGAAATATAAACCTCGTCTATTTTCAAGAACTCAGTCAATTAATTTACTGACAAAGCTTTCGAGCTAAAGCACATATTGGCAAGCAGCCTCTGAATGAAATGTATAGATGAATAACCCTTAAATTTAATAATTTTTTGGCGTTAACACGAACTTTGGTAATGCGTGGGCAAATATCAAACGAATGCCTGAAGAATGAAGACGAACAAAAAAACATCCGTTCCGTACGTTGCCATCGAACTCTAAGAATTCATTCATTTTTTGAATTTGAGCAAATAATTATTCGGCAAATGCAATTGCAAAAAGAGTTTTAAACCATAAGTCGACGGGTTGGACTGAATATCGTATATTTTAGCTTATATAAGGCTGGTCAAGCAGCTCTGATGCTTCTACTACTGTCGTGTGTCACTCAAGATGTCGGAAACGCAAATCGATAGACATGAGCAACGGAGAGCAAGGCTAGACGATAAAAGCTGAAAAATGGATACCGAGAAAAACTAACAAAACTAAAAATAATAAAAAGCTGGAATCGCAAATGTTTTTTTTGCATGGAAGTGTTTGAACAAATAATAAAGCCTATGCGCATACATGCAACGGTTTGAGATTTTAGGAGGTAAACGGCTTAGGTGGGCGGCACCAAAGTTCTGGAGGGGGTGCAAGATTATTTCAAAAGTCGAAAAAATGGCCTTAAAAATGGTGGTATGGCGAAAAACACCATTTTTCAACGTTTTTCATCGAGCGCTATCCATTGGCATCAAAAAATTGTGAAAAAACAATAAAAAATGTCAAAAATTGAATTCTGGGAGGGGTTATTTTGGTTTCTGGGGGTTGCATATCCCCAAAACCCTCCACGCCCCAGGTATGGAAGGCTGTTAGTGTCCGGCGGGTCACTTCAAGGTACCTTAAAATGTCAGATCGGACAGATTAACAAGTGTTCGGTTGAGAAAAAGTTACATAGGCACGTGCATCTGTATAAATAGAGTCGAACTAGGACTTTCACTTAAATAATTATTTAATGCTAGTTAAGTAAGCTCGACTAGCTTTAATCAAATTTATTGTTTTTTAACTCAATGGTCTTGAATCCTTACTCTAATACTTATTTAACTATCCTTAATCAATACTCAAGTCATAATTGGCTAATTAAACTCTCAATCAATGAAAATATAATCAAATATTGGCGAATTACGTAAACTTCTATTAACTAATTGATTAATACTCAATAAATGAATGAATATTTATCAATAATTAATTACTATTATATAATTAATCAAGAGCAATTAAGTAAACATTAATTCAACTTCTAATTATGTAGTTCATTTTTAATTTAATTCTGGATTAGATAATTTAAATTAATTGATTCTTAATCAATTACCAAAATATTTAATAAAAAAATTAATCAATTACTATTAATCAATTAGTTGATTTAATATTGAAAAACAATTAATCATTCTTGACTAATTAACTCGATAATCTTAATTACTTACAACAATAATTTAATAATCAAAATTAATTAAGTCTTCATACATTGATTACTCCTTTTTTTAATAAATTAATTACTTTTTAATTAATTGTCAGTGTTTAATTTAACTCTTTATCGCTACGAATTACTTAATTAATTACAAATTAATTACGTTTTTAATCATTTTTAATTGACCGAAGCTCCCTCATCCCATTCCTCGCTCAATTCCATGTTCTTATGCCTTCTCTTATGTAGCTATGCGCGTTAATATAGCCTAGGCAGTCAATTTCCATGTTTTATTACGTGCATGCACAAGTATTTCACACCAGCTTTAACAAAATCTATATTTTCGTTTTTGTCAGGTAAGAAATTTCGTAAGAAATCAAGTCCGGTTTCTATAAAGTAATTCAAGCCTAAAATATAAGCCAGGCTTAAGCCTAGCTTCGACAAGCCTGGCTTAAACGGTAATCCATAAAAGTGAGGATTAAGCCATCCTGAAGTCCAGCTTAAGCCTGGCTTAAACCTGGCTTAAGACAGGCTTAAGCCAAAATTAAGTCCTAATTCAAAATTTCAAAAGCAAGCCATGGTTTCAGCCCGGCTTAATCATGGCTTACTTAATTTTGTGAAATTTAGGCGGAAGGACGTTTAGAAGATTGATTTACTGCGCAATTTCTTGTATTTGCAGCATTGGAAGGGAAAGATGTAAAATTTTTGAAAGCTTGATTTACCGCTCAATTTCCTGTATTCGCAGCATTTAACGCGGACGATGTGAAATTTCGAAAAAGTTATAGCTTGAAAATAGAAGCAGTCTATGCTAAAATAATGTTTCTGCTCCTGATATAAATGTCATCGCGGCGCCGGAAAGATTTTGAAAAAACTACGATCACTGACGGCCAAAAATCATTGCCAGCTACATATTCATTATTTATCTCGCCAACTATTCGGGGCCGATGGCTGGCGGCCTCCATCCCCGTTCCACCCCTTAAATCTGGCCTCAGAGCACTACTGTTTTGACGCTTCTCTGCGACGCTCATTTTTTGTGACATGAAATGAAAAATGTATAAACAACTTATAGAAAAAGTAAATTGAAAGTAATATAGTCAAAACAAATGAATGGTGATATGGCTGATATGGCACAAAATGCCGGAACATTTACATCTTTGAGCTAAAAACGGTCAATAACGCATATTATTCACGTTTTCTTTAGGAAATCGAAAATTGAAGGCTACCGGCAGCATGTTGCAGGGGACAGCAGCCATTCTGAAGTCAAATCCTAATATCTCGTACATTTTGAAAACAGCTAGCAAAACCCAAATTTTCCGAGGTTTTTAGCATGCTCAATCTATTTGGATCATAAACTTCGAACTGAAAATTTCTTTCTGTCTAATCAGACCATAAAAGTGTTATTTTCGGTCGCGTTTTGTGCAAAACTGAAAATATTCGCAAATGACGCGAAGTGCCCGAAAATTTTAAGGTTTTCTGACGAGCAACTTTTACCGTCTTACCGTGCATTATCCCTTTCAAACATTTTTTCGCAGCCACAGGCCCCGCACCTTTAGATACGGTCCTGCGACCCTAACCTATGTATGTATGTACAATAAGGCGGATAACTGCGATTTAATTTGTTTTCGGACACTCTTTTAATTTAAACGTTTGATATAACGAGATTTTTCTTGGTAGGTCTACTAATACAGTGGGCCCAATGGAATTTTCCGGTGGGTCTATTGATACATTGGGTCTATCGTTTGTGCAATCACAAATAATGCGCTCTTGATCTAATCTATTTTCATCGAGTAAAATGAACACAGACAAGCTGCCATGCTGAAGAAAAAGAACTCATGACTGCTCTACGGCAGTCATAACTTTTCATTTGAAACGCTCACAGTCCTGCAAATAGGTTAATCGACGGCTTATTTTATGCGAACTCGGATTATTCAAGCCAGGCTGAAGTCTGGTTTAAGCCAGGTTTAAACCTCGCTTAGTCATGGCTTGAGGTAAGGGATCTTGTATTAATTGCCACTTCAGAAAGGAACTACACTGGCGCCAGTGTGCACTTCAGAAAAACGGTCACTGCGGTTCAGTGATATTTTGTTTACCATTCAGTAAAAAAATCGCTGAACAGGAGTGACCATTTTTCTGAAGTTCAAAAGAGAGGTCACGGAAGTGCAGTGACCATTTTTCTGAAGTTCAAAAGAGAGGTCACGGAAGTTCAGTGACCGTTTTTCTGAATTTCAAGAAAGGGTCATGGAACTGCAGTGACCGTTTTCCTGAATTTCAAAAAGAAGGTCACGGAACTGCAGTGACCGTTTTTCTGAATTTCAACAAAAAGGTCATGGAACTTCACTGACCATTTTTCTGAATTTCAGAAACCAGGTCACAGAACTGCAGTGACCAACATGGGCAGCAGCAAAATCCTGGGGGGTCTGCTGGGCCGAAATCGCCAAAAATTCAATTCTGGGGGGTCCGCTAGATTCTCGGGGAGGGGTTCCAGACTCCTCACGCCCATGTGTGGCAGTGACTGTTTTCCTGAATTTCAGAAAAGTCGATGAAGTGCAATAAGTTATGTTATGAGCAAACATTGGCGCAGGTAGTTTGGGGGGTTTGTCTCGCCGGGAACTTAAAATACCCAAAGATTATGTGGACCCGACCCCTAGGTTTTCCAAGAAGTGTTACACAGTATTTTTACCGTAACTACTGTTTCTGAATAATGAATGACTACCTTGCATACAGAAATTCGAATTAGGTAATAAGTTTTAGCACAGGTAATTTATTTACATACATGTGGCTACATGAAGCTACATAAATAAATAGGTATATATTTGTACAAATGCGTAGGTGGGTACATATTCGATTCCGATAGCTGCAATCCGCCCATTCTAGGCTTTAAGCAGAGGCTGATTTTGATATTAGTCGGACGAGACCACTCATGGGCGAGATTGGTCTGCATTCGCCGAGAATTCGATGGACTACCAAAAATCGATTGATCCTCATATTTGAATTTATGGTGCTATGTTTAGCGAGTTTGCCCCATCGGACCCCCAGAATGTGGTCGATGTTAAAAATTCGATTTAATTGAACAGACTACAGTGAGCAAATAAGTATCTGATAACAATGTCGAAAATTTGACATTGTTGAGTCAAAAAATTATCTTTAACGTTTAAAAGGAACACTTTCTATGATTTTTTGAAAAATCGACAACTGTGGGAATCACAGCTAATTTGATGTGGTCTGCAGCCATTCTGGACCCGAATTCCCCAAAACACCTCTCAATCATACTGCGCAATTTTAGGGCCAAAATGGCGTCAAAAAACAGTGACTATAAATGCTAAAATAGCTTAGAAATGGTCAATGGATAATTTCAAGCAATTGAGGGAAATGTTTAATTTACTTCCATTTGTATTCTTCGTTTCTCATTCCGCCATTCCGCAATCCTATTGTTCTGTTAGTACAGCCGGTAGATCTCAGCATAATGCCCCTTGTGCATGTCTGATCTCACTTGAATTTATTATTTTCCGCCTTTTCCGTCTGGAAAACCGAATTTAATTAAAAAGTATTTATGTTGGTATGTACTTCTTTCTCTATTCTAGAGTGTTCTTTAATGATTACCGTAATGTTCTTTTGTAACAAGATCCAAAAAATATTTTCATTCAAAAATCACAACGTAATACAAGTATGTATGCTACATGTACATATCTATATTACATCGTGCAGCGATGCAACCTAGGACGGCTTGGATAACACCTCAGTCTAGGGAGGTGACACGATGATATTTTGATTTGGGCAAAACTTACTTGACTGATCAAACTATATTTGTGTGTTTGGTGCGCAAGAAGACAAAAGATCCGCATCTGGCAAATTCGGTTCGAGAAATTTGAGATGACCAGACCTACAGTACACCCGTAATTAAGGCCCGCATTGCAATCAATAGCAATCAAAAACGGCCTACTTTCTTATTTTCGGCTATTATGCTTCTTTATTGTGGGACGTACATACATACCTACATGAAACGTCTAACGAAACGTACCATAGAAAGAACCAGCATAAAAATTATGGACTCGTGCCTAGCGTAAGTGCCTACTAATATTCAAAGTAATATGACAATTGCGTCGCCAGGCCAAAATATGTTTGTCTGTTTATACAGGACTGCTATGCACACAGTAGGTAAACAGGTAGATTACTCCATAGCTGATTTGTACGACGTGGATGATGAGTAGAGTGCACACAATTGCTTTTTCAGAGTTCTGCACGTAGCTGTGAACGATAAATACATTTTGCGCATTAGAAATTGATAATTTGCAATTAATTACATGAATCAGATAGTATTTCGGAGTCGTTTGAGGGCGGGAAATATTAAATTCAAGTGAGATCAGACATGCACAAGGGGCATTAAGCTGACATCTACGAGCTGGACTCTCAGAACGGGACAATAGGATTGCAGAATGAGAAACGTAGAAAAAACGGAAGTAAAATAAACATTTCCCTCAAATGCTCGAAATTATTCAGAAACCAGTTGTAAGCTATTTTAGCATTTATACTGTTTTTGACGCCATTTTGGCCCTCAAATTGTGCAGTGTGATCGAGAGGTGTTTTTGGGGAATTCGGCTCCAGAATGGCTACAGACCCAATCAAATTAGCTGTGATTCCCACGGTCGTCGATTTTTCAAAAAATCATACAAAGTGTGCCTTTTAAATGTTGAAGATAATTTTTTGACTCAAAAATGTCAAATTTTTGACAGTGTTATCAGATACTTATTCGCTCGCTGTAGTCTGTTCAATTAAATCGAATTTTATGCAGCGACCAAATTCTGGGGTCCGATCCGATGGGGCAAACTCGCTAAACATAGCACCGAAAATTCAAATATGAGGATCAATCGAATTTTGGTAGTCCATCGAATTCTCGGCGAATGCAGACCAATCTCGCCCATGAGTGGTCTCGTCCGACTAATGTCAAAATCAGCCTCTGCTTAAAGCCTAGAATGGGCGGATTGCAGCTATCGGAATCGAAAATGTACCCACCTACGCATTTGTACAAATATATACCTATTTATTTATGTAGCTTCATGTGGCCACATGTATGTAATTAAATTACCTGTGCTAAAACTTATTACCTAATTCGAATTTCTGTATGCAAGGTAGGCATTCATTATTCAGAAACAGCAGTTACGGCAAAAATACTGTCCAACACTTTTTGGATAACCTAGGGGTGGGTTCTACACTAATCTTTGGGTATTTTATGTTCCCGGCGAGACAAACCCCCAAACCCCTGCGCCAATGTTTGCTCATAACATAACTTATAGCACTTCATCGACTTTTCTGAAATTCAGGAAAACAGTCACTGCCACGCATGGGCGTGAGGAGTCTGGAGCCCCTCCCCGAGAATCTAGCGGAGGCCCCAGGATTAAATTTGTGGCGATTTCGCCCCAGCAGACCGCCCAGGATTTTGCTGCTGCCCATGTTGGTCACTGCAGTTCTGTGACCTTTTTGTTGAAATTCAGAAAAACGGTAACTGCAGTTCCGTGACCTCTCTTTTGAACTTCAGAAAAACGGTCACTGCACTTCCGTGACCCCTCTTTTGAACTTCAGAAAATTGGTCAATGCATTTCCGTGACCTCTCTTTGAACTTCAGAAAAATGGTCACTCCTGTTCAGCGACTTTTTTACTGAATGGTAAACAAAATATCACTGAACCGCAGTGACCGTTTTTCTGAAGTGCACACTGGCGCCAGTGTAAAAATCGAATTCGGATAAGTGCAACTGCTCGATGTCAAAAAAAGTTGCACTTATGCGATGTTGCACTTAAGCAAGGTTGCACTTATAGGATGTGTCTCATGAAATTTCGAAAAAGGTTGCTCTTATTCGAGGTGTCTCTAGAGCAGTGCAAAATCGAAAGCGTCCAAAATTTCCAGTTTTTGGGCTATGGAGAATGTAGTAATTTTTTTTGGAACAGCAGCCATTCTTATAACGTAATTATGTATCAATTTTAGACAAAATGCTGGAAAAAATATTGGAAAAAGTAAAATCCAACAATGAGGCATACATAATAAAGAAAGAACAACAAAATGACTAGGGAAACACCAGTAACATTCTTGAAAAGCATGATGGTGCACGAAAAAATGCGCTTGTTTAGCAGACATTCATCATCCATTCTAAAAAGTTATAGTTACGCATTGTGAATATGGGTTGGTGGATAAAAAAATGGTTGCACTTAAGCGAGTATTGCAATTACCCGAGTTGCATTTATCCGAGGTGCAACCACACGTAAAACATAGGGAAGAAAATCGGGAAATGAAAGTCTGTTGCATGTAACCGAGGTTGCGCCTTATCAGGAGTTGCACTTATCCGAGTTCGACTGCAGTTCCTTTCTGAAGTGGCAATTGATACAAGATCCCTAAAAGTCAGGGTGATCTGACTTCTGACTTAAGCCATACTTTAGAGAAACTGATAAGCCAGGCTTAAGCCTCGCTTAGTCTGGCTTGAAGTTAAAGTCAAGATGATCTGACTTCTGGCTTAAGCCAAGCTTAAGCCACACTTCACAAAAACTGATAAGCTAGGCTTAAGCCACGCTCAGCTTCAAGCCAGGCTCAGACCTGTTTATAGAAACAGGGCATTGCAGTATACCTATATAAATTTGGGGCAATGAAACTCTTTGGCTTATTAGACAAAAGTCTTGCTTTCCTCCAAGGTAAACTTTAAGTGGAACAAGCTACCGAAATGGATAAAGAAGTATAAAAAGCAATAAACATGCAAAATATGTATATATATAAATCATGCAAAATATAAATTTTGAAAAATTTACTCGAAATTAGGCATCAGAAAAAGAAAAATTCAAATTCGAGAAGCCGGAACCTTCTTTTTTTGTTTGAACCAAAATTTGGCCATTGGTTCAACTTTCTCCAGCAGCAAAAAAGTCTCAATAGTTGTCTGATTTAAATGTACGACAAAGTCCAGTCTCAAATCAAGGAATGACCGAATCACTTTGCCTGGACCGACGGAATTTACAATTTGCTCGCGTCCTTTGAACTATAATTGGATTGCGAAAAAAACAAACTCTCGAAAAAATCATTTGCATGATCGAAATTCCGAACTGAATGCTAAAGCGACAAGATATGCAGTGGAAAGAGCACGCAAAGCGTGCACCAAAAATTGAAAAATGGAAAAAAATTTTGGGCTGCTTAATTGTCAACTTCAGTAATAAGTACGCTATTTGAAACATCAGCGCATGGGTTTAACTCCTGAGAACTAAACTCATGAAATTTAAATTTATTTTTTTGGCTCAAAATTCAGAAGAGCGGAAAGACGAAAACGGCTTCGATGTAATAAACAAGACGTAAAAAAGCTTCAAGATACATCCTTTTCCATTTGGAAAAATACGAGAGCACACTTTCTAATAGGAATTATCGGTACTGTAATTAGAGAATTAAAAAGGACCAACACGCGTTAAGTATGCAGGATTAATTCTAAGGGGTGAATATTCCCCACGCTCAGGTATGGACCTGAGCCCCCAACTCATCATATGAATACATAGTTTAGCCACTAAGGAACACAGATGCCAGTGAAACAAATTAATTCGGCACCTACCTATCTAAAAATAAAGATAGCAAAAGCTATACAGTAAATAAGTGGCAATAACTAACCTCAAGGAGACCCGCTCCTTTATCGATTCAATAAGTTTTATTAAAAGTCAACAATAAATAAGTACCACCATAAGACTAGAACGCGAATAGTAACTTAATACGGCAATAAATAATAAAGAGAATACTTAAAGTCATGACAGACCGAAGTTAAACGAGTCACACGGAAAATAAAGGAAGAAACCGGGCCTTGCATTTAGAAATTGCGCAAATTCTATTCGGCGAAACGAGAAAAATAGAAATGTGGAAATCACTCATATTTGGCACTTTTATTTTTTAGAACAAATTTTCTATTCTCATTCCGAATAGTCAAAATTCCTTTTATCTCTCAATTTTAACGGAAGTAAATTAACTTTAGAATTCCTTTCTCTGATGTCTTGAGAAGAATTGATCCGAGATTCGCATCAGTAATTAAGAGGATTTTGGAACAGAGCCCAGGCGACTCAATCACAGCCAATAAACATTACTCGTATGAGACGGGAGCATCAAAAAATGTTTGGGAAGGAAGGGGTTCTACATTTCCCACAATAGTTTTCAACCCAAAGACTTCGCGATTTTCCAAAAGTTTCCGAAAAATTTGTAGAAAGAATGCTGCTTCAAGCATATTCCGCTAATGGTCATAAACGTCAAATTTTCGCGCCCCGCGCCATTTACTCATAGGTGGGCAGCACCATAATTCTGGGAGGGGTGCAAGTTATTCCAAAGGTAAAAAAATGGTCCTAAAACGGTGGTATGACGAAAATACCAGTTTTCAACGTTTCTCATCGAGCACTATCCATTGGCATCAAAAATTGCGGAAAAACAAAAAATTTTAAAAATTGAATTCTGAGGGGTATTTTGGTTTCTGCGGGTGCATACCCCCAACCCCCGACGCCCAGATGTGCATATACTCATTTTTTGACTATATTCTGTCCAATTTGTTCGAAATTTCAGATTATTCAAATTTTTTTTCCATATTTCACGCTCTCGAAAGATGGTGCATCACCGGAAACGTCAAAAAATGATGTTTTTTGACGCGCATCTACCATTTTCGAGCTCAGAAAACATTTTGTCCATGTATGCTGACATTCAGGATTCCAGTATTCAAGACACTGGAATTACGAAATCTATTCCAATTTAAAGTCACGTAAGGTGTTAACAACAAAAAAATTTCACCTAGTTTACAATACGCAACAAAAAATACAACACAAGTACAATTTATGCCAAAAAATGCGAAAGTAAAATATAGTCGACGTAAATAAAAGACAAATGGTGTGGCTAGGAAAAAAGAGATTTCAAAGATATGCAATGTGCATACGCAACGAAGAAATAACAAACGATGTAAACACCTCGAAATCGGAATGTTAAGATGAATATAGTACAAATAGATAAACGGAAGAATTTTTGGCAAATATCGAAGGAATTTACAGAAGTGACTAAACGAAATTGTACAAATAATCGAGGAGCGAAAAAGGCTTATTACCATAGCTGGGCGGCATTAAAGTTCTCGGGGGTGCAAGATTTTTTCAAAGGTAAAAAAATGGTCTTAAAAATGTTGGTATGGCGGAAAAACACAATTTTTCAACGTTTCTCATCGAGCACTATCCATTGGGATCATAAAATTGCGAAAAATGTTCACAAATTGAATTCTGGGGGTATTCTGGTTGTTTTCTGGGGGAGGGGTGGATACCCCCGAACCCCCACGCCCAAGTATGCTTATTACGACTGATAGCAATGTTTGGTTTTAGGGTAAGTAAAATGGTTATTGTTGGGCCTTTATCATGTACAGCCATTAAATCATATGCAGGTCAGGTCAGCAAATTCCAAGGGTCAAAAAATGCCGAAATTTACGAAAGTAGGGGCTGAAAAAATAACAAAATTTCGATGCTCTCATCGAACCCTGTCCATTGACATCAAAAATTGCTAAAAACGAATTTTTTCCAAGAATTTAGTCGTTCAGAAAATCAGGTCATTTAAATTCATGGGGTGCAAACGTCCCCTAGGCTCTGAACCGATGCATAGTCTTCATTCATCAAACAGTTGTTCAAGAAATGCTTAACATTTTTTACAAACCTGCGCTGAATTCATTTTCAGATTTTTTCAAAGTTTTTTTGCGCAAAATTTCACATTTCACCTAATTTTTCCCTTACTGTCATACGTGGGCAGCAAGAAAATTCTGGGGGGTGTGTGCAAGATTTTTCAAAGGTCAAAAAAATTGCCTTAAAAATGCTGGTATGGCGAAAAAACACCATTTTTCGACGTTTGTCATCGAGCACTATCCATTGGCTACAGAAAATTGCGAAAAAAAGAAATTTTTACAAATTGAATTCTGAGGGGGGTATTTGATTTCTGGGGGAGGGTATTTTGGTATCTCGGGGGGGGGGGTGCATACCCCCCACGCCCAGGTGTGCTTGCTGCCCTTCTGCCTAAATCTAGCATATCTGTCGACACTATGCAACGGATTTTCGCGGCAATAAACAAAAATATCCAATACAACAGGTATTTAACAGCTCAAATTATAGGAGCGACGTAGTCAGCCATTCTCAGGACGAAGGATTGAATTACGTTCAATTTTTGCCCGAAATGCAAAAAATCCTAAAAACGAGCAAAATATGCTAACTTTTCCCTATAATAGATAGGATTTGTACAGGGGCGGATTTGGGGGGGGCGGCCGCCCCCCACCCCATTGGCCCAAAATTGTGCGCAAAATTGAGGATTTTTGAGCGATTTTTAGCGATTTTCGGATAAACCGGCTAATTTTTCCGCCTAAGTCAGGGTTCCGCCCCCCATTAGGGGTACCGCCCCCCAACCCCTTAGGAAAATCTTGGATCCGATACTGGATTTGTAAGTAGTTTTTGAGTTGTGGGCTACGACTTTCGGTTACAAAAGCTTGTGCTCATAAATGATCTTAGGTCTTAGGGCGGAGGATGGATGCTTTAGCCCCCAGAAAAATTTTCACCTACACCGATATTTTTTACTCCCCCACCCCAAGACTCGCGATTTTTCGAAAGTTACCGAAAATTGCCGAAAAATTCTTAGAAAAAGCGCGTTTTAAAGCGCTTCTAGCTATCCATCTGCTGTGAATTGTCTAACTTTCGCGTCATACAGTTATGTTTTGACTATATTTTGTTCAATTTGGTTGACTTTTTTATTTGTTCCAAATTTTTTAATGATTTTATGCTTATCGTCAGACACGCCGAAAAATCGTGTTTTTGACGCGTAGCCACCACACGTACGCGTGGGGGATTGGGGGGTATGCTCCCCCAGAAGTTGAAATACCCCCAGAGATTTAAATACCCCTCTCAGAATTCAAATTTTGTAATTTTTTTGCTTTTTTAACGATTTTTTGATGCCATTAAATAATGCTCAATGAGAAACGTCGAAAAATGGTGTTTTTTTTTGTTTTTTTCGCCATACGGCTACTTTTAAGACCATTTTTTGATCTTGAAAATGTTTTCACCCCCACCTAGAATTTCGGTGCTGCCCACCTATGGTAGCCACCACTTTTTGGCCCTAAAAAGGCACTTGAAAATTTCAACTCTTCCAGAATTCCCACGATGTGCAGGTCTGGTGCCAATCCCCTCTCCGTCCCGGTTAAGTACATGTTTGCAATAAATGGAGAATTTCTCACAATTTAGAAATATTATGCAAGTGCCCAAGCAAACTGCGGAAAAACATAAAAAAACATTATTTCGCTTGAGTTGCGGCTTTTTCAGAACTCCTTTCGGATATAGAAGAGATATAAGAACAACGAGTATCAAAACGCATAGTCTATTACTAAACGTACTAAAATATCGTATAACATAAAGTAACGATCATCAAGTTACTTGGCCAATTTTCTTTGATCTACACTGGACCAGCTAAAAAACTCGAAATTTTCAATAAAAAACAGCCAAAAAGCGCACTATATCATGAAATGAAGCCCTAAGAAAGTTGCACAAAAAAAAGGTCGGGTGAGGATATAAATTGAAAGAATGCTAATCATAGGTGGGCGGCACCGAAATTCTGAGAGGGGGTGCAAGATTTTTTCAGAGGTCAAAAATGGCCTCAAAAATGGTGGTATGGCGAAAAAACACCATTTTTCAACGTTCCTCATCGAGCGCTATCCATTGGCGTCGAAAAATTGCGAAAAAACGTTTAAAAAAATTTCCAAAAATTGAAGTCCGGGATGGAAGGTTTTTTGAATTCTGGGGGGTGGAGGTGCATACCCCCAAAACCCCACCCCCACGCCCAGCTATGATGCTAATCTTATTCGGTCAGATTGGTCGAACGACCGATAATTTACGGATACAAAAATAAATGAATAAAATCGGTAGAATGACGTAAATACACGAAAAATACATCATATTTTAAAAAACGTCGTTAATATTTTGGAACGGCCGAACGGCCAGGTCGACGGGCAGATTGAACGAAAAAACGTTCAGCCTTTCGAGCGAAACGCCAGCGTCGTCGAAACCTGCTAAGAAATATGCCAAATAATGCAGAAAAATTTGCTTTAAACGAACAAAAATTAAATAAAATTTTTAGAACCGTGAATTTCAAATAGATCATCAAGAATAAACCCAAACACGAATTAAATAGGTAATTTAAGCTTATTCGACGTTTTTAATATCAATAAACATAATAAACGAGCTTAATGGCGCAAAACCATAATTATTTTTTCATTTCAAGAGATTTACGCTGAATTTTTAATTTATAGACAAACAGAGCGGGCCAGAAACCAAAAATGGCAAAAAAAACAAAAGGACAAGGATTCAAAATAGAAATAAATAGTGAAATTATGAGCTAGTTTTGCGTCAGACCAGCCGTGTTGTGCAGCGTTTATCGAAAACCGAATTTTAGGGGACTAAAGGGGCGAAATCTGGAAAAGCGCCAAAAATTCAGTTCTGGGCACACGTGGGCGTGGGGGGGGGGGGTTTGAGGGGTATGCATCCCCCAGAAGTTGAAATACCCCCAGATCTACAAGAATCCAAATTTTGAATTTTTTGCTTTTTTAGCGATTTTTTCATGCCATTGGATAGTGCTCAATAAGAATCGTCGAAAAATGGTGTTTTTCCACCATACGACCACTTTTTGACCTTTGAAAATTTTTTCGCCCCCCTTCCAGAATTTTGGTGCCGCCCACCTATGGTTCTGGAGACTGTTGTATTCTGCCGAGGGATCGGATTCTGAGCTCCACACATCCAAACCAACCGCGCGCACGCCCATGTGTGCTGCGCAGCCAATTTAATAACCAAAACAGCACAGCAAGGGAATTCTCAGGGATGGGGGGCGACTTGAAGTCCAAAAACTTTTCTAAAGGCCCCTTTTTGGGTCCAAAAACGGTGGATACGAGCACAGGTGGGCGGCACCATATTTCTTGGGGGGTGTGCAAGATTGTTTCAAAAATAAAAAAAAATGGTCTTAAAATGGTGGTATGGCGAAAAAACACCATTTTCAAACGTTTCTCATCGAGCTGGGGGTATTTTGATTTTTTTGGGGGGATGCATACCCCCAAATATAAGTGAGCAGCCAGTTCTTAAGGGGGGAGGCGTGCAAGATTTTTCAAAGGTCAAAAAATAGCCTCAAAAATGGTGGTATGGCGTAAAAAACACCATTTTTCGACGTTTCTCATCAAGCACTATCCATTGGCATCAAAAATTTGCAAAAAAACGAAAAAAATTTCCAAAAATTGAATTCTGGGGGAAGGGAGGAATTTAGATTTCTAGGGAGGGTATTTTGGTTTCTCGGGGGTGGGCGGTGCATACCCCCAAATCCCCCACGCCCAGGTGTACCCCCAAACCCCTCCCCCATGCCCAGATATGGATACGATTCGAGCGCATGATTTTGTTTGGCGTTTCTGTCAAAGATACATCTTTTTATAACGTGAAACCATAAAAAAGTTCCAAAATATTATATATTATTTGAAGTAATTGAGCAAAATATAAATGAGAAGGAGTATTGGGCACGAAGCGCCAAAAATTTGACACTTCCTGGCACGCAGATGGCTAAACACGCTTAAAATAGCACCTTTTCTACAAGTCCTTACAGGAAGGTGAGGCCATCAAACTCCCCAGATCATTTATGGAGTGAGCGAGTTGGGGAAGGTCTCGTCTGATCTCTGAAATCCGTAAAAGCCCGAAGACGGTCTGAATTAAATTTTTAGAGTCTACTCATTTTCGCGTTTTAATGGTGTTTTTCGTCCAGCATAAACGTTTTGGCTTCTTTTTGACCGTTCACAATTTTCGAATACATTAGATTTAGAGAATTTCGGTCAAGCAAATTTATTAAGATCACATCTAAAAGTTTAATTAGTCTTATCCAGACATGCACAGCGTGACGATTCTGGGGAGTGAAATCTTAAAGTGCCTTATTTGGGCTAAAAATGGTGGGTACGCGTCAAAAACGTCGTTTTTCGACGTTTCTGACAACGCTATCTTTCTACAGCAAAAATATAAAAATTCAGAAAAAAAATCAAAAATTCGAATAAAGGTAACCATATATAGTCAACAAATGAGTATATGGCGAAATTTGACACTTTTGAGCAAGTAGATAGCTAAAAACGCTTAAAAACACATTTTCTACAAATTTTTGCGAAACTTTGGGTCGAAAAATTGCAAAAATCTGGTGGGGAAGGGGTGAAATTTTCTGAGGGGGAGGATGAAAATTTTTGGGTGGGGGGACGGGTAAAACCCCAGCCAACCCCCGCCCCAAAAATCTTGTATGGTTTTATCGCCATATCAGCCACCTAAAATCGAGCTAAGCCTAGACAGAATGGTCTAAGATTGGCTAAAAATAGGTATAAATGCTGCAGCCGAGCGAAATTGGGCTGAATTAACAGTTTCCAGACAGATTCAAGTTCTATCGTCAAAAATTTTAAGTCTGACATACCTTCGATTGTAATTTTGCTTTATTTTCTCATAAAATTTTCCATTTGCGTCATCTAGGGATCTAGACAATGCATGCAATGGGGGGGGAGTTAGAATCCCCACACAAAATCGATCACCCTCCAACCAGTGGCGGATCTAGGATTTTCCTAAGGGGGCGGTACCCCTAAGGGGGGAGGGGCGGAACCCTCACTTGGGCTGAAAAATTAGCCGTTTTAACCCGAAAATCGCTAAAAATCGCTTAATTTTGCGCACTATTTTGGGCCAACCCCCTTAATCCGCCCCTGCCTCCAACCAATCTAAAAATTTGCGTTCTTTGGATATTTTTATATGCTTTTGGATATTTTTATATGCTTTTGAACATTTTTATGTGTTTTCGATATTTTTATGTGTTGTTGGCCATTTTTGGTCAAAAATTTAGGGTCATTTGCCTCCCCTTCCTGCTAAAGAATAACCGAATATCCTCTGCCCAACAAAATTTTGAGCTGTTAAAGGTATAATCTTGGCCACAGATGCACAGCATGGTCGGTATAAAAGGTATAATTCACCCTCTGAATTCGAGATTTTCAATAAAATCGTAGAAATGTTGTTGCAATCGACATTTTTAGCGATCTTTTCGCACAAAAGCATGAATTCTCCGCCTTTTAGCGTCATATACTACTTTTTTGAAGATACTTCCTTCAATTCACTCGATTTTTTCATATTTCTCCAAAATCCCCAAGAAAATTTTCTCAAACTATGTCGAAAAGATGCCCTTTTAAAGCGTTTTAGCTAACTATGTATTTGCTCAAAATGGCGAAATTTTCGGCGCTTCACGCCATTACACTCATGTTTTGACTTGTTCGATTTGTCCTAACTTTTTGATTGTTTTTCGAATTTTTAAAAAACGTTTTTATGCTCTAGAAAGATAGAGCATCGTCAGAAACGCTGAAAAAGGATGTTTATGACGCGTACCTACCATTTTTAGACCCAAAAAACCACTTTATAATTTCACCTTCCCAAAATTCCCATGCTGCGCATGTATGATGCTGACCCATCGTTTTCAAGCCCAAAAAAATAACTTGAAAAACTTTCCACCATAACTAAAATTCTGTGCATGCATGGTCATCCAGAGAGCTTTTTTTAGAAAAAATGGCCCAAAAAGGGTATAAATTCTAATGTAATGAAAACATAATTTATTTCATAGTTGCTCCGTTTCCAATTATTCAATTATGGGGTCTGGATTTCCAACCTCACGCGCACGTTTGGCCCAGGCCCCAACCAAATCTCGAATGCATTTCGGATCTTTTTTGGAAATAAACTTTTTATTTACGGCGTTCAAACCACACCAGCAACAAGGTGCACTGCTACAATTACGGTCGGTCGACCAAATCCAAAAAACTTGCCCCTTTTTGCTACTTATCTTTTGAAGCATACACGTAAAAGGGAATTTAGGGCATGCACGCAATAGGGGGATGGGAAATCCCCCACCCGAAGTTGGTCGTACCCCTTATCCCCCAAACGCCTGAAAATTTTTGACCCCCTAGATGTTTTGGAAAACTTTACGTTTTTTGGCCGTTTTAGGCGTTTTTATGACACGATCGGCCAAAATCAGAGATCATCAATCCCCTTCGCAGAAAATGACCGGGAACCACCGCCACGAACTTCAAAACCTTTACATGTACGGTGTAAACCGTCGTTTGAATGCTACTTTACGCCAATTAAAAGTAAACTTAAGTTTGAATAGATATATATGTACCTGTTTTAACAACGTAACTCCATGGCAGATAAAATTCATCTACTATCTCTCTTGTTCTTAATATCATTCGAAGCCAGCTGACCAGTTTCTTGTGGCTAAAACACGTGTAAAAGTTGGGAAGACAAGATGTGTATGTAAAGTAAAATAGGATAAATAAAGTTGTGTAAAATAGTACGAATCGCTAAAAAATGCAAAACGAGCGTATAATAAATAATTAATAAATTGCACCATACACACTCTACCGAAGAGGTAATTGTCGGAAACATAACGCAGGCGTAAATAAATTTCTTAGCTAGTCAAACCCTCAGCCAGTCACAACAGTGTAAACTAAAACTGTCACGCCCGTAAGTGTTTGATATATAATAATCATTCATTATAACATAGGTCACTCCGCACATGTACGTCCGTCGAGCCCCGTTTTCATAATAATAGTATATTTCCTCAGTCAATGATATAATCCGCGTGTCTTTGTGCACAACTGTCGAGTTCCAATGTCAATATTTTTCGTTAAATAACGTATATACTGAGCCACATAACGGACTGACTGTATATTCGTTTATAGCCACCAGCTCGGACTGAGCCGTCTCGCGAGTCGTGCAGCGGTATATATCGTTCGCGCGCACACGCATATAAAACCGGTGCTGCCTGGCGAACTTAGCAGCGTTTATCAGCGCTGACTCCTCACTTAGCAGTTTAACACGCCCAGCTAGGACCGGTTCCCTTCATATATTGACTCTCTTCATTATCTACGTTATATTCCTTCCTACTCTAACGTGCGCATCAGGTGTCAATGGTTTACTGTGGTAAGATGTCGTTTAACCTGACGAAAGTATTAGGATGATTGATTTGATTATTTAAACAACGACAGATTTCGAACATTTAACTATTTTCAACACTTTACACTCGAACTCTTGTTTTACTTTAAAGCGTCCGAAGCAGGGCAAATATAACAAATGGAGCAAGTCATGATGGCAATGCACCAAACGTATTGGATATTTAAGCTTTAAACTACTTAGCGATTTTACACTTAATATGCAATTTATTTGAATGCGACGGAATTAAAGGCCATAGCGTAAATAAGATAATCAATGGATTATACTTTGAAAGAAGGTTAAAACTTGCGCAACACAAACTTTGAACTTCCTTCATCACACGACAAAACGCCTGTGATTTACTTTATAGCAGTCGCGATAAAAGGCATACAGGTACATTTTTGATGATATGCAGCAGTTTAAATAAATATCAATAATTTACACTATTAAAGTTAGCTTCCAAGAGAGCGCAACGAGCGTGCTAAATGTAACGTGCAAGTAAATCAATTCAAAAGACGACCATACAAAACAGTTTTAGCTTTACACTACTTACAATACTTTACACTTTTACATTTTTGTTCACTTGATTCGTAAGGTGCAAGCATTCTGAAACTTATGGAGCAGCTGAAAAATGACACACATGTACATATGTAATAATCTGATCGAAAATAGCTTTACTTTCGATAGTTTACACTTTTTTATTGTAGTTCACTTTAAACTGACTGAAGCGAAACAAGGCGAAGCATGTAATAAAGTGAATAGAATACTTCAAGCATTTTAAAGTGTTTAATATTCACATTCAAATTCGGATGTTATTTTAAGACGGTCCAAGCGGGATTGCGATATGCTCGAACAGATTTATGCACTTTACACTATTTGCAGTACTTTACACTATATATTTTATTTACACCGTAACAGCCGCAGCAAAGATACCGAAGGGACGCAAACGTCGTATCACTTTAAACAACAACGACGCTCCGTGCGGCTATTACAACTTTACATCGTTTCCGATACTTTACACCACTGTTTTTTTGTACGAGCCTCTTTGTACATGTACAAAGATCCCCGGAAAAAGTCTTTATACGAGCGAAATTTTTTTGTACATATAACGTATAGATATGCAATTGAATGTACACATTTTTACATACTACTAGATTGTTATCCGTGACCCGCACGCTTCGCAAAAGGTGTAACTTTGTCCTAAATTCAGCTGGTTATATTAGTTGGGCCCGAAACGCCAAAATTTTCATGAGTCTTATGTTGAAATTTCACATAAAATTCGACTCAGTAAGTTAAAATGACTTGTGTTACACAATTATAAATGATAAGCGGTTGCAATGTGCTGACTGAATCTCATAATAGACACCAATTTGCTTATGAATTTAATGCAACGCAAAGATAAAAGAGTCAATTTTACCTTCAAACGGCAGAAAACAGTGCACAGTTGTTTAATAGTTCTTTTTTCTGCATAAAATCTTCATAAAACAGTGGAAATAGATGTAAAAGATGCTTACAGATAGATTTTGGGGTGTTAAATGCCCGCGCTTAGAGCTAAATAGAATGTAATTATGATACTCGGCGCGAAGCGCCAAAAATTTTTAGAAATTTTGCTAAAAATACTCCAAAAACCTTAAAATTACTATTACTTTGACCCAAAAAGTCTTTGTACATTGTACAAAAAGATGGCTCCGAAAATCTTCGTACGAGCCTCAAAATCTTTGTCTCGTACAAAAAAAAACAGTGCTTTACACCATTCTCATTATATTACACCATGTTTAACACTTTACGCCAACTTCGTAATTTACTTCAAAGCGGCCGAGACGAAAGCCCTAAACATGGCGTCGTGGCTACGCTTTAGCCTCGAATGAGAGCTAACGATGTTGTCGACGGTGAATAATAAAAGTTGCTTGGACGTAACAGCCCGGCCCCCTACGCTGTCCAAATTGAACGACTGAGATAAACGCCGGGCCGGATCGTCCGAAAATTCTTTGCCGTGCTATAAAAGAAAAAAATAGAATTATATAAAAAAGATAAATAAACCGTTCGAAATCCAGAATATATGAATATAATCAAAAAATGTTGAAAAAAGAATTAAAAAATTGGATTTCACTTTGGTAGCAGGCTATACATATATAGGGGAGAGATGAGGCGGTGATTAACCTTATATTTTCGGTCGAAACGGCAAAAGAACATATAATTTTTGGAAAAAAATTGCAAATTTTGCTACAAAAAAAATTAGACTCGGCCAAAGGGATAGCGAAATTTTCGTTTAAAAATTTTGACTGAAGACTTTAATTTTCCGTCGTCACACCTATGTCAACATAACTACCTTATTTTCAGCTTTAATCTCACTTTTACAAAAATAAAAGTGAATTGTATTTATAATACCTACATACTATCATATACTAATTTACACTCCAACAAACCAACAGCGTAATTATCCACTTTAAATCATCTAATAGGCGAATTCATTTTAAAACCTTTTTATGGTACGTTACAACTGAGATTCGCTTTATGTTGTACCCGCTCATCTTTTGGCAAAAGTTACATATTTGACAATTTTTAGGCTCTTTTTGCAATTTTTGGCCAAAAAATTAAATGTCATTTGTTTACCCCCCAACCGTTAAAATGGTCGGCAGTCCCCTCCTACGAGGATTTTGAGCTATTACGCATCTAGTATTCACGATCTCAGGAATAACCTCACTTTTATTAATTTATTCCTAAATTATTTCGGCTTTAGAAATATTTCTGTATTTTTTTTTAAATTTTGATTTCTCAATTTTTTATTTTTCGAAAGTATTTTTCGCATGCTTAAGCGATATTATGTATGTACAATTTAAATCTTCATGATACATTTTTAATTTTTTATTTATTTTTAGAACCATCCTTTTATTTTTAATTATTTTTTATTTGAATATTTTTTAAAAATTTTCCACTAGTTGTTTTCAAAGCAATTTTTACCTTCATATCAAAATATCGACGTATTATTTCCCAAGCGTGAGCGTCCGTCGGCGGATCGCTATGATCGGCCGCAGTGCGATGCTTGGTCCGCGATGAAAAGCATCCAAATTTGGTGGTGATCGAATTGTCACTCTGATGCTAAATTAAAACCCGTGCAAATAAAAAAAATAATAAATTAAAAATAAATCGATAAAAATATAAAAAATAAATAATATATAAAAAAGTAAAAACGAGAGGGTTACCTTCATACCTAGGCGTGGGGGCTTGGGAGTATGCCCCCCCAGAAACCAAAATGCCAACCCCAGAATTCAATTTTTGATTTTTTTGTTTTTTTCGCAATTTTTTGATGCCACTAGTGTTTTTGGTGTGTTTTCAATTTTTTTGTTTTGTTTTTGTGTTTTTCGCCATTCCACCATTTTCAGGGCCATTTTTTGACCTTTGAAAAAACCTTGCACCCCCAGAACTTTGACGCCGCCCACCTATGGTTACGTTTAAAGGAGAGGAAATCTCGCACGGACGTTGGACTTTGGATCCCACTACGACATTTTTGGCTTTTTCGCGTGCCGATATAATATATATCCCAAAATATTTAAAATGAAAAAAATGATTGAAACATCGGTAGTACGGGCAAACGTAAAATTTTTTGATCATTTCTCCAAGTCTTATTCCACTGGCATCAAAAAATTGCGAAAAAAACCGACGAAATTCTTTAGCGAATTCTGCGAAGTCCGCCACGTAGGTGAGCGGCACCAAAAATCTGGGAGTGCCAGATTTTTCAAAGATCAAAAAATGAAATTAAAAATGATGGTATGGCAAAAAACACCATTTCCGCAACATTGCTCATCGAGCACTATCCATTGGCATCAAAAACTTGCTAAAAAAATTCAAAAATTGGATTCTGGGGTATTTTGATTTCTCGGGGGGGGGGGGGTGCATACCCACAAACTCCCGACGCCCAGGTGTGGTCTCCAAGTACCAAAATGTGAGATCCCAATTCTAAAAACCCACTTGCACCCAGGCCCAACCAATCTAATTAGTCGCCTTGATAAAAGTTCAAATCTTTCGTCTCTTGTCGATTTTTGGCAAAATCTTACGTATTTAAAGAATTTAGTAATTTTTCTGGCTTTAATCGGGCTTAAGAGGCCATCGCACCCCAAAATGGTAATTCCTTTAAAGAAATTATAGCTCAGTTTATAAGTCGGTGCCAGATTGAAGCAGGGTGGGTACACATTTGATCATTTCTAGCCTCAGAACTAGGCAACAGGAGGCATGGAGCAGAACAGACATTCGCATGCAGAGCGTACATGATCTTGGGGTTGCCACCCCCAGAAATTTTTCCACCCCAGAATTCGCAATTTTACAAAAGTTTCTAAAAGTTTGCTCAAAATTCGCAGAAAAGGTGTTTTAAGCTCTTTTAGCTTCCTATTTCCTTAGAAGTGTCAAATTTTCGGCGCTTCGCGCCATAGAGTCGTCTTTGTACTACTTTGTTCAGTGTATTCGACTTTTTTAATTTCTTTAAATTTTTTCCTGTTTTTATGCTCTAGAAAAGATAGAGCATAGTCGGAGACGCCGAAAAACGATGTTTTTGGTGCATACCCTCTATTTTTGGGATTACAAAAGCAGTTTAAAATTTCAGCCCCCCAAGAATTCCCATGCTGTGCATGTTTGATGGAGGGGGATTTTGAGTCTAAAAAATTGGAATAGAAAAATAGGGGAAAAAACTCGGCAAGGAAGGCAGCTTAAAGGTCAAAAAATGGATGAAAATATAAAATTTTCCACAAAGTGCTCTAACTTGACCAGAACCTATGACTAACATAGGTTCACGCAATTTGAGCATTTATACCAGTTTTTCAAGCCATTTTTTGGCTCAAAAAACTACTCAGCTGACCCTCACTGGGAAGGGTGCGCTTTAAGGTGGAGATCCAGCACGACCTCAAGGTTGACCATCCCCCGTAATGAAAATAAATGCCCTTTAACCCCAGGCACAAACCCTAAATTTCGGTAAACATCAAGTTTCCGAGGCCCGTGAGCTTCGTAAAAAATAAATTTATTACAAGTCCGAATCAAAAATAATAGGAAGTCATAAATATGATAAAGATGAAAAATAAAATAAAAATAATAAAAAAAGAAAAAATAAAAAATAAAATAAAATGAAATAAATAAATAAAAGGTAATGAAAAAAGCTACGTATTACGCATATGCGTAGGTTTGAAGTACAGATCAGCAAAATAAAACATAAAATAAAATGAAATAAATAAATAAATAAATAAATAAAAGGTAATAAAAAAGCTACGTATTACATATACGCGCAGGTTTGAAGTACAGATCAGCTGACCGTTTTCCAAATTTAAAACACCAAAATCACTGAATCGCAAAAGTCACCAGAAGAGGAATTCAACAATATCGCCGGCTTGAAGCTTTAGGATTCAGCAAAAAGTACAGAACGGCAATAAAACGGACTCAAAATCGGATATTTAAGGTAAAAAAGGCACGAAAAACAAAGCTGACGGTAAATATTCAGCACTAAAGTAAAAAGCGGCCAACAAAAAACTGCACTTCGAATCGACGAATTCGTAAGCGAAATTATATATTCGTAATTCCTCGTCAAAAAATCGCGAACGTAGTGCAGCAATGGAAAATAATAGGTTTGAACAATAAATAATCTAGGGGATGGGGGGGGGGTGAAAAAAATTTCAAAGGTCAAGAAATGGTCTCAAAAGTGGTCGTATGGCGAAAAAACACTATTTTTCGACGTTTCTCATTGAGCACTATCCAATGGCATCAAAAAATCGCTAAGAAACAAAAAAAATTTTCAAAATTTGAATTCTGGGGGATATTTTGATTTCTGGGAGGGGTATTTAAATTTCGGGACGGGAGGGGGTGTGCATCCCCCCACGCCCACGTGTGTTTTCACCCTCAGAAAAATCCCCCCCAGCAAAAATTTTTCCACCCCCTACCCTATAATTGGCGATATTTTGGACGTTCCCAAAAATTTTCTAAAAATTTGTACGAAAGATGCTTTTTAAGAGTTTTTAGCGATCTATTTGGTTCAAAAGTGCCAAATATTCGGCGTTTCGCGCCATTACATTCATGTTTCGACCATATTTTCTTCAATTTGTACCGACTTATTTGATTTTTTATCAGAATTTTTTATGTTTTTATGCTCTAATCGTCAAAAACGCTGAAAACTATGTTTTTGACGCAGACCTACCACTTTTGGACCCAAAAGAGACACTTTATAATTTCATCCAACCCCAGAATTTCACATGCTGTGTGCATGTATAGTGCTGGCCTCTAAAAAACCAGTCGATTTGTAACATAAAAAACCACCCCCTTTTCCGTAACCGAAAGGAGATGACTGATGATATTATATTGGGGAACAAGCTATGCCGTGAGGATTACAACTGACCCCTGATCTCTTTCCGGATCATTCAGAAACTTGAGATATAAATTTGTCGAAGTTCTTAAAAATTGCCGTTTTTATGATTTTTTTAAAGAATTTTTGAGGGTCAGTATTTCTACCCGTATTCATAGTTGCAAAAACCGGCGCCAATTTTTACAAAACATAGCAGAAATGCGCCTCGTAGCACCTTACATGATGCCTGATATTTATTTTTCACAAAAAATGGGAATCACTCCCAAAAACTGTCAAAAAGGTTCGATTGTAACTTAAAAAAGACCAACGCTAAGAATACGTTGCCATGGCAACGAAATTACTTTTCATCAAGTTTCACGTTAGACTCCCTTGCAGATTTTTGTCAGAAAAAAATTTAGTTGTCCTTTGTCATCCACATAGCTACAGTATACCTTCAAAGTCAAACCTAAAAACACCAGTTGTATGTAACCTAAAAAACCAGTTGTAACCCAAAAAAACCGGCGCTAATTTTTACAAAACATAGCAGAAATGCGCCTCGTAGCACCTTACATGATGCCTGATATTTATTTTTCACAAAAAATGGGAATCACCCCAAAAACTGTCAAAAAGGTTCGATTGTAACCTAAAAAGACCAACGCTAAGAATACGTTGCCATGGCAACGAAATTACTTTTCATCAAGTTTCACGTTAGACTCCCTTGCAGATTTTTGTCAGAAAAAAATTTAGTTGTCCTTTGTCATCCACATAGCTACAGTATACCTTCAAAGTCAAACCTAAAAACACCAGTTGTATGTAACCTAAAAACCAGTTGTAACCCAAAAAAACCGGCGCCAATTTTTACAAAACATAGCAGAAATGCTCCTCGTAGCACCTTACATGATGCCTGATATTTATTTTTCACAAAAAATGGGAATCACCCCAAAAACTGTCAAAAAGGTTCGATTGTAACCTAAAAAAGACCAACGCTAAGAATACGTTGCCATGGCAACGAAATTACTTTTCATCAAGTTGCATAATTTTGCGGTAATTTCTTGCAGAGGATGTAAAAGAGACTTACCTAAAGTTGTTTTTATCACTTGGAGACTTTATTTGTGAAATTTATGGAACTTTTAATAAATTTCAGAAAAAATTATTGATTTTTATATTAATGTGCTAAAATGAACGGAAATATCATGAAAATCATTTTTTTGTCAAAAAATTTGATCACGTAAGGTGAAGAAAGAGTTATTAATTCTTATATAAATGTGCTAAAATGAACGGAAATATTGTAAAAATGACTTTTTTCAAAAAATATGATCATGTACGGTCAACTAAATATTTTAAGCTGCAAACCACGCACTTCACATAACATTTTGGGGTAATTCCTTTGAATTCCCATGGTTTTTTACTTCCCAAATGGAATTTGCCGGTTTTTTTAGTTTTGACTTTAATCGATTTTTTCTCCAAGACTAATGGGATCTATGAAATGAAATAAGTGGCGAAAGATGGAGCGTCGACGTGAGATTGCTCTGATTACAGTGCTCGCCATGAAAGATAACGCACTATAATCGTCAGATTTATATTAGATGATGCGTCGCGAGCGCCGCGTTTCGTCTATAATGCGCTATCATCTCTTTTTATTATAATAAGATATTTATCTGTATCAAGCCGTTAATCTGGCGATGTGGACGGCGCAATTTAGCTATTAATAGCGCCAACAAGAGGAAGCGCGCATGTGAATGCCGGAAGCGCGCATGTGAATGCCGGAAGCGCGCACGTGCCTGAATACAGAACGGCATTCACGTGCGCGCACTCGCCTGAATATAGAACGGCATTCACGTGCGCGCTTCCGGCATTCACGTGCGCGCTTCTCTCTTGTTGTCGCTATTAATAGCTAAATTGCGCTGTACGCATCGCCAGATTAACGGCATGATACAGATAAATATCCCATAATAATAAAAAAGAAATGATAGCGCATTATAAACGAATCGCGGCGCTCGCGACGCATCATCTAATATAAATCTGATGATTATAGAGCGTCATGTTTCAAGGCGAGCACTGTATATAAGTTTGTAGGCTGGGGTGCTTGCAAAATGAATATATGCAAAAAACATGAAACCTGGTTTTTTCAGAGGCCATGACTGTATGGTTTAAACTAATTAATTCGATTGAGCAAAATGCCAGATGAAAAAGGAAAAATCAGCAAGGATCCTCTAAAAGTAGGGAAGAAAAAACAGTGCAACAATACAATTGAGTTATACATCTGGTAATGTAAAGTGCTCTGCCCATGAAAAGTAAAATATGGCAAAGAAAGCTTAAAATTCAAAAGTTTGTCAGTGTAATGTGCTTAGAAAGGAAAAAATGAGCAAATAGCCACTGTAAGGCTGAGACAGACAAGAAAATGTAGCGCTTTTTGCGAAAAAAATAATTGGCTAGCGCCGGAGAAGGGAGAAAAATTGCGAAAGAAAAACCAACAATGCATGTTGTAAAAACAAAAACAGAATAAAAGTGTAAAAGATCTGACATTGCGGAGCGAAAGTCGAAAATAAACAATTTTCCAATTTTCCGCAATAGAAAATTAATCCCAAAAAAAGAAACAAAATCAATAGAAATTGAAGCATCAAAGCGTGAAATTAAATCAGGCACGAGGTACAAAAAAACATTAAAAGAAGAAAAATTAAATGTTTCCAGAAGAAGCGAAAAATGTTACCAAAAAATACTGAGTATTCAAAAAAATCTGTGGAAAAATTTTAAGCCGATTGGGGCTCGGGAACTAAATTAAATACGAAAGATGGATTTTTAATGTTCTATGTTTTTTAATGTTTTTAATGTTTTTTTTAAATTTTTTTTCAATTTTTTAATTTTTAATTTTTTAATTTTTAATTTTTAATGTTCTACGTAATCCGTAAACAGTTTCAAATAATTTCTCTCAATTACTGATTAAATCAATTTTAACAAAAAACTTTATATTTTTCAGATAAAGCTAAATTTTCCAGATTCATTATGCCTTTTACTATTTAATTTTGATGACAAAGCGATTTTTGTCATATTTTACATATTATATTAATTTATAAATTAATTTTAACAGCTAACTATAATCAACTTAACTATTATTTTTATTCATTCTATTAATTAATTAATTCATTAATGTTTTATTTACTATTTATTATTAATTGCGTAATTAATTAATTATGTAATTAATGTATTCATTTTATTCTACTAATTAATTAATTCATTAATGTTTTATTTATTATTTATCATTAATTGCGTAATTAATTAATTATGTAATTAATGTATTCATTTTATTATACTAATTAATTGATTCATTAATGTTTTATTTATCATTTATCATTAATTGCGTAATTAAGTAATTAATTATGTAATTAATGTATTCATTTTATTCTACTAATCAATTAATTCATTAATGTTTTATTTATTATTTATCATTAATTGCGTAATTAATTTATGTATTCATTTTATTCTACTAATTAATTAATCCATTAATGCTTCATTTATTATTTATCAATAATTGCGTAATTAATTAATGTATTCATTTTATTCTACTAATTAATTAATTCATTAATGTTTTATTTATCATTTATCATTAATTGCGTAATTAATTAATTAAGTAATGTATTCATTTTATTAATTAATGCTTTATATAGAAGTGCCATATTTCAATTTTATTGCAATCTAGTTTTAGTTCAGTTATTGTGTCATCGATCGATGAATTAAAATACACATTAAAAATTCAAGGTTGGCAAACCTATAGCCATAAAGCGGGAGGTGGCTGATAAAACAAGCAGCACAAAAAAAGATCAATAAGTAATACAACGATTGATTCAGGGCTCCAAAATTTGTTGTTTAAAATTAAAACTTGAAAACTGAGTACATTACATAGTGTAATTAATTTTTCTTTATTTCAATATTTGAATGGTTATTTATTTATTTATTTATTTATTTATTTATTTATTTTATTTTAATTTAATTTTTTTCCATTTTTTCTCCTCATTATTTCTCTTTGTTTATTTCTTTTTGCTTCTTTCTCGTATTGACGACTTTTTACTATTACGTACCTTAATTCAATTAAATAGAATTATAAGAATTTAATTAAATTAATTATAATTTCATTAAATTCATTCGAATTGCAATTTAATTTAATCGGTTTAATTTAATTACGGCTTAATTAAAAGTTTTATTAATTTGGCTTTTATACCACACTTTGTTGAGGCTGATTAAATTCATAATTATTTCGTACAATTATATTAAGTGTAACAAAGTTTAACCAAATTGATTTTAATCAATTGCTTTACTATTAATTTATTATTTATTATACTTACTTAGGATCAAACCGATATTTTATTTGCGCTTTATTAATTTATTAATCGATCCGCATTCATAATTTACTTATTATTAATAACGTCATTTAAAATATATTGATAAATGATTAACAGCTTATAATTCAATTAATTATGTTAATTATTTTAATTACGGATAAATTAGAAAAAAATATATAAAAAATTTTAAAAATCAGTAAATTGCATAACTTTATTTTCAATACATTTTATCTTAGATCCTGTTATAATTACATAATTTGTTTAAAATGTGTTATTTTCCGGACACCCCGTATTTTTTAACTGTTCCGCATGATTTTTCAAAAAATAATAAATTCTTACGATTCTTATCATGCCGTGCTGCAAAAGATCCCTCAGCGCCGGACAAAACGATTTTCTCACAACGGCCACCAATTCTTCGGGGCATTGGTCAAAAATATCCTTTGGGATAATAAAATAAAAAATTTCGAGCGACTGCAGCAGCGAAATTCGAAATTAAATTATTCACAACTTACCCTAAATTTCATTCTTCCCACATTTAAAATTTTCATTCACTTAATCTTTGTTCAATCATATTTCTTATCTGTTTCTATTTTTGTATTATTTCAAATTTGAACCGATACACGTGCACAGGCGCATGGGGAGGGATGCCCACACCCAAATTCGATCGCTCTCATCCACACTTCTAAGGGCCCGAAATTTTTGGAGGGGATCCCGGACCATTTTTAAGTGGGGGGACAAACAGACCTCAAATTTGCGCCATAAATGGGGGTCCTCATACCTCAGTATTAGATAAATGCCCCACACCATCACAGACTATGCTTTTACTCCCCAGATTTTCGGCAAAAACTTAAGCTTTATGGCATTTTAGGCGTTTTCTGCAGAAAATCGAAAGTCACTTACCCCCCCCCCGTAAAAATGGCCGACTGGACTATACCTGCCAAAATTTGAGCTGATATCTAAATGAGCAAATATCATAAAAAGCCGTTTTCCTGCCTCTTTTACTAGATTAAGCCATAGTTGCGTCCTCACCTTTGCGATGTTCAAATATTTTTTCCTGCTATTTAAGGATTAACCGTCATAATTTTTTGATTTGAACTTATTCAGGAATTTTCAATATAAGAAATTCAAGTTTTTACTTTTTAAAACAGATCTACCTTAGTTTGCTAGGTTAAAATTTTGCACTTTGAAACACGAAGGAACTGATATTTTTCTAAATTTGAATCAATTTAGAAGCAAAATGGAAAATCGAGTTTAAAGCAAAGATTTAGATTGAAAAAAGACCGTTCAACATCAGATTTTCGAAATAAATTTACAATTTTTAACGGTTTTGAAGTTTAAAGACAAGAAATGGGTTTTCCGATAAATTTAAACCTAGTTTGTCATTTTTATATTTGCCTAATTGCCAAATATGCGATTTTTATCGATTTGCTACTCAAATCAGAAAACACTAGTCGATTTTTGAAATTTAAACCCAGATTTAATCTGAACGAAGGTCCGCTAATCACGACGACCATACATGCACAGCATGGGAATTCTGGGGGGTGAAAACCTAAAGCGCCTGTTATGGGCCCAAAAATGGCCGGTACGCGTTGAAAAACATCGTTTTTGGCGTTTCTGACGATACTCTATCCTTCTCGAGCTTAAAATCATGAAAAAAATTTCGGAAAAAATCGAATAAATTGACCAATATATCGCTTAAAACATGAATATATGGCGCGAAGCGCCGAAAATTTGGCGATTTTGAGCAAATAGATAGCCAAAACCCTTAAAAGACACTTTTCTACCAATTTTCAGGTAAGTTTAGGAAACTTTTGAAAAATCGCCAATTCTGGGGTGGGGTGAAAATTTTTTTTTGCGGGGGGGGGGGGTGAAAAATGATTCTGCGGGGGGGGTGAAACCCCCAAACCCCCAAGATCATGTATGACGACGACTAATTTTCAACTTTTTTGAATCGAGTTTTTAGTTTAAAGCGACGAGAAATGGTTTTTGTTCTCATGTTCAGAATTTTATGATTTAAAAATCAGTCCTTTGCCAATCACTAGGTTTTATCGATTTCTCACTTTACAAAAGTTTAAACCACGACACACTCGTAGTTTAAAAGAAGACCCAACAAGCATGCCGTTTGTAATTTTTTTGATAAACATCGTTCTGACTCTTTAAACCACGAAAAAACGGATTTTTTCCAAATTCAAACCAAATTATAGCTTAAAGGAAGATACGCCTATCTCGCGAATTACAAATTGGACATTTATATCTATTATTCAATTTAAACCAAAAAATAATTGACTTTTAAATTTAAATCAATATTAGTTCTGAACGCTGTCCAAAATTAAGTCAGCAAACGTACACGAATTTCATCCAGTTTTTAGTTTACACAGGGCAGAATTTATTTTAAAAATTTTGACCCAATTTCTGATTTACACCGATATTTCTCTTTACACCTAAATTAAACTATAATCAATCGTCCATATTGCACACAAAGTTAAAGTTTCTTTGCCAATTTGTTAGATTTTTATCGAGAAATCCTTTAACACAGATTTTCCATTTTCGTAAACGCTTGATTGGTCAAAATCAGTGACAAGAAATCGGAAGCTTACTTGAAAGCCGCAAGTAATGCATTTCGTTGAGTAATTTTATTTGTGAAATATAGCAAGCAAGCATTTTATCTTTCCTCCTGCTTATGAAATTTAAATAAAGACCGATCGTGACTCGCTCCAAAATTTCGTTGCAAATTTTTTCCTTCAGCGATTTTTCAATTTTTGGCTATAAATTTGACCTTTCATGACCTTAACACATTTTTTAGACTTCTTACGACCCCTTTATTACTTCTCGGCTGTTTTACCCACCTTTTTATGCAAGAATTCATTTTATTTTGACTCAGATAAAATTAAATTAATTAAATGACTTTTTCCTAATTATTTTTTCTAGAAATTTTCTATTTCATTTTAATAAGCCCTGATTTTCCGAATATTTCATAGGCGAATAGAGTTTATTAAATTTTGGGTTGCAAACTAGTGATAGCCCGGCACAAATACACGTAACAAGAGGATGGGAGATCCAACCCACAAAGTTGGTTGTCTATCATGCCCCTAGGCCACGAAATTTTTAACCCCCTCCCCGATTTTTAGAAAAAACTTCCGTTTTTGCCTAATTAGGTGTTTTTCGGCCGTTTTCGGTTAAAAATTGAAGGTCTTTACTCCCACCCGCCCAAAAATAGTCGGAAACCTCCCATTTAAACTGTTACGCCGTTTAACGTATGACGGCACACGACCACTTTACACCGTCGTAGCCCACATTTTATACAAAATTTAAAAATTTAATCTAAACGAAAAATACCATTGAAAGTAAATAAGAAAAATAAGTTATTCAAATACATCATTTAGATCGTTTTTTGGTTTTTAATTATACACGTTACATAGATATGCGTTTAATAACAGCTGTATATAATTACGTAACGAATACAGGATGGCCCCAACTTTGTGTTGTCCACTGGATATTAAGACAGAATGCTAAGACAGGATGCGATATAAAGATAGAACATTATCGTTTGAAACGTGTAAAAAATTTTGGCAGTTGTCGGCTAAACATGTACAGCATGGGAATTCGGGGAGGGGAGGGTCGGCCTCGAAAAATTTTTGAAAAGTGCCTAAAAACGATGGGTAAACGTCTCAGGAACACTGTTTTTGACGTTTCGGATAATGCTCATTCTTTGTAGAACATAAAACGAAAAAAAATTTAAAAAAAAATTTGAAAAATTGAGTAGATTGATCAAAAAAGTCACGAAATGTGTGAGCAGTGGGCCAAAATTTGCATTTTGATTTAAAAAAGACGCGTTTTTATATATCAAGCTACTGGCCTAAAAATTATGTCCTTACACATCAGCTCAAATTATGACGTGTAACATCGAGGAAAAATTAAAAAAAATAAATAAAGAGAAATAATACGGAAAAAGATGGATAATCAGAAAAAGAAAAAAACATTATTAAAATATTTTGTGAACAAAATAAAAAGTAAATTTAAAAAATTGAAGGCACGGATACAAAACGGGCTAAGAGATTTTGTTAGTCGAAACTGCTATAAATATATGTCTGTAAGTACTTATGTTTGTACGCGTATATCACTCAATTAAGTGAAATCTTGCTAACATTTATTTATTTATACATTATTCATACATTTGACCATTTTAAACGCATTTCTTAATAAATTTAATTTACCTCGGATTTTTATAGTTAAACCCAAAAAATAAATTATTTGTTAATTAATTATTTTAATTCAATCAAACTTGAATTATATAATTAATCGATAAGATTTTTAATAAATTAAAATCAATTAAGTAATTAATTACTATTAAGCCCTATCTACATACGTCTTCGATTTCGTCATCTTCCAAGCAACACGCCTTCAATATGGCCGGCCTTTCCTGATTTTTCACTTTCGTCGCTACAGTAATAACGCTTTGGGTGGCGAGTTCCAAATTTGCTCGAACATCTCTACAATATTTTGGAAATAAGCTTAAAAAATATAAAAATAATAAAACTAAATTAAATTAAATTATAAAACGTGATAAAAACTATTGTTTGTGTCTTGTTTTCATGATAATTAATCGTTTACACTATAATTTATTAGTTTATTTGGATCTAGTATACAATTTACCCCCCCCCCCAGCGTTTTTTAGCCGATCAATACAGGCTATAGTAACCAAACTTTACAAGGAGATAGCTACATATAAGCCTATTGTACTAATCTGTCAAATTGATTAACGTACGGCGTAAACTTACTGCATTACACTCACAGTTTACAACGCACTAATGGCATCTAAAAATTGTAAACGATTCGGTGGGTTTCGAACAAAGCAATTTTTTGTACTCAATCAACATCCTACATTAAAAAAAGTAAGTTTAAAGTAAGTTTAAAGTAAAGTAAAGTAAGTTTTTTTAAATTTTTTATCATTTACCCGTAATGGCTGCCGCGACTTGAGTGTTTTAGCTGATTTCGGCGAAATTTTTCGCTCTGGCAGCCTAATTGGGCGAGTACGTAAATTTGGAGCAACGACATCGTTTGGCTGAATAAGACCCAAGTCCTGCTTTCCCTCCGAAGCTAAATTTTAAGCAAAACTAATAAGCGTAATGAAACTAATTGATTGAAAAAAATAATTAATAATTAATTACAAATAATTATTAAACTGATCAATAATTAGTTAATAATGAAAATAATATAAGGCTAATGATGATAATTACAAATAAATCTCATCAACAACGTAATAATAAGACTACTTAAAATGGATTAAAAACTGATTTTTTAAAATAATTGAAAGTAAAATAAAAATGGATAAAAAAATGAAACCCATAGAAAATATATCACGCAAAAAATACAAAACTGTGAAGATTTGTACGGTTTATGCGACTCGCCATGGAAAAAACATCTTTTTCAAGGGTTGACACCATAAATGCAAAGCGTGGAAATTCTATGGGGGGAGGGGAGGGGTTGAAATTTGAAATTGACTTTTTGAGCCCAGAAATGGTGGATATTCGTCAAAAAGAGAGTTTATGGGTTTTTTCACGCTGCGCCATTTTTCCGCAGCATAAAAATAGAAAAAAATGTGGAAAAAAACCAGAAAATTCGAATAAATTGAGCGAAATATAGTCAGAAAATATGTAAGTATGCGACGCAAAGCGCCAAAAAAATTTGACACTTTCGAGGTAATGAATAAATAAAAAAAGTTTAAATAGCACGTTCCCTACGAGTTTCTTCGAAAGCTTTTGGAATATCGCAAATTATAAGGGGGGGGCGAAAAAATTTTGGGGCCATAAACCCCCTCCCAAAAATCGTCGAAAACTCAGGACATTGTCTTGATCAACTCGCAAAAAGGTCAAATCCAGACATGCACGTAGCCGGCACGTAGCTGGCCATCCTGTTTTGGGGGGACCAACACCAATTTTTGGGAGGACTAAAGCCAAAGTCCAAAAATTGCACAAAATAACGTTTAAAAAGTCCTATTTTAAGATTTTCCTGAATATTTGGGGGTTCCGAACCGTCCCCCCCATTCCCCCCAGATATACGTGCCTGGCACGTAGGAGGAAGGGGGTTGGGGATGTAGAACCGTAAGAGAGGGTAAAATGAAACTTTCAAGGTAAAATTAAGGCAAACTTAAGGTCAAAAAGAGGAAAAAATTACAGCTTTCAAGCAAAAATCTTACGTTTTTTAGGTTGATAGCGAGTATTGCATTTTAGGCCAATAAACCGAATGACCATATGAGTAACGACTCAAAATTTTGGGAAGCGGGTCCCCGGCCATTTTTAGGAAAGAGGGTGTGGTGGGGTGAATTACTACCAATTTTTGGCCTAAAATATGCAAAAGACGGCAAAAATGGCCGAAAAAGCGAGTGTTTGTTCAAAAAAGGGCGGGGGATTAGAATCGGATTAAAATTATTTAAATTTTAATAATTTAAGATTAAAAAATTGGATTAGAATCATTTTTAAAATAAAGGATTGAAATTGGATCAATATTATTGATTATAAATGGTATTAAAAGGAGTTCGATTAAAATTATTTAAAAAATCAGAAATTCAACAAAAACTTTGGAAAAGTTAAAAAACTACAAAATTGACCTTTAAAAATTTTCAAAAAATCTTAAGATTATTCAAAAAAATCTGAAATAAGAAAGTATGAAATGATCAAAAATTTATTTTATCAAAAAATTTTCAAAACATCAAAATTATTTAAAAATTTGAGTAAGAGTCTGAAAACTGACCGGCTTCTCGTAGCCAACTCGCTTGGCCGGCACAAAATTTTTGGCATTGTGCACCGGGCAAGTCAGGTTCGTCGTTGTCGCGTTTTCGCTACGAGACCCAAAATTTGAATCTTCGCACGAACATTTCAATAAATTACCCGCCACGGCGCCGCCTTCGTCTTGCAAAAAATCGATAAATCGTTCGAGATCCGTTATTTGAGTTTGCAATTGCTGCACCAATTGTTCTTTAACTTTGATCGGATTTACTAGCTAAAAATTATTTTTTTAGGCAAAAATAAACCAAAAATTAATTTACATGAAAATTTAATTTAAAAACTAATCCAACAAAATATTAATTATCTAAAGCTGATCTTAATTTTTCGAAATTAATGCGGAACTAATTTTATCAATATTTTCAACCCATTTTTTAGAGCTTAATTTAATTTTCATTGAACCCGTCTAAAAAATATTTCATACTAATAAATATTTTTTAAATTTTATTTCTTTTAAGGAATTCATTTTTGTAAATCCAAAATGGGAAATATATCAAAAAAGACGAAAAAAATTAATTATTATTTTTTTAATTAAATTAAAAATTTATTATTAAATTAATTAATTTAATTAATTAATTAATTAAATTAATTAAAATGCTTATTAAAGTAAAGCAATTCGTTGCTGCCCGCTGAAGAGCATTTTTATGCCATTTTTACCTCTTTCATTCATTTTATGTGCTCATTTTTATTTTGCTTATTTATTTATTTATGTACTTATTTTTAAATTTTACTTTGATTATTCATTTATTTACTTATTTTTACTACAAGTATTTTTAATTCATTTATTTACTTCATTCTTCGCCTTACATACTTTACACAAAAGGCGAATGAAGCAAAAACGGGTACGTAAATTGCACATACGACGCATTTTAGTTTAGAATGACATCGCGTACCCGCTTTACAGCCTGATCGACTTTACACTGCAGTTCCTCGGGGCTCAATGATTCAAAATCGACTTCCAGATCCATTCTACTGCGCATTTGCTCGATGATGGCACTTTGCTTCAGCATCATTTCGCCCATGGGCAGCCCAGCTTCGCCAGACTACAAAAAAATACGCATCGCTTTACACAATTTTTATTTTCTACTTTACACGAGTTTTATACGTCTATAACTTTACATTATTTCAGTTCGCCCAGCCCCGCTTTGCCCAACTGTATGAAATATATACGTTTCGCTTTAGAAAATTTCGTACGTACCGTTTTATACGCACCATTGTCGCGTTAACAAAAGTGTAAACCAAACACGCGACAACGAGGACAACAACAAGGGTAACACAACGAAAATATCTCCATGCATAACTTTACACCATTATTGATGCTTTTTTTAAATAGTCAATTTTTTCGAAGCAAAACGAAGTACGAGCATGTTTCACTGAAAAATGAAAAAATGCGAAATCTAGCTACTGAATAAATACACCTATAGCATGCACGAACATAGAGGGGTGAGGGGGTATTATATACCCCCTGAAGGGTCGGCCGGACAGGTACTGTCCGGCGATTTTGAGCCGATGGAAAATTCATTTTTGAGGTCAAAAGCAGTATAAAAGTCGAAATTTTTCCGGCGCTTCGCGCCAGATTACTACTTTTAAGTATTATTTACTGAAAAAGCGCGCCCAAAATTGATAAATTTGGCCATTTTTTAGTGTTAAAAAAGATACAGTGCAGTCAAAATGAACGAAAAATGCCTTTAAAATGCGATATTGCCGCAAAAAACCGTTTTATGGGCTATTTTGACCATTTTGATCATTGAAAAAGCAAAAAAAATAAATTCACTTCTTGAATTTTTGGGATTTCACCCCCCCCCCAACTTTCCATCAAAAACATGGATTTAGTGCCCATCAAGTGGTCTAGAATTGCTAAAATGAATTATAAATTTTCAAATAACGAGCTCACAAACCTGTGATAAACAAAAAAATTTTAAAAAGTGAAAAATAACGAAAAATGTTCAGCAAAATGGAAAAATCGACGAAAATGATGTGAGCAGATAAACATGACGACAAAAATAAATAAATTATCATACAAGCATGACAAATAGGCAAAAAAAACATGAAAAAACACAAAAACGATGAAAAACCGACAATGATGAAAAATAGACAAAAAATGGTGAAAAATAGAAAAATCGACAATGAAAAAAATAAACAGAAATAGTGAAAAAATTAGGAGAACCGACAAAAAATAATTAAAAACAGGAAAAATTTATTAAACTTAAACACAACTTATAAAAAAGAAAAATGATGAAAAATAGATAGTGAAAAAATACGAAAAAACAAATAAATTAAATAAATAAAAAAAGACTAAATAAATTCAAATTAGTAGTATTTTTCAGAATAGGATCGAATTTCGATTTTTTCTCCAAAATTATTATTTTTTAAAAATCTTAATCATCTCCCGGTAAAATTTTAATAAACGTATAAATTTTGATTAAGACGTAGTAATGGATAAAAGAATAAAAAATTAGTAAGTCGTTCAAACTGGAAGGCGATTGCGGAAATAAAAAATATAAACAAAACGGATGAAACAGAGTAATTTTTGGAATTTTTTTGAAAAACATAGAAAAGTTTTCACGACCATAAATTTTTTGAGAAAATGTCAACGTTAAACTTTAAAAGGAATTAAAAAAAATTTTTTTTTCAAGAAAAAAACAAAAAGTTTCGAGTTTTTATCGTTTTTAGCCAAAATTAATAGTAGGCACTAAATTTTACTGATTATTCGAGTGATTTTAACCAAATGACTACGACACACTTAATCTGTTTTATTTTATTCAGACTAACTCAATGCAATGGGTTTCTGAGTTTGTAATTCAAACTTAAGAAATCATAAGTTGATGGAAGTAATTAATAGTAATTAATAAATAAGTAATTAATAATTAATAATCAATACTAATAATTAAGTAATTAATAGTAATTAATTAATAATTAATAAGTAATTAATTAAGTAATTAATAATTAATACTAATAATTAATAATTAATACTAATAATTAAGTAATTAATTAATAATTAATAAGTAATTAATTAAGTAATTAATAATTAATACTAATAATTAAGTAATTAATAGTAATTAATTAATAATTAATAAGTAATTAATTAAGTAATCAATAATTAATTAATATTAATTAATAGTAATTAATTAATAATAATAGAAGTAATTAATACATAATTTTAAAAATGAATAATTAAATAGTTTAGTACCTACCAAAAACATTTTATTTTTGATTTAGAAATCTCAAAAATAAAAATTGCGATTCTTCAAAATTTCGCTTTTTCTATATTTAGTCATTAATAGGCCCAAAACGCGACGGAATAGTGCGAGGAACGACTCAAATTTTCTCTTTCAGGAGCAGCCGAAATATTTTCAGGAAACAGAAGTTTTTATTTCTGACCAAAATACGAAAAATCCGCCAGAAATGTTTAAAAAGTCAAATGTCGGCCCGAAGTCGGTGAAAAGGGACTAAAATGTCAATTACGTACGAGTATAGCGAACCTTGGTAAAACCTGGCATAATGCCAAGTTAGTGACTAACTAACTCTGGTGCAGATTTCCCAATCCAATGATAAATTCGAGAAGTTGTGCTTAAGTAATTTCGGATCAACCGAATGTTAATTTTAAAATAGATAAATTTTTAATTTATGTAAAAAATTGAGCGTTTCATTCGTAAAATTACAAATTTTAACCTAACTTATAAATAAATAGCAAAAAATAATAGAGGAAAGATAAAACGACGGAAAATACAAACAAAAATATAGAAAACATCAATAAACTTTCATGAGTCAGTTACGCAAGATAGCCTTTAGAACGTCGCAATACCAAAAAACTACCCTTTTCCACGCTTTCTACGTGCAAATTTTTTAATTTAAAATTTAATTTAAAATTTTAAAATTTCGAATATTTAATTAATTTTTAAACAATTTTTTACGTAAATTCCAGACTTTTAATCGCTCAACGTCTCTAAAACGAAGCACAACGGATTAAGCGATAAGTGCGCATTATAAAAGTTTAAAATAGAAAAATGATCGAAAAATTATAAATTACAGAAAAAATCAAAATGAAGGAAATGAAGAACGCTTGATTACAAATAATACATAAAATTATAAATTATAAAAAATTATAACTAAAAATAAATGTTAATGAGCTGTGTAAAAAACGTAAGACTAGAAAAATAGAACAAATCTTATTAGAAATTTTCGCTTAATTTACACATTTAATTAAAATAATAGTAGTAAATCGATACAATATTTTAAAAACAAAGCAGAGATATCTTTTTTTAAAATTTTTTCCACATAAATAAAACGCAAGAAATCCGTAATTCATTTAAACGTTCTATTTTGAAATTAATCCGAAGCAATTTTTAAGAAAAAAGGGCAAACTTCGTAAGCGAATCGTTCCAAATCTTCCAATTGTTCCTTCAATCGCTTAATTAACTCTAATTGCTGAATGCGTTGTTTTTCGACGATGGCCTGATGCTCCTGCGAGCTCAATGCCAAACCGGACGACGAGCTCCGGCTCCGGCGCCGGCCCGGCATAATGTCGAGGTCGGGACACCCTTTGTACGTGAATTCTTCGAGCTCTTTCAATAAAGTCTGAACGGGAAGAGAAAGTTATTTCAAAAACTTAGAGAGAAAAAATTAATTGCTTACAGTTTTGTGAGGTATTCACCAGTTTTAAGACCAAAAATGCACTTTAGAAAATTTTTTGGTTCACCGTCCCGAATTTCTACGCTGGGCAGGTCTGACCATGCTTGCCTGAGAAAGTACAATAACGAGTCAGACGTAGATTTGCTGGAGCTGGGTTCCCAATGGTTAAAAAGAAAATCTTGCGCGGAAATTATGACAAAATTTAGGCCGGAAATAGAAGAAAACCGAAACTTAAGGCAGAGTGCTCAACGTTGACCAAACACTGAGGAGCAAGTTAGTATTTACGCTATTTTAGCAATCAAAGCAATATTTTTGGGCCATCACATCATAGAGAAGCCCTCCACTGACACCAAAAGTGGTCACGCTGCGCAATGGATATATGCCTCGCTTACACTACACTGATGTATTAGGTGAGTAAGACTGAAGAAATAACGAGCGTTTCTTGATGCCGATATAATCACAAGAACTACATTGCCATGCGACAGAAAACCTGCAAAAAGTCCATACGTGTAACAGGGGATGAGTGGGTGGATCCCTCGACCAAGAGTCGGTCGTCCCTAAGCACCTATGTCAGAAAATTTTGGCCCCCGTTTTTGGCGAGAAATAGCATTTTTTGATCGTTTTCAGGTGCAGGTGCTTGTTTCCATTCTCTAGACCAAACATTGGACGTCATTTACTCTCCCCCCCCTACAAAATTGTCGGGTATATACCATAGGTGCACAAGGTCAGGGTCGGCAGGGGAAGAAGGTGAAATGCCAAAAATCTAAAACAGTAAATTTAACGTTCACGATATTTTTGCTGTTTTAATGATCAAAATGGTCAAAATAGCCTATAAAACGTTTTTTCGTGTTAATAACACATTTTAAAAGCATTTTTAGTCCATTTTGACTGCATTATATCACTTTTAATACTAAAAAATGCAAAAATTTATCAATTTCGGGCGCTTTTTGAGTAAAAAGTACTTAAAAGTACTAATCTGGCGCGAAGCGCCGGAAACATTTTGACATTTTTACTGATTTTGATGTCAAAAATGATGCAGAACAAGACCTGTTTGCTCAAAATCGCCGGACAGTACCGGTCTAGCTGACCCCTCAGGGGGTAATACCCCCTCACCCCCTATGTGCATGTGTGGTATATACCCTCTCCCAAAATTTCGACCGTTACAGTATGCGAAAGTCGGTATATGCGCAACTCCACGTAAAGCTGCTGATCGTGTTTTAATCGAAGCGAGACATTTGAGTGTGTCAAATCAGGCTCAAATTTTTATAACTTTTACGAAACGTATTTCTACAGTCGATAGAGCTATAAAACAAAATTCGGCTAAATCACCTTTTTCACTGTAAAAACAGAATAAAACGTGTTACGGCGCTACAAACGCCGTTCCAAATAAACGTACCTACAATCCATGACTGTTTGCGTACATAGAGTACCTACGGTACATAATGCACGATTCGCGGATTTCAATCAAATTAAACGATTGAATGAAACATAAGTTAACGGGTTTAATGGAATATCATACGTTTTAGCTGAAATCCGTCTATGACTCCACTCTGCTACTTCTTAAGATAAATCTATTTAAGGCGGATGGGGAAGGGGGAGGCGGCCGCTCCAGGCACCTAAGTGGCCTTCTGAATTTGAGGGAAAACTAAAATTCCGAAGTGAGATATTTCAACTTCTACTGGTAGATAGACAAGAAAAGTGCTGTTTTTGAGCATTTCTCACTCCTCTGTGATATTTATACATTAGAACAGAAACGAATTTCAAAAATTTCCAGCAACTTTACATTGATTTCAATCATTCGAAAAATGTATGACATGGTATAACAGTCTAAGCTCGACCCTATGTCTACCTGTCCAGCACCCAATTAGTTTATTGCAGAGAAATCATACGGAAATACGAATAATTCTGCGCAGAGCCCAAAATTTTTTTGGCATTCCGACCATGCCTTACACAAACTTGGGCTGCTCAAAGGAGACAAAAGTTATACAAAAGAAGCGCGAAGCGTCCGAAAATTTATCGATTATTAGCTCAAAAGTGCGCTAAAATCTATTCTAGCAGTCTTTCGAATGAGCTTCAAGAACTTTCAACTCAATCCTTTTGAGGACCCTTGTAAAAATACTCGTAGTCCCAAAATTTTGGGGAACTAGCAGTCCCCTATTCCCAACACCTACGCGCCTGGCCGCCCACCATATCTGCGCAATGGCTGACGGTTCGCCCCGTCCAACTTCCAGCCAAAAGGGTGGGTGGGTCCCCAGACCCTGAAAAAGATGGGTCTGTCCCTGAAAAAAGGTGGGTCCGTGCCTGAAAAAGGTGGGTCGTTCAGCTTAATCAGTGGGTCGGTCACTGAAAAAAGGTGGGTCCATCCATTGAAAAGGTGTCGAACAGTGTGATAAGATTGTTCCTGTGCATGTTTTTCAAACTGATCATGATATACCGTATTTAGCCTTTCCTTGAATTATCTCCAAAAATTTTTCTCCATGTACAAAACATAGCCCCGTCCAAGTTAACCCTTCGCCCCCGTCCAACTTTTTCGTTCTGCCCATCCTGGTGATGGGCCGATATAGGCATTGCCCACGTGTGCTGCGCACACCCCATTGGCGCAAAATAATTAACGAGATATATAATTTGCAATGATTCTTGGCCACCTGTGATCATAATTTCTCAAATTTTCCCAGCGCTGATAATACCTATTAGTGAAATTTATTCAATATCCTGGCGGCTCGGAAGTCATATTTTCGCTCATGAATTGGTTTTAAAACGATTTCATGAGCAGAAACGGCATTTTCAGAATTAATTTTCTACTATTTTTAAGCACAACTTTTTAAAATTTCCCGACGTTCTATTTCAAACGCACAGGGGATATAGCTGTAATTCGAGCTTCTAGACCTTCTGCCGCTTGAAATTTCACAAATTTTCCGGCGATTCGCGCCCGATTTTCGCTAAAATCAAGGAGTTCAATGATTTTCTCTTGTAGCGAGTTGTTAAAAAATTTTAAAATTTCCAGAAAAAATGTTGCGGAAAAAGCGGTTTTAAATAAAAGCAGACGACGCAAAACGTCGAAAACAGCTGTTTTGCACGTGAAAAGCAAATTTTTTGGACCTATTTTCGACTGCTTCAAGAAAATTTGGGGCCCCCTCAATACTTATAAAGTTTCTAAATCAGCCGCTGCTTAGGCATAGGCAAGGAAGCGCAGGAAAACTACAATTACAACCAAAAAGTAAAAATAGAAAGACAAAAAGAAGTAAAAACAAAATCAGGAAAAAAGAAAACGGAAAAAAGAAGAAAAAAACAAGGAAACGCAATCTTTATTTTTATTCTTTTCATTTTTTATTTTTATTCACATATATATATCTCAAAGAGCAATCATCCAATTACATCAGATTGCTTCGAGGTTATCAGTCGAGCATCCAACTCTTTTGATCTTTTAATCAAGGAGTCATTATGCATAGCACGTGATCGTCCCATTCTCAACAATAATGTTTCATCATATCCTTTAAATTTGTTTTGATTTACCAGCATCCCAACTTTTTCATTTTCTATAAGTTTAAAATCTTTTATAATTCTCTTCACAATATAATGGAAGGTTTAATTTTCAAGTTTCTCTTGGTTTACAACTCTCGCTTAGCAAGTTCATTTTTCAAAACTATTACTTGACGAACAGTCGTCAATAAGAGAGAAGGCAGCATTGTAAAACAATTAAGAGTTTAACTACAAAAGAATTAATTAACTAATCAATTTTTAATCACACTTTTAGAAAAAATTAAAATTTAACTGTCAAATTACTGCGTTTATCTGATCGTACTATTAACATATTTTTTATTTGTGTATTTATTACTTTAACATTTGATCAAAGAATAAGTATCCTAAATGGGATGATCCATAAATTCTTTTTTATTCTGTTAGACCTTTAATAAACCCAAAAGATTTCTTAACCCTGGTCGTACAGAATGCAGCAAAATGGATTAAATGATCAGTTCTGGAACATAAACTTTGCATCCAATCAAGTGAACTATAAATGCGATTGACTGTTATCTTTTCAGCGGAAAACATGGTGAGAAGGTTAACTAGTATCAGGCGCGTATCGCTGGGGAGTGGGGGGTTCGGATTCCTAAAAATTCGGAAAATAAGACTTTCTAAACGTTATTTTAGGCTATTTTTGGCCTTTTTGGGCTTCGTCCCACCGAAAAATTTGTGTTGGTCCCCCCAAAATAGGACGGCCAGCTACGTGCCTGGCTAGTATATATAATCTTGCTCCGACTCCAGCATAAGCCCCGGACCCAGACCCCAGTAAAAAGGCGACCCCAGGAAATCATTAATGTGTACGAATATTTTTGATTATTCCTAATGAATATTACTCCTGTCAATAGTTTCCCAAAACGCACACTTGCAATCTTAAATGTTATGCTTGGACACAAATTGGATCACAAAAGAATAGTATATACCTATTAGAGTAGTCTTCGACAAACAGAGCATAGAAAAGTATCAAAAATAGCTTATTCTGTTATTGCATTCGGAGAAAACAAGAAAATAATAACACTGATGCACGATTTTATGGCAATTACGAATCTCGTGTATAGGTATTTTCACAGATGTTGCGTTGCATTGTCAGTCATTTATATAAGGGAACACCGCACTACATATTCCTAGCATTATTTTTGAGAATTTAAAAAAAATGAAAGATGACCAAGCCACATGACGGCTACTAACAAAATTACTTTTAGCGCATGAAAATGCACCTACAAATAATTAAAAAGATTGGAATTATGGAATTATTAAAGACATAAAATATCATAGAAAACTCCTATATGGATAATACGTTAAACGCGTTTTCACAGGTTTAAGCCAAAATCGAGTTCATTAAAGCAAGAACCTTTCGAACACGATGGACGCACACGTAATCGCTCAAAGGCAAATGGGGGATCCCCCACTCAATGTTGATCGTTCCTCACCCCCAGCGTAAGAAAATTTTGACCCCGCCTTTGATTTTTTGGTGAAAACTTGCGTTTTTTGGCCATTTTTACGTGTCTTTTTGCTAATTGAGTAAAAAATCGGAAGTTATTTAACCGTCACCCCCCTCCCACCTAAAATTGGGTAAGAAAGAACCCCTTCCGGAATTTCGAACCGTTAGATGTGCACGTTTCAAAATTTAAGGATTGACGGGACATAGTCAGTCATTTTTTGAATAAAATAGGTAGATGAAGTCAACTCCTTTTGAGCAAAAAACAAAAAACACCTAAAACTGGCCTAAGAATGCAGTTTATAGACCTGCAGTAGGGTCCATATCTCCATGTTAAAAGTATGAGTGCAAAAATTGATAGCATACGTCTCGCAAATGTCCAAATCACATGCATTACTGAACGATCAGACCAAAGGTGTTCAGTTATGATCATACATGCTCAGCATGAGAATTCTGGGGGGAGTCGGGCCCACAAAATTTTTCAAAAGTGTCTAACTGGGCTAAAAATCAAGGGTACACGTCAAAAACACTGTTTTTGACGTTTAAGACAATGCTCATTCTTTCTAGAACATATCAGACAATGCTAATTTTTTCTAGAACATAAAAACGTAAAACATCTGGAAAACATTTAGAAAAATTGGGTAAATTGAAGAAAATATAGTCAAAAGATGTGTATATGGCGCGAAGCGCCAAAAATTTGAGATTTTTGAGTTAAACATGAGCTCAAAACGCTTAAAAAGGCACACTTTCTGTTACTTTTACCACCTTTAACGAAAAATCGGCAATTCTGGGGGGCGCGGGCATTTCGCGGGAGTCAGTTGCCATTATGAGGTGATCAGAACCCCAACCATCCCGAGAACACGTCTGGTTATGACCTGAGTTATCCCGCACTTAAGCAAAAATTGCGCTATTTTTCAAAGAAATTATTTTCAAAACGAATAATTCAGCTTACGATTTCAATTGGAACTCAAAATTAACGCCAACTTCATGAAAGTAAAATTCGGCCAAAAATTCAAAGCTAGAGGCAAAAACATCGAAGGACTTAAAAACGATTTTTCCGTCGAAAAATCGAAAAATTTACAGTTAAGAAGTTTTTGGAATATAACATTTTGAAAAATATATGAAAAAAAAAACTAAAATCTAAATAAAAACTTTCATGATGTAGTATATACATTGACATGATGAATGCATCACTTCCGTCAGTGGCGGATCCAGGATTTTCGACAATTTTTGACACCCTGAAAGTGTCAAAAAATATCCGGAAAATTCGACCATTATGCTTATAGTAGCAGTTTTTTGCCATCTTTTGATAGACAGAGTTATTTCTTATACGACAAAAAAGTACAACATTTTCAAAATTTTCTAAATTTTTTTCCTAAAAAAACTCGCCAAATTGATGCCAAAATCGACACAAGTGCCAGAAATTACTCGAGAAATCATTGTAAAAATACTCTTCTGACGTTAAAGTATTTTTTAGAGTAGCCAAGATGATCAGTAAATGAAAAATTCGAAATATCGTGATAAAAATGGCTAAAATAGTCAAAAAAACACATAGGCGCCTATATTCTTTATAGCGCTGCGCTCGAATGTTTTTGGACGACAGGGGGCGCCCTCCCCCGCCCTCTCTTAGTCCGACCCTGAATTTTGTTTAGAAGCTGAATGTGAGGAAATCGTCAAAACGATATAAAAAACGTAATCTTAGAAATAAAAATAATAAAGAATAATAAAAATTATACTATTATTATATATACTATATTTTACTATTATGCTTTTAGTAGCAATTTTTTGCCATCTTTTGATAGGCAGACGATTTATAAAAAAATCAGGAAATAAGAAATGATAAGAACAAATGCAATACTTATTTAGCAGCTTAATCACATGGCTGTGCGGATTCTGATTACACCAGCAAAAATTCAATGACTCTCATACAAGAACATGGGGTTGAGGGGGTATGTATACCCCTCTGAACTTTGAAAAACTGATAGCTATACAACCATTTTGTCCGAAAAAAGCATTGCTGTATATCCGTTTTTGGCTCAGAAAATTGGTTATGTAGCCCTTTTTGGGTTCAGAAAACAAGATATGCAGCCTTTTTTGGACTCAGAAACATACCGTGTGAGCTCAGAAATGCTATGCAGTTGTGTTTTCTGAGTTTCAAAAGGAAAAATAGCTATTTTTTGACCCCAAAAGGGCTAAATAGCTACTTTTAATCCAAAGAGGCCATATAGCTATGTTTGCAAGTCCAAACACGGTGTACAGCTAGTTTTACGAGCCCAAAAAGGCTATATAGCTAATTTTTTCAGACCAAAAGGGCTATCCGTTTTTACGGAGCACTTAGCTAGCTATCTACCAATATTTGGTTTTCACCCCCTCTGGAAGTTTTGACCTTGCGCACCTATGATGGCTCCATACCAGAGAGCATACATGTTATACCTGGTCAAAATTTAGGATGATGTCACCGGCTATTTCTCAGGGGAAGGTGGGGTAATTGCCTTCAATTTTTGACCAAAAAGGGCAAAGGACACTAAAATTGGCCGAAAACGCAAGTTTTCGATAAAAATCGTCGTATAAGAATTTTCTGAACTTGCTAGCGCAAAAAATACGACGCTTTCTGTTTTTCGCCGAGCTATGTAACAAAGAGAACACAGAATGCCCAAAAGACCTCGCACGTCATTTCAAACTCGCACTGAGAAAATCTTGGTCGGAAACGCCGAAAATGACATTTTTCGCGTATCCACCGTTTTTGAGCCCAAAAGGGGCATTCTGCAATTTCAGGCTCACACCCCAGAATTCCCATGATATGCATGTCTCCTCGTCAGTGGAAAATATTTCACCCGTGCAAGCGAATGCGCCAATGAGACTGTAGAATGAAAAATGTGAAAAAAATAAAAAAAATAGATAAAAAACGACTGCATCTCGTCGTCCACTTATAAATACAAATAATGAGGCAGATATTTATTTATTAATATCATGATTCCTATGCGACGTGGAGCTCAGTTGGCGGTGCGGACCTCTGCTGGCTCACATAACAGAAAGAAAGAAAAAAGCAAGGTGAAATGAGAAAATTGGGTGCAAAGAAAGACAAAACCGGTAAACCTAAAAAAACATTCTAAACTTGCCTTAACACGCATTAGACGACACGTCCGGAAAAAATAAAAGCCCCACTCAATGCTTAGGATCAGGAATGGGGACCCCACCCAGTGATCGACCGGGTACCCGGGCCCGGACCGGGCCCGGCCGGTCATAGCAGGCTCAGGCCCGGGCCCGGGCACGGCTGAAAACCACCGGGCCTCAACCGGGCCTCAAATAATTATCGTTAATATTTTAGACGTTTACTATTTCAGCTGTTGTCCGAATTTCTTATGAATTTGCTAGCCTGTGATTCTATTGAAATCCATTTGCCTTACTTCTGCCCACCTGCTCATTATCATATACTTGTCAACTTCATTTGTGCATTCATCATTTTTACCGTTTTCATGTAGAATTTACGGTCTTTTAATTGACAAACAGTTCGGAAATCATAAGAAGCGCAAAGCACCAAGGAATTTAGTAATCTTTTACTGTCCTTAACATTTTGTAGCCTGTGAATACTAATATTCTGTGAAATTTTTGCCTGATTTAGGCTATTAAACGCAATGCTGAAGCTTTACAAAAAGAAAGAACAATAACCAGCAGCGCCATGCGCCGGAAAATTTTGACGTTTTAGCTCTTTAAACACAATTTATACCGCTTAAGTCATACAGAACAGACAAATTAATTTCGGCGAACCGTTTTTCCTTTTCGTCCTCCCAAAAATCTCGCTGCACATGTACAACGAGATTTTACGGCGGGGGTGGGGCTGCGGTGGCGCGCTCAAACAACCCCTGAAAATTTTGTAAAAAAACACTTTAATGTTGAATACTATCTCTAAAATTTTCGCAAAATCGGCCAAATCTCGGTTCTAAATGAAGCCCAAAACACTTAAAATTGATGAAGTCCTACATTGTACAAGATATCTGAGCTGAAATGCGCTTTTCGACCTCTGCTAAGTATAAAGCGCAGCAAAGGGTGCTGAAAGACAAACAAAGCAAAGAATAGACAAACTGGTACACAATCATTGTCGCACATTTACTGTTATGCTCAACAAGCATGCGCAGTTTCATTCAACGAACAAATAGAGCAATAAATCACTAAAGTGGTGTGAATTGATCGATTATTTTAGCTAGTTTAAGCTTTTGAACTCATTGGATCTATATAACGATAAATATACTGAAGACTCGGCGCGAAGCGCCGAAAACTTTTGACGTTTTTGCCTTTTTGAACTCAATTTTCTGGACACAATTATCACACTCGAAAAATCAACGAAATTTCTGAAAAATTTCGGGGGGGAGTGCCCCCAATGCCCCTGGCTACGCCTATGGCTTCAATACGTATCCTACCCTGTAGGTACACTACACAATTTCAATTGACGTCAATGTACGCTATAGTTTGAGTTCTAAAATCTAAACAGCATATCTTCTATCCGACCATATCATAGTCGCTGTTATGTCTGAATGCATAAATTTAATGCTCAATTTCCTTTAAATATCTAAATGAAACCTTGTGCTTTTTCAAACCGTGTTTAGTTGCACGTGCATTTTAATAATGGAATTGCGCGCTATTGTATTAAAAACTTTGTTCTTGCTTGAATAATGCTACCATAATCCTTGCTAACTACTTAATTTATTTTTAGAGAGATTTAATAATTAACAGAGCTTAGAATTCAAAAATCTTCTTGATACAGCAGTAAGCCTTGCGTTTGACAAATAACAAATGTAAAATCGGTCTAAATATGTATCTTATGCATAACATTATATTGGAAGAAAGGCATGTTGTTACTATATAGCCCGGGCCCGGGCCCGGTACCAAGCGCGGCAGCAAAGCCCGGGCCCGGGCCCGGAATTTTTTAAGCCCGGTCGATCACTGACCCCACCATACATGATCTTGGGGGTTTGGGGGGGGTTCACCCCCCGCAGAATCATTTTTCACCCCCCGCAAAAGATTTTTCACCCCCCAGAATTGGCGATTTTTCGGAAGTTTCCTAAACTTACCTGAAAATTGGTAGAAAAAGTGTCTTTTTAAGGGTTTTTTGCTATCTATTTGCTCAAAATCGCCAAATTTTCGGCGCTTCGCGCCATATATTCACGTTTTAAGCGATATATCGGTCAATTTATTCGACATTTTTCGAAATTTTTTTATGATTTCATGCTCTAGAAGGATAGAGTATCGTCAGAAACGCCAAAAAACGATGTTTTTTAACGCGTACCGGCCATTTTTGGGCCCAAAAAAGGCACTCTAGTTTTTCACCCCCCCCAGAATTCCCATACTGTGCATGTAAGGACCCCACCCAAAGTCGTCCGTCTCGTCCCAACCCCATAGAAGCTGAGAATCTTTACCTTTCCCTTTTTTGGGAAAAATACGGCTTTAGGCCATTTTAGGCGCCTTTTTGCCATTTTTAGCCAAAAGGTCATTTATCGTTCCAAATAAAAATGGTCGGCTCGGCTACCCTTTTCCAAATTTCGAAACTGGTCTTCTATAATTTTGGAAAAGAGGGGGACTAGAGACTGAGAAAAGCGGGGCTTTTTCTAGTCCAACAGCCATAGCATTTGATTTAAAATAGCCGTCGATGCGTTATCATTTTTTAAATTTTGGAGTCAACGATAATTTTGTGCGATAAATCATCGAATTTCTTTGATTTAGTGCGCGCGATAGGCGGAAGGACGCTTAGAAGCTCGATTTACTGCTAAATTTCCTATATTTGTAGCATTTGACATGCTGATGCTCTTAAAATTGTTGGCCTCCAATAAATTAAAGTACTGTGATTAATGGGTATTATACATTGTTACATTGTGTAGAAAAAAGTTTGAGAAATTATGGTTTGAGAATTCGAGAAATCATTAGAAATTTTTTTAACTTGGGAAATTACGGTCGATATTAAAATCATAAAATTGACAAAATATGAGAAATTACGATCATTGGAGGCCAAAAATCACCGAAAATTACGCATCCATGCTCTATCACGCCAACTATTTTAGGCCAATGGGCGGCGCCCGCCCCCTTAAATCAGCCCCTAGGCGCAACATAGCCAAAATGAGGCGCAGCCCGGCCAGCGGTCAGACAAGAGCAAAGTGGCCTTAAATTCATTATCTTTTCGAGCTAAATTTACAAAAATTGACTTTATCAGCCACAAGCTGACCTGATTCACATTCTGCATTATACATGATCTTGGGTGAGACCTTTTTTCCGCAATTTTTTGATGCCAATGGATAGTGCTCGATGAGAAACGTCGAAAAATGGTGTTTTTTCGCCATACCATCATTTTAATGGCCATTTTTTACCTTTAAAAATCTTGCACCCCCCAGAATTTTCTTGCTGCCCAAGTATGGTGGGGGCTTAAAGAATACGTGCAAACGGTCAAAAGCTCCGGCAGGGGTTAAAAACCGAGTTTCCTCGGCCAAAGGGTAATTTTTTTGTCATTAAAGTCAAATTCTTATACCTAATTTGGTGCATTTTATTCTCACGAATCGAATTTTTGCGGTTAAGCTTGAATGAGATCAAATAGCAATAAGGACGATGGAACATGAAAAAAACATGACAAATATACAAAATAGTGGAAGAAAAGTGCCTGAATGACAGAATCTTTAAGTTTAATGCTAGAAAAATAACCATATGTAGTTGAATTATGCTATTATAAGTTATTTCATGCGTTTTCATGGGTCGAACAATAGGTTTTGGTCCAAAATAGCCTCAGGGCAGTTTCTTTTGTACGAGATAAAAAGACTCCCGGAGCCATCTTTGTACAATGTATATACAAAGACTTTTAGGGGCAAATTAATAGTAATTTTAACGCTTTTTCTGAGTATTTTTTAGCACAAATTCAAAATCTTTCCGGCACGTGGCGTCGAATATCATATTTACAATATCTTTAAGCATCTTCGTATAGATTTAAGCATATTTTACATCTAACTCTACTGTTCTATAAAGATTTTATGCAGAAAAAAGGACTATTAAACAACTTTGCACTGTTTTCTGCCGTTTGAAGATAAAAATGGACTTTTTTATCTTTGCGTTGCATTCAATTCATAAGCAAATTGGTGTTAATCAAAAATATTATCAATAATTAGTCAGCATATTGCAATCGCTGTATTATTTCTGATTGTGTAACACAAGTAAGTTTAGCTTTCTGAGTCGAAGTTTTTATGTAAATTCAACGCAAGATTCATAAAAATTTCGGCGCTTCGCGCCGAACTGATATAAGCAGCTGAATTTAGGACAAAGTTACACTTTTTATGAAGCGTGCGAGTCACGGATAACAATCTAGTAGTATGTAAAAATGTGTATATTTAATAGTATTTATATGTACAAAAAATTTTTCGCTCATACAAAGACTTTTCCGGTTATCTTTGTACATGTACAAAGGGGCTCGTACATAAAAAACAGTGCCTGAGGGGGAATGATTTTCAAAAGTCATGTTAGTGGGTACACACGCAGTGTGCATGTGTGACTTAGGGGGTTTCTACCCTCCCTTGTTATAAAGTTTTCACCCTCTGCAGAAATATTTTCACCCCCAAACCGGAATTCTCGTTTTTCCAAAAGAATCCAGGAAAAATTCGTTGAAAATGCGCTATTTTAAGCGTCTATTTGCTCAAAAGTGTCAAATTTTCGGCGCTTTCCGCTATATACTCCATTTTTGATTTGACAATAAGCAACTTTATTCGATTTTTTATTTTTCTCGAAATTTTTTGTTTTTACGCTCTAGAAAAACAGGACACTGCCAGAAACAGCGAGAAACGATGTTTTTGACGCGTACCCACTATTGCCCTAAAACACCCTAAAATATCACCACCCCCCAGAATTCCCATGCTGTGCATGTATGGCCTGCATCATATGATTTCACGAAATTTCGCAATCTACATCGACTGACTGACTTTGGTCTTAATTTGCACCCGAAAGGTTTTGAGTCAAAGTTTTATTCGACAATAGATTATATAAACAGTAAGAAGCGTGAGAGCTGCAATCAGTTTTTTTGTACAAGGTCCGTTTGAACATGTACAAAGATGGGCCCCAAATGTCTTTGAACATTTTGTACATGCAAATTTTTGTGTACTATTATATAGTACAGTAGCGATCTTAGTGTGGTAAAACAGGGTTTTCGATCTTTGGTAGTGTATTTTAACCAATTTCTGGGTTTCTGACGCCAAAAATGATTTAAAATTGTCTCAAAACGGCGCGAAGCGCCGATAAATTTGATATTTTTTCCATTCTGAATACGAATTCTGACATTTTAAAGATATAAAGGGCAAATAATTACTCATTTTGGCGCGAAGCGCCGAAAATTTCTGGGAATTTGACACCTTTTACAGTTTTTATCCTCCCGAAAATTTTTGTACATTCTGAACACACAAATTTTTGGGTACTATAATATGGTACAGTAGCGATTTTAGTAAGGTAAAAACATACTTGTTCGACTTTTGGTAGTGTAATTTAGCTAATTTATGGGTCTCTAAGAGCAAAAATCACTATCGTCTTAAAACGGCGCGAAGCGCCAAAAATTTCTGCGAATTTCAGACCTTTTTTACAATTTTTGTCTCCCCAAAAATCTTTGTACATGTACAAAGACGGTCCGTCCCGAAAAGTCTTTGTACATCGCGAAAAATTTTGGCCGAGTACAAAAGCAACACTGGCTGCAATACTTAGAATCGGCAGTGCCAATCAAGCGATTTTCCCAAATAAAGGTGGCAGTGGCGGATCCAGGATTTTCCTAAGGGGGAGGGGGGCGGTACCTCTAAGGAGGGGGGCGGAACCCTGACTTGGGCGTACAAATTAGCCGTTTTAACCCGAAAATCGCTCAAAAGTCCTTAATTTTGCGCACTATTTTGGGCCGATGGGGGAAGGGGCGGCCGCCCCCTGCCCCCTAAATCCGCCCCTGAAAGGTGGCTATTTAGCCTCGTAACAACCAATGATCGCCAAGCCTCCAGGATAACTCATCCACTTTACAACACATAAAACGGCGTGTATTAATTTAAAAGCTTAAATTTACATAGATTAATGATCTTCAAGCCAAGCAATACTATGGCATTGTATTAAAACAGGAGCGCGTAAAGTTAATCTTTAAGGTGCATACGTGAGAGCCGAAAATCCTGACCAAAAACATCAAAAGCGTAAACAAAGTAAACGGGAAGCCAAAACGCGAAATCGATGGGTGAAAACAAAAACGCGATTAGTATCAATATAACAGGAATCTGATTAAACGATCGAAAAACGCCTAAATCCTTAAAATTTCGACCTGAAATCGTCCAATGCCGAAATTATGATAAACAGGGAATGGATACTGTATTGACTTTACACTCGTGAAGAACTACGCGCCCACGCATGTAATGGCTCGAAATGTTGGGGGGGAGGTCCCGGCCATTTTTAGGCGCAGGGTGGGGGGAAGGGGGAGGGGGGGGTAACGACCTCGAATTTTTAGTCAAAAACAACTAAAAAATTCGATTTTTTTCGAAAAATCAGGGGGCAGGGTAGTCAAAAAGTTTTCTAGCTTTAGGGGAATGGGGGACGTCCGACTTTGGGTGGGGGATCCCCATCCCCCTGTTAAACGTATGATGCGCCCTGTTCATGCTTGTTAATCCATCAACCGAAAACTACGTATTCGGATCGTATGACGGGCAATATAAGTAAATATCCTAATTCAAAGGTACAGTAAAAAGTCAAAAATTAGCGTACGCTATTTTCGCGATGTAACGTAAACCACTGTTACCTCTTTTTCGTCACCGGACGAAGCCCTGCAAATTTGCCTCAGCCGAAATTGAACTTGCGCGAAATGCGACGTTAAGGCCAAGAGAGAAGCGTTCAGCCGCTCTTGCTCATCTTCTAGCTCGACTAATCTGCAATCGTCGGGCGAACACCGACTTCCGCTGTAAACAAAGCATAAAAATTAGCTTGTTTACACCATATGTCACCGACGTTGTAAAGAAACAACACCGACTCCCGCTGTAAACAGAGCATAAAAATACACAAAAAAAATTATACACACCTAAAAAATACACATGAAAAATATACACAACACCGACTTCCGCCGTAAACAAAGCTAAAGATTTGCTTGTTTACACCACGTAAATGGTAGCCAGGATTCGTCCAACAGGCGGACCCAAAATGTATTTGCGCATTTAACGATCAAAAATCGATACGAAATCCTAATTTTTGATTTTCACCTTAACCCCCCCACTGAAAGTTTGACCTTGCGCGCCTGTGATAATTTCTAAAACATCGGGCTATAGCCAGACATGTACTGCATGCACACATTCCCATTAGGGAGGGGGTGATGGCATTACCCCTATCTCAGGGTACAAGACTCGAGTCACTGTCAGACGATTTTGATTTTCGAACTATCACACATTTTCTGCCTGATTTTTGGGAACGAAAGTAGCGGGAACATACCTGTACCAGGGGGATGGGGAGATCCACCCACCTAAATACCGACGTCCCCCATCCCCCAAAGCCAGAAAATTGTCGACCCCCAGTCGAATTTTTCGGCTGATTTCAGGCGTCTTGTGACCGTTTTTGTCCGAAAATCGGAGGTCTTTTACCCCCCCCCCCGCCTAAAAATGGCCGGGACCCCCTCCCCCAAAATTTCGAGCCGTTACATGTATGAGCGGCGATGTTGAAAACTTTCCGCCGACTAGCATATTTCTCTGTTATTTATCCATAAAATGCCTAGAATGAAGTAAAAAATAAATTTAAAAGTCACAATTCTTGATGAATTCTTATATTTTCTAGCTTATAAAATGACGAAACGAATCAGAATTGGATAAAAAGTAATAAAAAAATGCAGTTTTCCTCATTAAAACATTTCATGAAGGATATTTTCATTTTCATATTTGACCAGCAAAAAAGGGGCTAGAACTCTAAATTTAGAGGTCCTGAATATAGGGATTTTACCCTACCCCTGAACTTTGGACCTTGGGATACTACGACTGCACTAAAATACCAATGAATGAAAACAAACGATTTGTATGAAGTGCCTATTTGGGTTACAAAACGATGGATGTATGCCAGAAACATTTTGGCGATACTGAGGTGCTGTATTGTTCCAGAAGTTACATAAAAGCATAAAGAAATTGCTAGGAAAAGATCTAAAAAATTTAAATAAATTGATCGATATGCAATCAAAAAATGAGTTTAAGGTGTAAAGCGCCGAAAACTGACATTCTTAAAGCAAGCACACAGCTGAAAACGCCTAAACCGGCACTTTTTCTACGATTCTTTGGGAAAATCGCAAATTCTGGGAGGGAGAAAATATTTTGGTGGAGGGCCTGAATGGTATTTTTCTGAGGAAAATAACAATCTCCCCCAAGCCTCCGAGATCGTGTGTGGCTGTAGGCAGGCCCGCATCCAGAATTCGGCCAAGGATGGAGGGGGTCCAGCAGAAATCGGTCTCGTCGGGATCGCTAGCAGAAATCGCACTTTTCGATGTTTTCGGTATGCTCTATCCATTAAGATCTTAAAACTCGAAATTAAAAAAAAATTCACTTAAAGCGACGCTTTTCGGTCGCGTTTGAGCCAAAATTATGGAAAATACAACACATTTGGTGCGAAGAGCATAAAATTTGAAGCTCTCACGTTCAAGACACGCAGATTTTCCATCTTTTCGTGCATTATCTAAATCCCCCGCCGCCCCTCCTAAATACGGCCCTATCTATATATAGGATGACCTTTTTGAACCACCCTGTATAATACGATTAAGGGAAAATACATACTTCTGACTATAACTAGTGGCGAGCTCGGTTCGATCATTCAGGCTAAGTCCGGCAAGTAAACCATCCGCGCTTATATCTTCGTCCGCAGAGTGAGAAATTTCTTCTAACATAATTCAAACGACGCCAACCAAGCACAAATATAAAAAATATGAACGATGCGATTTGATGTGCCAATAGGAGTCAGTCAACGGACAAATAGCTTATCGGTTTTACAGATCCTGCGCAGAGAATCAGTGGCGGATCCAGGATTTTCCCAAGGGGGGCGGTACCCCTAAGCGGGGGCGGAACCCTGACTTGGGCGGAAAAATTAGCCGTTTTAACCCAAAAATCGCTCAAAACTCCTTAATTTCGCGCACTATTTTGGGCCAATGGGGGAGGGGGGGTGCGGCCGCCCCTCCGCCCCCCCTAAATCCGCCCCTGCAGAGAATATTAGACGAAAATAAAAATGATTTCGATTAAAGTTTAAACTGTTGGTGGCTAGACTGCTTCATTTTCGAGCAGGGGTAGAAAAATGAAGATTTAAAATTCCAAGAATGAGTTTTTGTGCTGTCCTGTAGCTAAATAATATTTATGGTGCTTAGCAAACTTATATCCGCTTTTTCATTTTCCCATTATTTGTGGGAGAATCAATATGTTCTGAATGACTATGTCATAATCAATCATTTTCATTCCACTTTGTGGCAACCAGTTACTTACGCAATTCAGGAGAAATAAATTCTACATCTTGTTCTTGAAATTATCTTTCACTTTTCGTATTTTACTTTTACTATTTATTTCGGCGCCGTGGTTAGTGGAATAAGTTTCTTTGATGAGTCGCAATTTCATCAGAAGAAACACCCTGCCTGAGGCGGATTCCAATGCTCAGTAACTTTACCATTATTTGCCACCTACTTAAATTTTTTCAATTGAGCAAACCATGATCTTGTCCTCTGCCAAGGTAGTACTCCCAAGTTGATGGTACAACGGAGATATGCTTTACAGATAATATTTTTGCTGTACAAAGATTCTCTATTTTTTCAGATTTTTATCTACTTGAGTGCGGAGGACTATACTAATACCCTTATTTTTGTGCTACACATACCCTTTCACTGTCTCTAGTTCCATTGCTTCTTTAGATTGAATGCCAGGATTGTGTTGAACAACACAGACCACACATATTTTTGGAAAAAATATTCTCTATCACGGCTACCAGGGGCGGATTTAAGAGGGGCGGGGGGCAGCCACTCCCCCAGTGGCCAAAAATATTTGGCGAGATAAAGAATGGATAAGCAATTTGCAATGATTTTTGGCCGTCAGTGACCATAACTTCTCAAATACCTATTAATGACATTTATTTACTTTCTTGGCGACATGGAAGCTCGTTTTTTTGTATTCGGCTAAGATTTTTCCCGATGTACAAAGACTTTTCGGGACCGTCTTTGTAGATGAACAAAGATTTTGGGGAGGATAAAAACTGCAAAAAAGGTCAGAAATTCGCAAAAAATTTCGGCGCTTCGCCAAAATGAGTAATTGTGTGACGTAGTTATCTTTATAATAGCAGAAATCGCATTTCGAAAGGAAAAATATCAAATTTTTCGGCGCTTCGCGCCGTTTTTACACGATTCTTAATGATTTTTGCCCTCAGAAAACCAGGAATTAGCCAAAATACGCTAACAAAGGTCGAACAACTCTGTTTTTACCAACCTAAAGTCGCTACCGTACTATATCATAATACCCAAAAATTTGTGTGTACAAAATGTACAAAGACTTTTAGGGACCATCTTTGTACATGTACAAACGGACCTTGTACAAGAAAAACACTGCCTGGAAGCCATTTTCTGTTCATGTAGGTTTCAAAACAATTTTGACAGCTATTTTTGCATAGTTTCTTCTATTTTCAATTAAAAATTTCGACGTTTCGCATAAAATGCTATAAATACAGGACATCAAGCAATAAATCATGCTTCTAGACGTCTATCCGCCTTGATTTCTAAAATTTTTACAGCGCTTCGCGCCAGAGTTTTGTTGAAGTCAAAGAAATTTAATGATTTTTTCGCACAAAATTGTCTAACATTTTATAATTTTTAGAAAAAATATTGCATCAAGAGATTTTATGTAAACGTATACAATGTAAAACACCGAAAAAACGCCATTTTGCGCATTAAGGGAAAATTTTTGGACCTATTTCTGACTGTTTTTGGAAAAGTTGGGATACTGCACGCCCCCTTAGGGAAATGCTAGATCCGCCACTGATGGCTACCAACTTTAGGTAGGGAACTTTGATTACGATACCTACGAGCATAACATACGCTGCTCTTAAAAGCAGATAGGTACCAATACCAGCAGTCCGTTTTTAAGCCAGTCTGTCATTACCCATAAGTCATGAAAAGTGTGTAAGTTCATATCAAAAAGCCTGGTCCATAAAACTGGCTAAGGCTAGCATTTATGAAAGTTTCTCGTACATATCAATGTCCCAAACTCACCTATCAGAACTATCCCATTTTGAAGCCCGCCTGTAGCTTATGAACTTTTAAATGAAAACTAAATACATATTTCTCACTTTATATAGGTACCAAAATGACACCAAAAAGGAAAAATGGAGTGAGTAGCTCCAAAGAAACACACATGCACACTGGAGGGTATGCGTTTATCATCCGACCAGGACTTTTGAGAAGAATAACCCCCTCAGACAATTTAGGACCAAATTGAGTGCTTAAACCAAGGAAAAGCGTCAACTCATGTCTAATCAGTGTTTTTTAGCGCCACACTCATTTGCGCGGCCGCTAATGGCCAAGATAGAGCGTTTGAGCGCGGCGCCTACCATTAGCATAATTGCCATTTCGGGCGTTTTTCAATGAGCCCGATACACTTCTGCTGATGATAAATCCCGAAAAATATTCAAAAAAATTTTCACCTTTTAACTATATAACGAATCTAATGTTAAAGCTATCCATACCAGAGCATGGGGGAGCATCGAAAAACTGATAGCTGTACAGCTCAGAAAAGAGCTAGAGTCTTTTTGGAGCTCAGAAATGCAATTTAGTTGTCTTTTCTGAGTTTTAAAAGGATATTTAGCTATTTTCTCGACACCAAAGAGGGTCTAATAGCTATTTTTAGTCCAAAAAGGCTATATAGCTATGTTTGTGAATCCTAAAAGGCTATATAACTAGTTTACTGAGACCAAAAAGGCTATATCGCTAATTTTCTGACCCCAAAAGGACTATAGAGCGTTTTTGCAAAGCACATAGCTATCTAGCAATTTTTTGGTTTTCACCCTCCAGGATTGTTTGACCTTGCGCACCTATGAAGCTAGCTACGTATAAGATTCATTTCTCGATATCCGGTCCATGCAGGGCTGGGCGTTTTTCTTTAAGCTTTCTTTGCATCTCTCAGTCTTGTTTGTGCATATCAAAAAAACAACAATACACAAACTCAATAAGTGGAAGCAGAGCGCCAACAATTTTACCTGTTTAGAAGACAAAAATAATATAAAAACAATTGATCTGGCGCAAAGCGCCACAAAAACATGGGTTCCCTTTCTGCAAAGTTGCTAAAGCAGGTACGTGCTGATGATAAAACAAAAAAACAGTGTTCGGGAAACATAAATAATACATTTTTAGCAAATTCGGCGTAAAGCATCAAAAACATTTTTGAAAGCTTTTTTTAAATGCCGTAAAATATTTAAATTTCTATCTTTTTTATCCAAAAACGCATTTACGTCTAGAAGTGTAATTTCAAGTACATATACAAGACACATTTCTTTCATTATTTCGTACATATCTGATGTTACAGGTCATTCCATTGCTCTTAATACGGAATTTTTTTCTAATATGGCTTTGTCTCCGATTCTCCTAAAAATACTTTTTTCTGATAGATTCGAGGACGCTGAGTCCAGAAAAAAAGCGTTTAGGGGGCTGACGAATATTTGTGGAGATAGAGCCCTAAGAACATTAAAATAATCACGTTTTTCGAAAAGTTTGAAGGGCTCTATCTCCACAAATATTCGTCAGCCCCCTAAACGCTTTTTCTGACTCAGCGTCCTCGAATCTATCACAAAAAAGTATTTTTAGGAGAATCGGTGAAAAAAATCTAAAAAAAGAAATTATGCAAAAAAATGCAAAAGCCCTATTTTTAACATAAGCCGAAGCAGGTTGTACTCAATTTATCACGGTTATTGTTTTGGACTTGCCATTCATATCAAATTGGTGCCAGCTGATGGTCTAAGGCTAAGGCACAATTGGGGCAAAAATTGTCTCAGGCTTAGACCATCAGCTGGCACCAATGTGACTACACTTTCTAAGCCTAAGCCTACGATGTTCGTATAAGCAAACTGGTGAGTTGTGGGCAAGTATCTATTTGCCAAAAATTTAGCTGACATGGATCTAATCACCGAATTCTATCTAATATGGTTTTTCTCAATTTTCCAAAAAACAGTGTTTTTACGCTTTTCTAACCTCGAACTTCAATGTAGATATGTCAGGGGGCTTTTGCATACTTTTTTATTTGCAAATTTTTTTTCAAAAAAATTTTTTGTCATTCCGATTCTCCTAGAAATACTTTTTTTCTGATAGAATTGAGGACGCTGAGTCCAGAAAACAAAACCGTTCTGGGGCTGACGAATATTTGTGGAGATAGAGCCTAAGAACATTGAAATAATCACGTTTCTTGCAAGATTGAAGGGCTCTATCTCCACAAATATTCGTCAGCCCCTAAACAATTTTTTCTGGACTCAGCGTCCTCGAATCTATCAGAAAAAATTATTTTTAGGAGAATCGGAGACAAAACCATATTGAAACTTTAGCCCTTAATGCTATTGTTTTCATACAAATTTGATCTGAACTATTCGCGAAAATGAAATAAGACGAATTAAGTGCAAAAAATGTGACATTAAATAGGCAAAAAATAGTCATTTACCCTCCCCCTTCCAGCAAGGGAACTCGGTTTACCCCGCCCCTTGCAGAGCTTTTGACCGTGTGCATGTATGTCAAGAAACATTAATTTTTTTAACATTAAAATTGTGCGCATAAGTCTTAAGCGAGAAAAAAGAAAATGACAATTAATTTCTAGACTACTGAACCGAACCGAACTGAAATATTTTATTGCAAGACGTATGGCAATTACAAAAAATGAAAAGGGATAAGGAACACGTATTGTCGGTAAAAACGAACGACTTAAGGCAAAAGGATACAAGCGAGTTACTTTAATGACAAACGCCTAAATTCATGAAATTTCATAACGAAACCTTGTACATATATATCACAATTCCCGAATCCAATTAAATCAATTACAACAGCGTTTTAAACTGAACTAACAATCACGAAACTGTTTAAATCAAATTTCACAAGATCAAAGTTTCGAAAACTCTCAAAGAATTTTTAACAATTTTCTTTCTTAGTAAATTGTATGAAATTTTCTCTGCGAAATTGTATAGCTGTAAGGTGGCTTTGAAAAAAAACTTTTGTAGCTACTTCCTCGAACGCTGAAAATTGATTTTCAGGGCTTTTACTGTTTACGTCAGACCGCTTCTTGAGTATTGTAGCACTGTTTGGAATCCATACCGTAAGACCCATGTTTCAATGATCGAAAATGTTCAAAGGAAATTTACACGTAAAATTATTGGATTTCGGGGACTTTCTTATGCTGAAAGACTCAGTTCCTTAGAATTGGATAGCCTGGAGATTCGCAGATTGCGTAGTGATCTGTGTATGATGTATCAGATATTGAGTGGTAGATGCGTTTTGCAGCAAGCCGACTTTTTTACTTTTTGTGAAAACAACACGCGTGCTCAAAATTCAATGAAATGTGAATGCACTCCTTTTCGGCTTGATGTTCGTGGATATGATTTATCCAATAGGTGGATTCACGTATGGAATTCTCTCCTGAAGCTGTTGTAAGATCTCCTAGTGTTGCTTCCCTCCGTGAAAAGTTGAAAAAAGTTGATCTAACGGGGTATTTGCTAGGGGGCGTGTTCTAAGTGCATAATTTATTTAGCCTGCGCGCCTACCTTCGTCTTTTGCACTAATCTCGTATAAATGTACTTTAATTAATAATTTCTTGCTTTTAGAATATGTGATTTTGTATGATGATTCATGTCGAATGTTTATTTATAATTGTATTTCATTGTATATTAATGTTTCTTTTCTTATTGTGTTCTTTTTTTGAGCGACGAAATAAAAAATAAATGTACAAGGTTCCATGAAATAGACTGAAAATGAATCGACGTCTAAAAGCATAAATACTGAAAATAAGATCAAATACACTTTAATATTATTTGCAGTCAAAAACCAGTTGCCTAGACGAGTGGCGGACACCTAGGATTTTCCTAAGGTGGGAAAGAGGCTAAACACCAACTTTCCGAAAGACAACCCAAAATAGGTCCAAAATTTTGTTCTTCATGTGCGGAATAGCGTTTTCCGGTATTCTACATTGTATTATTTTGTTTAAAATCACTTTTGAAGCAACATTTTTTCAAAAAATCTTAGCATTTAGCAACCCTGCTAAATGAATGGAAAAGAAAACACTCAGATCACAGTAAGCTGCAAACTGTTGTTTAAATTTGTTTCAATTATAACTGACTGATACTATAATCCAACTTTCATAACCATGTACATACAAACGATAATAAGCTGACAGATTGCGATTACAGCATTGGGTATATAATTATCGTAACCCTCAGCTTACTGTCAATAAAAATTTCTTAAATTCATGCACGAAGTTATGTGGAACAGATTATAGATGAAAGTTGCTTATTCAGATTGCCATCAGTTGACACTTTAAAGTGAATAAGCTCTAACATTGCCGCGCCATGACTCCGACATAGCACGGTGACAAAACGTCTGCTTGTCGTCGTAGTAATTTACATACGTGGGCAGCAAGAAAATTCTGGGGGGAAGCAAGATTTTTCAAAGGTCAAAAAATTGCCTTAAAAATAGTGATAAGGCGAAAAGACAATTTTTCGACGTTCCTCCCCGAGCACTATCAATTAGCATCAAAAAATTTTAAAAATTGAAATCTGGGGGGTGGAGTACTTTGACTTCTGGAGGGGTATTTCGGTTTCTCGGGGGGGGGGGGTAGCATACCCCACGCCCAGGTGTTGAATCCGCGTTCGATTCACGCCGCTGGTTTTTTATTAAGCGCACTTACTGTAGTACGTCCCAACACTGATTAAATTTATGTTGACCGTCTTTATAGTGCATAACAAATGTAATGACACCCGTTTGCCCTCATTGAGCATATCTGTAGACTAACAGTAAATCATCTTGTTACGCTTACTGTAGCCTCAAAAAAATTGGCTGAAAAAGCTCTCGAATAAATGAAACAGACTATACCTGCTTTCTTCTTTTCCCTGCTGAGAATTTAACTAAGCTTGCTTGAAAACTTATTTACTAAATCATATGGCGTCCTTGAAAGTCCATCAAGTATGAGCTTGGGGTCTCATTGATGAACCCAATAAAGAAACGGAAATTTTCGGATGGCAATTATAGGTAGGCAGCACCAAAATTCTGGAAGGGGGTGAAAGATTTTTCAGAGGTCTTTTAAATGGTGGTATGCTTAAAAATAAAATTCTTCAACGTTCCTTATCCATTGGGACTAAAAAATTCCGGAAAAAAACAAAAAAATTCAAAAATAGAATTCTGGCGGTATTTAAGTTTCAGGGAGGGCGATTATTCGGCCTTATGAAAGGTGCATACCCCTCACGACCACGTGTTCTTGGCAGCGTGGGGAAAAATCCAAAATTTGTCTTATGAAAAGGTGCTCGATAATTATCACAAACCGTAAAACTGTCCTTTTTACGATAGGTAAATAATCTTAGCAATTGTAAACCGTTGTCGAAGCTACTCGGTTCATGAAGCTACTGGCAGACCGGTCATATTAATTACGTAACTAACTCTTACACGTTAAGTCAAATCAAACCGTCAACATTGCGCACAAATGCTTTTATTACACACAGATTTTTTCGATTAATCACATAAATTGCTTGACCTGATGAAATTCGGCTCCCCTAGAACGGGAAAGATAATTCAATAACTCGACATAGGTAATGTACAAAATCATTCTTGCCGTAAAAGTTTGCAATACTTTTGTACCCATTTCAAATCTTTTCAAAAATCACAAAACCAGAGAACAATTCTCAACACGAAAGCAAACACGTGCAGCACCAAAACTCTGGTGGGGGGGGGGGGCTGGAGGTTTGTCAAAGAGTTAAAACATGGCCTTAAAAATTGTGATATGGCGAAAAACACCATTTTTCAATGTTTCTCATCGAGCACTAGCCATTGGCATCAAAAAATTGCGAAAAAAAGAAACAAAATTCAAAAATTGAATTCAGTGGGGGGAGGGTATTTTTGGTTTCTAAGGGGGACGGGTATTCAGCCTTTTGGGGGGTACATACCCCCACGCCAACGCGTGACGAGTGCAGGTCGTTTGTCCCCCTCCCCCCAAAGGCATAAAATATTTGGACCCCACCCAAATTTTGGAAAAAATTAAATTTTTTGGCCGTTCTTGGCTGGAGTTCAATTACACCCCCTCCCACTGAAAATGCCCGAGGACGGAACCCCACCCGGAATTTTACGCCATTACACGTATGGTCGCATACGAAATTTAAATGAAACGGACTTTTGAAAAAAAGGGTGAGTTAAAACGCTGAATAAAGCAACAATAATACAGTTTCATTCGATGAATCGCTTACGCAAGGGAAACCACGTTGCGAACCAAAAAATCAGACGCAAATTTAACGAAATAGGATATAAATACATCGTATTTATGCAATTTTGTAAATACTTACCGGCTGATCTTGAAACCTAAGATTATATCAGCCCATTACGTCATAATCACAATAATAAAGTTGAGTTTAGGACGGAGAAGATAAACTTACAGTAATTAAACGGCGAGACGTAATTTTACAGACCGTCACTAATAAAGCCGCGCAACTTTACACTTTTTGAAAAAAAATCGAATCGTTGCAACAGTTTAAACATGTCATATAAAATTAATCATGCTCGGCCCAGCCGTTCTGAACTACCATTTCGTTGACATTGATGTAAGAGCCGTCGGCGTCCATTAGTTTGAGCTCAACGAGCAGCAAGGGCTGCCCGTCTTCTCTGAGCAAAATATACACAGATACGGGCATTTTAAGAATAAAAAAATATTAGAAAAGAAAAATAAAAAACATACAAGAAATAAATGAAAAATGGCAATAAATAAAAAGTGAGAAAAAATAAGTATAAAACAAAAAATACACATTATCAACGCTTTGCGTAATAGGTTAAAAAGCATAGCTCGGGCCCAAAAATTTCGATATTGTCGTTGAGCGCAAACGACTCGCCCTCATTAATGCAAAGCTCGACCAAAACTCAGGCGATTCAAGTAGCCGCAGCAACTTTTATGTCTTGATAAATTGCAACGAACTATTGAAATTTATGGCTCAAATGTGAACGATAAAAAATTAAAAAATAAAAAAACTAAGCGGAAAAATCAAAAACCCTATTACGAAGGCAATTTAAGTACAGTAGAAGTTTTTCTGGCACGATATGCTTCACTAACTTAGAAGCAATGTATTAACGAACCAGTAAAGCTTATGATTCAAAATTCATTATTGAAACAGTTCAGGACCATAGGTGGGCAGCACCGAAATTCTGCGGGGGGGGGGGGGGTGAAAAAATTTCTGAGGGGGGGGGGGGGTGAAAAATTTTTCAGAGGTAAAAAAATGGTCTCAGAAGTGATTGTATGGCGAAGAAAACACCATTTTCCGACGTTTCTCATCGAGCACTATCCAATGGCATCAAAAAATTGCTGAAAAAGCAAAAAAAAAATTTTCTGGTGGGAGGGGTAATATTTTGATTCCTGGGGGGCTTCAACTTCTATGGGGTGCATACTCCCCCCAAACCTCCCCACGCCCACGTGTGTTCCGGACCCGGTTGCTCGACTTCACCTTAATAAAGGCTAACTATTAAAAATAAGCTTTCAATGGTCGGCCGTTTGCTCGACTTCACCTTAACAGGCACGTAGCTGTGGGGGAATGGGAGGGGGGAGTCCGTACCCTCCCTCCAAAATTCAGGAAAAACCGGAAAAATAGGACTTTTCACACGTTATTTTGTGCTATTTTTGGCTTGGACCCCCAAAAAATTGATGTTGGTCCCCCAGAATAGGAGGTCCAGCTACGTGCCTGCACCTTAACGCCAACGACCATTAAGATTCCTTTAACGGAACCATTAACGTTAACGTAAAACCATAACTAATGGTTTCGTTAAGGTGGAAATCGGACTTAATGCGACGATTAATTGATGAATGCCTTAAGGTGACCATTAACGTTAAGGTAAACCTTTATTAATGTTCGAGTCGAGCAACCGGGCCCATAATTGTTTTGCAGTAGCAACTGATACACGCATACGAGTACCTACATTGCTGGATATAAGAGTACTACGCCACAACTTGTACGCATAGGAGGGCGCCACCAAAGATCTGGGGGGTGGTGTGCAAGACTTTTCAAAGGTAAAAAATGGCCGTTAAAATGGTGGTATGACGAAAAAACAACATTTTCAGACGTTTCTCATCGAGCACTATCCACTGGCATCAAAAAATTGCGAAGACAACAAAAAAATCTTCAAAAATTGATTTCTGGGGGTATTTCGGTTCCTCGGGGCCCTAAAAATGGTGGTATGGCGGAAAAAACACCATTATTCGACGTTTCTCATTGAACACTATCTAATGGCATGGAAAAATTGCGAAAAAACGAAAACGTTTTTTTTTTTTAAATTGAATCCTGGGGGTATTTCGTTTCTCGGGGGGGGGTGCATACCCCCAAAACTCCCACGCCCAGGTGTGGTGCATACCCCTACCCCCCACGCCCAGATATGCTTGCACGATCCATGTATAGCAGCCGTTCAGTCTAAAATTTTTGAATCCCATAAAACGAAAGTTGAGTTATGTAGATGCATCTGTAAACCATTAAGATTGACGTTTTGAAAAATGATATAGCTACACTAAAAATAATCGTCAATCCAGTGAACAAGCCGGGCGTTGCTGGCTAAAATGAAGAAGAAATTTCTTGCATAATTTCCAAATTTTCGATACAACGCTAGCAATGCGTTTACTAGGCATGTTTTAATGAGTTACCGGCTCAAAACCATCGAATTTTCGGTGCTTCGCCCAAAATGCCACTTTTCGACCAAATTATCCAATCCCAATTTTTTTGTTTTTATGCTACAGAAAAGAAGGGCAGGACATCGAATGAAACACCGAAAATGGGGGCTAAACTATAGGCGGGCAGCACCGAAATTCTGGGGCGCAAGATTTTTCAAAGGTCGAAAAATGGTGGTTTGGCAAAAAAGCCACCATTTTTCAACGGTTGTCATCAAGCACTATCCATTGGCATCGGAAATTGCGAAAAAAAACCGAAAAAATTTTCAAAAAATTGAATTCTGGGGGGCATTTCGGTTTCTGGGGAAGGGGGGGTTATTCGGCCATCTAGGGGTGAACCCTTACGCCTACGTGTGGGCTAAACCATAGACCAAAAAAATTTTAAGGGAGTACAAATGGGATTTCAGAAAAAAACCTCGGTGACGATCACCACAATTTTACGGCTGTATTAAGTTTCGGGGATGACTGCCTAAATTGTCTTGCTTTATAAAGCCTTTGTCGAAGACGCCCGAAATCGACTTGCTGCATAGAAAAGCTCTAAAAGACGACACCATAGACGGGCGCCACCAAAGTTCTGAGGGAAGGGGTGTGCAAGATTTTTTCAAAGGTAAAAAATGCTCATAAAAATAGTGGTATGGCGAACAAACACTATTTTTCAACGTTTCTCATCGAGCACTTTTCAAAAAATTGAATTCTAGGGGGCTATTTTGGTTGCTAGGGGGGAGAGAATTAATTTCTGGGGGTTGCATACCCCCAAACCCCCCTCCCAACGCCCAGGTATGGACGACATTCGAAATTGGTCAGGAACGTAGCTGGCCGTCCTGTTTGGGGGGGACTAAGCCCAAAAAGGCCAAAAATAGCACACAATAACGTTTAAAAAGTCAAATTTTTCCGATTTTTCTGAATTTTTTTTGGGGGGGGGGTAGTCCGGCGGACCCCCATCCCCCCTTCAGCTACGGCCTGAAATTGGCACTCTGTATAGAAAACGCTTGGGATTACCTACAAAGTTGTCGTGCTATATAAAAACTATCCAAAAAAATTGTCATGTTGCACATAAAACTTTGGCGAACACCCCCCCCAAAAGCGTCCTACTGTCTAGAAAAATTCTAGATACCACCACCTCAATCGTTATGCTTTACAGAGGCCTGATCCAGATTTCTTATCACAGTAAAGCTAAAAACGGAACTCACAAAAGCAAAGAATTTCAAGAAACTTTATAGCGTTTGCCATATGTAGGTGCACGAGGTCAGGGTCAGCAGGGGGGGGTTAAAATCTCAGAAATCGAACATGGTAAATTGAACCTTCACGGATTTTCCGCTGTTTAAACGACCAAAACGGTCAAAATACCTATAAAACATTATTTCGTGGTAATTTCGCATTTTCAGTCCATTTTGACCGAATTATATCACTTTTAGCACAGTAAAATACGGAAATTGATCAATTTTTGGCGTTTTTTCTGGTAAAAATAGTACATAGAAGTGCTACGCCGGAAAAATTTCGACATTTTTACTGCTTTTGAACGCGGAAATGATGCAAAAATCGTTCCGTCGGCTGAAAATCGACAGACAGTAAGTGTCTGGCGGACCCTTGAGCGGAGGGTAATACCCGCTCAGCCCCAACCCACACCTGAGAATGGGAGAGGAGGGGTCTGGGGTGGTATGCACCCCCCCCCCGCGAAACCAAAACACTCCCCACAGAAACCAAAATACCCCCAGAATTCAATTTTTGGAATTTTTCTCATTTTTTTCGCGATTTTTTGATGCCAAAGGATAGTTTCCGCCGTACCACTATTTCAACACCATTTTTTGACATTTGAAAAATCTTGTCCCGGCCCCAGAAGTTTGGTGCCGCCCACCTAAAAAACTACCAGAATTCAATTTTTCAAATTTTTTTTGATTTTTTTCGCAATTCTTTGATGCCAATGGATAGTGCTCGATGAGAAAAGTGGAAAAATTGTTTTTTTTTCGCCGTACTGCACTTTCTAAGGCCATTTTTTACCTTTGAAAAATCTTGCACCCCCCAGAATTAAGGTGCCGTCCATCAATGAGCCCATATGTGCATGTATAGGTCTGCCAAAATTACCCTTTGTGCACGCTAGACACCCGTATCCGTTGTGGCTTGCCAATCATCATTTCCCACAAACTGTTCCTAAACGCAATATACGCTTTAAACAAAAGCCTAGCGCTGGACATGAACATGGTGGGAATTTTAGGGAGGCGAATGTGAAATTTTAACGTGACTTTTTTGCTCAGAAACGGTAAATAAGCATCATAAACATCATTTTTAGCGTTTTTAACGATGTCCTATCTTTCCAAATGGCAAAAACATAGAAATATTCAAAAAATAACGTAAAAAATAGATTAGAAATGGACAAAATTTCCGGCGAAATTTTAAACCGTATGTTAATTTTTTGAATTTAAATGAATTTCCGCCTAGAAATTACATTAAACCTTCATTAAAAGGGTTATAAAAAGCATATTTTCACCAGCGATCGAGAGTGTGCAAAAATATGACTTTTGTTGAAAAATCGAGCCGGGGCGCTATCCATATATGGCACCAAAATTCTGGGGGAGGCAATATTTTTCAAAAATCAAAAAAACAGCCTTAAGAATCAAGGTAAGGCGAAAAAACACCAATTTTCGACGCTTTCCATCGATCACTATCCATTAGCAACAAAAAATTGCGAAAAAACAAGAAAAGTTTCAAAAATTGAATTCTGGGGGGGGGGTATTTTGGTGTCTGGGGGTGCGGGTCTGCATACGCCTCTAAATCTCCCCACGATAAGGTTTGGGGATATCTAGGTGGAGCGGATGATTACCATCGCAAGGACAAAGGCGTAGTTAATTTGGGAGTTTCGATCCACACCAAACTGGGCAGAGTTCCAAAAATTGAAATTTCGGCGTTTTTTGCGATTACAATAATAAATCGGCATTCGCACACAATTAGCGTAGGTAATTATGAAATAATATGATTTACGTTATACAGCGCGTATTTAGTACATGGTATTTATGTAATCTTTTATTTATATCCTAATTTAAATTGCATCTTATTTATATATCATATTTATTATGATGTTATCATTCATTATAATCTCATATTTTATTTATATTATTTTTCATATTTTACTTGTAGTATTTTTATTTATAACACTATAACGCTTTATTTTTAGCGATTACAATAATAAATGATCACTCGCACACAATTAGCGTAAATGATTATGAAACAATATGATTTACGTTTTACAGCACGCATGTAGTACATGGTCTTTATGTAATCTTTTATTTATATCATAATTTTAATTACATATTATTTATATATAATATTTATCATGTACGTTATTATTTATTACAAGATTATATTTATTTATATTGTTTTTCATATTTTATTTGCATTAGTTTTATTTATGACACTATAATGCTTTATAATTCTGATATTTTAAAATATTTCGCGATTCGTTCGTACATGTTTTCCGTTCGACGAGCCGCTTCGAGTGGCTTCAAATCAGCCAGCATGCACTCAACGGCCATGAAAGGCACTGTCAAAAAATCCTTAGCGTTCACCATGTAAATGTCGTTCAAATGAACCCATTGCGAGTTGCCGTAATCAACGTACTTGACCTAATCAGTGCGAATATGCAAATCTAATTCTGTACGATTAGAAGCTAGGGATTATATTTTTCTAATTTTCAGGATTTTTCCACCATTTTTGTTAACCATACATGGGCAGCACCATACCTAGGCGCGGGGAGCGGGGGGGGGTGGTTCGGGGGGGGGGGGTATACGCCCCCAAAAACTAAAATACTTCTCCCGTCAGAATTCAATTTTTGAAAGTTTTTTGTTTTTTCGCAATTTTTTGATGCTAAAGGATAGTGGTTGATGAGACACGTTGAAAATGGTGTTTTTTCGCCATTTTTACGGCCATTTTTTGGCCTTTGAAAGAATCTTGCATACCGCCCAGAACTTCGGTGCCGCCCACCTATTGGCAGCACCCCAATTCTAAAAATGGGGGTCAGGTTGGGGTAAATCATCAAAAATTTTACTAAAAATAGAATTCTGAAGGTCTAAGGTAATATGCCGGGGGTGTTTCAACTTTTGGGGGGTGTTTCAACTTTTGGGGGGTGCAAACCACTCAACACCCCGAATGCCCATGTGTCGACGGTACAATTTTGCATGGGAAAAGAGTCCTTGTATTAAAATCGTCTAGAAACCGATCGGAAAAGCCAAATGAGGAAAATTTAAGTTTAGTAATTGCTCATATAAATATGTACGTCCGTAGCTAGCCGGCCCTTCGCCCAAATTTGATTTCGGGAGGACAAGAAATTTTACGAGTCATTAAAGGAATTCTACTAAACGGGTGATGAAAAAAATTAAAAAAGTTCGAAAGTATTTCAGTTTATCTCAAATCCACGCACTAAAAATCTACAGCTCATTTCTACTCTGATTTTTGAACTAGCGCATCGAGCACTATCTATTCGCATCAAAAAATTGCGTTAATAACAAAAAAAATTTCAAAAATTGAATTCTGTGGAGTGGGAGGGGGTGTTTGGGGGGGGGGATACGCACCCCCCCCCCCAGAAATCAAAATACCCCCCCCAGAATTCAAATTTTGAAATTTTTTTTTACTTTTTCAGCGATTATCCCTACGCCCAGGTATGTTGGCTATTATGCCAAAAAGGCTTTGAACATTTTTTGGGAAAACTGAGCAATATTTAACGCTGTACAGTGCATACGTCTGACCCAGACCGCTGGAAGGCCAAGAGAGAAAATTTGTTGCAAGGGAAAACAAACTTAAGGACAAAAAGGGGATACAAATGAAAATCTTAAATGTAAATGAAAATTGAACGAATACGAAAATCTAAACTTTTCTACTACAAAAAAGGTTCATAATAAATGAAATATTAAAACAGAAAGAAAAAAGATAAAAATAAAAAAGAATGAAAGTCAAAAAATGTACCCTTGCCGTGAATACATATTTTTCTAACACATTTTAAAAGAAAAAATTTCCGCTGGATATGCAAGTAAATGTAACAGTGAGGAAATTAAGAGTTAAAGTTTAAATTTTTAAAGTCCCTGCCAGAAATACATAGGTCGTTCAATTATTCATTAAAATAAAGATTTTTCACTCCAAGCCGAGTTTAGGGCAAAAACTAGCATTTTTCACAAACAAAAAACGAGTACTACCACTATACGAGCAACAGATCTTTACACCAAAAAATTTATGTGTAAAGCGGAATATCAATAGTCGAGATGATTAGAGTCAGGGGTAAGCAGGATTTCATTTCTGGCGGAGGGGGCAAATTTTTGGAGTTCTATATCTCGAGAACCATACATGATCTTGGGGGTTCAACGCCCCAGAAAAATTTTCACCCCCCCCACAAATATTTTTTAACCCCCAGAATTGGCAATTTTTTGGAACTTTTCATTGTCTCGAGAACCATACATGATCTTGGGGGTTCAACCCCAGAAAAATTTTCACCCCCCCCCCACAAATGTTTTTTCAACCCCCCCAGATTGGCGATTTTTTGAAACTTTTCATTGTCTAGAGAACCATACATGATCTTGGGGTTCAACCCCAGAAAAATTTTCACCCCCCACAAATATTTTTTCAACCCCCCCCAGATTGGCGATTTTTTTGAAACTTTTCGACATCTCGAGAACCATACATGATCTTGGGGGTTCAACCCCGAGAAAAATTTTCACCGCCCCATAAATATTCTTTCAACCCCCAGAATTGGCGATTTTTTGAAACTTTTCGATATCTCGAGAACCATACATGATCTTGGGGGTTCAACCCCCCAGAAAAATTTTCACCCCCCCCCCCCCCACAAATATTTTTCAACCCCCCAGAATTGGCAATTTTTTGGAACTTTTCATTGTCTCGAGAACCATACATGATCTTGAGGGTTCAATCCTCAGAAAAATTTTCACTCCCGCCGCAAATATTTTTTCACCCCCCCAAAATCGGCGATTTTTTGAAACTTCTCATAAATTTTCTAAAAATTCGTATACAAGATGCTTTTTAAGCGTTTATATATTTGCTCAAAAGTGCCAAATTTTCGGCATACCCATGTTTTGACGAAATTATGTTCAATTTGTTCCGACTTTTAAAATTTTTTTCGAAATTTTTTATGTTATGATGCTGTAGAAAGATATAGCAACGTCAGAAACGCTGCAAAACGATGTTTTTGACGCGCACTTGTCATTTTTGGGCTAAAAAGGCACTTCACAATTTAGCCCCCCCAGTGGCGGATCCGAGGATTTTCCTGCAGAGAGGCGAGGGTACTCCTAGGGGGGGCGGAACCTCTGACTTGGGCGGAAAAATTAGCCGTTTTAACCCGAAAATCGCTGAAAATCGTTCAAAAATCTTTAATTTTGCACATTATTTTGGGCCTATTGGAGGCGGCCCCCCGCCCCCCTCAATTCCCATGCTGTGCATGTAGGTCGAGAACCATTAGGAGATGGGCGAAACTAATCGATATTTTGAGTGTTTTTCATTGAGATATATACCATGGTGTAGAAAAATTTTAAAAAAATCATAAACAATTTTCTGTCCTATCTCAGACGTGGATATGAAAAATCTATCGTTTAAGCCATCCTCCGTACGGCTAATTACTCAATATCAAGTTCCAGTTTGGCTCCCTAAACATTTCGAAATTATTGTCCTTGCATTTAATTTTGCGATTTTTCCAACGAAAACTAATGCTGAAAATAATAAACCGGCGCTTCAACATATTCACTATTTTTTAAGCGAAGTCTGGGCTTCTGATCTAAGAAATATAATACAAAATGAGGAGTCCGAAAATTTTCAGTTTAATAGCTGAAAAGTGTGCTAAAAACTAGAGCTGTGCCGAGGCCAGGCCCCGGCCCCGCCCCGGCGCCGGGGCCTAGGCCCCGGCCCGGCCGGGGCTAGGCTGGCCCCGGCACCGGGGCCGGGGCCAATGTTAGAGTTGATTATAATGTAGAAAATTGATAATGTTCTGGGTAGATTTACCTTCAAACTCAATTTCAAGCAAAACCACAGATCTTGCTAATTCAAATCTTTATTTCACTATGTCAGATTGGTGCGAATTTCTAGTTAATAATCAAAATTGACATATTTTAAATTGCAATTCATATAGACGAGCATTTCCAGCTTGCTTGGTAGCAGACAGCTACGTCTATCAGAACAAATAGAATAATAAGCCTAAAAAAGTGCAAAGTAAAGCACATTGAAAAACGCATCCAAGTCAGAGGAGTTAAATCCATACATGGGCAGCTCAAAAAGTCTAGAAGTCCACAATTTTTCAAAGTTAAAAAGTGCCTGATAATATATGGTAGAGCGAAAAAACACCGTTTTCTCGCGTTTCTCAATGAGAGCTATCCATAAGCATCAAAAAACCGCAGAAAAACAGAAAAAATTCTGAAAATCAATTTCTGGGGGGTCTAGCGGATTTTGGGGGGGGAGAATGTGAATTCTGGGGGGTCTAGATCCCCCGATGCCCATGTTCTGTTATATCTTGTAATCCCAACAAATATTAACGCTTGACGTGCATATCTACAAGCAAGAATATATGCATAGGTACATGTAAGGGGTAGGGCAGGGTCGTACTATGAGCATGGTAAAGCACGCTATTATTGGCCCCGGCCAGGCCCCGGCCCCGGCCCCGGCCCCCGGCACCGGGGGCCTAGGCCCCGGCCCCGGCCCCGGCAAAAAAGGCGGCCCCGGCACAGCTCTACTAAAAACGCATTCTGGCTGCCCTCCATAGGTTGGCGGCACCAAAGTTCTGGAGGGGGCGAAGTTTTTCTCAAAGGTCAAAAAATAGCCCTAAAAATGGTAGTATGTATGTATGGCGAAAAAACACGATTTTTCAACGTTTCTCATTGAGCAATTTTCAACGTTTCTCATCCATTAGCATCAAAAAATTGCGAAAAAACAGCGAAAAAATTCCATAAATTGAATTGGGGGGTTTGGTTTCTGGGGGGTATTTTGGTAATTTTGGTTTCTGGGGGTGCACACCCCTCAAACCCCCCCCAACGCCTAGGTATGTGTCCTTCTAGTAGTAGACCTCACGAATTTTTAATTTTTCTTCGGAGAACCCTAGGAAAAGGAAAATATTTTTTAATTTCAGTGGGAAGCCGGCGGCCCCCCAGCCTACTTACACCCCTGATTACGGTACCTAATACAAATTGCATGTGAGCCTACTTCAGAGCGAAATTCAATTCCAATCTTAAACATAGGCCGAAAAAGAAGCGCCTGAAAAAATTTAGCATTTAAGAGTCGTTTTTGGATTTCTACGATTAATACTCTTAAAATTGCTTTATTTTCATAAAATAAATTCTTTAAGCGACAGAACGAAAACCCAGGCTTTCACATCCGGTAAACGCTGTCCAATTCGTTCAGCTGCATAATTTTAGCCCTATACAACTGCCTGTCTTCGCTAAATCGTGCCAAACAGTAATCATTAATGGACGGAGAAGCAGTGAATCGATTCAACATCGCTATATAGGAAGGTTCGCTAAACAAATGCTTACGTTCAGAAGCGTTTGCGTTTTTAGCTGAGCCGATGCTCACGATAAAACAAGCAATAAAATGAATAAAAAAGTAAAATAAAAAAACATAAAATCAAAAAGAGCGATGGTAGCATACGTGGGCAGCAAGAAAAATCTGGGGGGGGGTATGCAAGATTTTTCGTAGGTCAAAAAATGACCTTAAAAATGGTGGTATGGCGATAAAAACACCATTTTCGACGTTTCTCATCAAGCACCATCCAATGGCATCAAAAAATTGCGAAAAAAAACGAAAAAAATTTCAAAAATTGAATTCTGGGGGGGGTATTTTGATTTCTGGGGGGGGGGGTGAAATAAAATTAAAGAAAAATATTTATGAAATAAACAAAAAACCGGGATAAGCTATAAAAGCAGCGCACGCATACATGCACAGAGGGGAAGGTGACACAGAGGGGGTTTTACCCCCTCCCATAATGGGTCAGACAACACACAACTGTCCGGCAATTTTGAGCTCATGGAAGGTTTTTTGCATCATTTTTAGGGTCAAAATCGGTAAAAACGTTAAAATTGTTCAGAAGCTCTTCGTGCCAGATGAGTACTTTTGAGTACTTTGCACTGTGCGCGCCCGAAATTGATACAATTTTGCATTTTTTAGTGTTAAGCGTTATATAATGCAGTCAAAATGGACTAAAAATGCTTTTAAAAATGCAACATTAGCATGAAAAAGGTTTTATAGGCTATGTTGATCCTCAAAACAGCAAAAAAAATCGTGAACGTTAAATTTACTGTTTCGCATTTTTAGGATAGGAAATTCCCCGGACCTTGTGCACCTAGGAGCGCACGAATTTATGGAGCGTACAAGATCGAAGCCAAAAAGTTTAAACGGTAACAAAATGCAAAAAATTTGATGATAGGGAGCGATGGAATGCAAAGTTTCTTTTTTACTGTCTCTTATCGAGCTCTATCGATTGACATAAACAAATCGCGAAAAAGTCAATTCTGCAGGGGTCAATATCATAGGTGCACAAGGTAAGGGTCGGCAGGGTGGGTGAAATTAGTGTTTTTTATACATGGTCTGTTTGTACATGTACAAAGGTGGTCCCCAAAAGTCGTTGTGCATTTTGCACATGCGAAATTTTTGTGTACTGAAATATGTAGCAACAGTGATTTTAGTGTGGCAAAGCAGGGTTTCTCGACCTCTGGTAGTGGCATTTAGCCACTTCGCGCTTCCGGACACCAAAACTTGCCAAAAATTGTCTCAAAACGAGGCGAAGCGCCAAAAAATTCGAAATTTTTCCATTCTAAATGTGCAAATTCTGCCAAATTTTTGGGAATTTATGCACCCTTTAACAGTTTTTGTCTTTCGAAAATCTTTTGTACATGTACAAAGACGCTTCTGAGTAGTACGTATATCGGGAAAAATCTTTGCCGAATACAAAAGAAAAATCGTGGGTGAAACCCCAAATAATCCAAAACACTAAATTTAACGTTCACGGTATTTTTGCTGTTTTAATGACTCAGAATGATGAAAATAGCCTATAAAACGTTTTTTCGTTGTAATATTCATATTAGTAGCATTTTTAGTCCATTTTGACTGCATTATATCACTTTTAACACTAAAAAATGCAAAAATGTATCAATTTTAGACGCTTTTGAGTAAAAAGCACGAATCTGGCGCGGACAGTCCGGAAAACTCTCTTGACTTTTATCACTTGGCGTTTACCTCTCAAAAATGATGAAAAAAACGATCCATCAGCTCAAAATCGCCGGACGGTACTCGTTCGGCTGGCCCTTCAGAGGGGAACACTACCCCTCACCCCCTATGAGCATGTATTGTGATCAATATGTTACGACGAGTCGAGAAACGCAAGAACTCCGAAATCCTTCATCTGGTACATATATACACATGGGTTGAAGAACCCACATGCAAATTTGATAATAATCACATACCACCGCCCCTTGAATAAACTGAGATTTGAAAAAATGAAAATGAAAAAATAAAGAAAATTTAAAAAATGGGAAAATCGCACGTATTTAAAAAATTCCGAAATGGCCCGATTTCTGTCCACAATTTTGTATCGGTTCGACAGGAAAAAACAACGCTTTTTACAGAGTTCTTAGGAATCAATGTGCAAAACGCAATGTTTTTCACTTGGTCGATCAGCCCACATTTAAAATAAGAGTGAATCACTGCCGAAAAATCTCTACCAGTCATTCCGAATAATTTTATTGGAATTTATTCTTTACTCATTATTTTATTACCGTAAGCGAATTACTCGCTAGATGGCACACACAGCGAAAATATGACCATTAAGCAGTTATTTCACAACATGGCATATTCGCCCTCAGCCCAGGGGGCATAAGAAGCTGAAAGCACACATGGGGGTTGGGGGTATGCACACCCCCGAGAAATTAAAATACCCCCATAAACCAAAATACCCCAAAGAAACCGAAACACCCCCCAGAATTTAAGTTCTTCGCCACACCACAATTTTTAAGGCTATTTTTTTGACCTTTGAAAAATATTGCACCCCCTCCCCCATAATATTGCTGCCGCCCTCCTATGGCTGGAACCCCTGAATACAAAAAACGAACCCGCCTACCCCCAGAATTGAATTACCAAAATGTGTTCAACTTTTTGACGATTTCCCTGATGAAAAAGAATACAACTCGACGAAAAAAAGCGAAAAATTCTCTTTTTAGGCCCCACCTATCAATTTTCCGGCACTTTTTGCGCATTAAAAATTCTGGGACCCATAATTTAGGCGCAGCCCATACGTGGCAGTAAAAGTGTGCGTAGAAAAAATTTAAAAAGTCGGAGAATTTAATGATTAAGTCTAACGATTTGATAGAACAATCAACAAAACCCGAATGAATAGCTGCCTAATGACGCACAAGCACATGTGGGCGTGGGGGTTGGGGTTGCATCCCCCAGAAACCAAAATACTCGCCATAGAATCCAGTTTTCAATTTTTTTTTTCGCAATTTTTGCATACCACCATTTTTAAGGCCATTTTTTGATCTTTGAAAAATCTAGCAACCCCCAGAATGTTGGCACTGCCGCCCACCTACAGTGCTCGCCAAGAAACATGACGCATTATAATCGTCAGATTTACATGTTACATAATGCGTCGCGAGCGCCGCGTTTCGTCTATAATGCGCTATCATCTCTTTTTTATTATTATAGGCAGTGATCGTACGGGGACCCCGACCCCGACCCCGAAAAACCCCGGCCTAAACCCCGACCCCCGACCGGGGGCATGATTTTCGAGTCGGGGTTGAACCTTTTTTCGGGGATGAAATATAGCATTTTATTTGTTGGTACATCGAAGAATTGTATAAATAGCAAATAAATTCGGAACAAGGACGATTCATTCACCAGCAAAATTAATATGTTAAACTCGACACTCGCGATATTTCATAAAAAGTACGCCTGGTCACCATGTTGTTACGACGTACGTACATGTTCGCATATTTTCCATTATGAAGTGCGCCGAAATTACTGCGGAATCACAGGCGTAGCCGGGGAGGGAATGGAGGCACATGCCCCCAGAATTTTTCAGAAATTATGTTGATTTTTCTGGCGCAATAAGTCCAGAACATCGAGTTTAAAAAGACACAAACGTCAAAATTTTCCGGCGCTTCGCGCCGAGTCATTATTATTTATTGTTATACAGATCCAATGAATTCAAGAGCTTGAATCTGTTAAAATAATCCAGCACTTCGCAGCACTTTAGTGATTTAATGCACTATTAGTTCATTGAATGAAACTGCACATGCTTGTTGAACATAGTAGTAAAAGTGCGAAAATGTTTGCGTACCAATTTATCTATTCTCTGCTTTGTTTATTTTTCTTTACAAGGACACATAATTCTATTTTAAATGAAAGGAAAGGTCAAATTTTCTTGTGTTTTTGCGCATTTTCTGTTTTCTGAACTAGTTAATAAGAAGGCCACAAATGGGCCTGAAAATGGTAAGAACGAAATTCTCATTGATACATCTTTCAATGACTTATTGGTTGCGACCTGTTGCTGCGCTACATACTTAGCAGAGGTCGAAAAACGCATTTCAGCTCAGAAGTTTTGTGCAGTGTAGGTGTTCATCAATTTTAAGTTATTTTGGACTTAATTCAGAATCGAGATTTTGCCAATTTGCGAAAATTTTAACTTTACTAATTAAAAATTAGAGTGCTTTTTTACAAAATTTTCGGGGGTTCTGCTCTGGACCTCGCTGATGGCGCTTGAGCGCGTCACCCTAGACCCCCAGCCGTACAATCTCGTTCTACATGTTGAAAGAGATTTTTAGGAGGACAGGAAAAGGTAAAAGGATTAGGAATTTTAAAAAATTTTCGCGCTTCGCGCCGCAATTAGTTTATCTGTTCTGTATGATTTAAGCGGTATAAATTGAGTTTAAAGAGTAAAAACGTCAAAATTTTCCTGCGCTTAGCACCGCCGATTATTGTCTAGGGCGGTAAAATATGATTGAATTTCTTGATGCTTTGCGCCACTTATGATTTCCGAACTGTTTATCAATAAAAAGGCGTAAATTCTACATGAAAACTGTAAAAATTTCGAAAATTTTCGGCGCTTCGCGCCATTGGCTCCTCTACAATCAGTGCGCCATAGAAAACCGTTATGAAAAAACTGTGTAAGAATACGAAAAAGCGAGAGCGATTAGTGATTAAAATTGAAAGTAATGCTAAATTGCTAAAACCATGCTTGAACTTGGAATGAAAATAAAATTTTGAACATAACCAGCTTTATTAGTATGCTCTACAAACAAGTGAAGGTATCGTTTATATCCTTTTCAAATTGGTATGTAATCAAGCAATGTTAATTGTTAATCTTCAACCCCGACCCCGACCCCGAAAACCGGGGTTTCTCATCCCCGACCCCGACCCCGATCGGGGTGAAAATCTGACCCCGTACGATCACTGATTATAGGATATTTATCTGTATCATGCCCTTAATCTGGCTTTGCGGACGGCGCCAATTTAGCTATTAATAGCGCCAACAAGAGGAAAGCGCGCACGTGAATGCCGGAAGCGCACACGTGAACGCCCGTTCTATATTCAGGCGAGTGCGCGCACGTGAATGCCGGAAGCGCACACGTGAACGTCCGTTCTATATTCAGGCGAGTGCGCGCACGTGAATGCGGTACGCCCATATTCAGGCACGTGCGCGCTTCCGGCATTCACATGCGCGCTAAATTGCGCCGTGCCGTCCGCATCGCCAGATTAACGGCATTGATAGGGATAAACATCCTATAATAATAACAAATAGATGATAGCGCATTATAGACAGAAACGCGGCGCTCGCGACGCATCTAATATAAACCTGGCGATTATAGTGTGTCATGTTTCATGGCGAGCACTGTATGAGCACAAGTATTACAGGACTAAGCGAACGCGGCCTTATTCGGGAAAACCAAGTTAAAAATTTATCACTACAAGACCAAATGAAAGTCGAGAGATCGAAATTTTAGTTTAATAATACCTAAAACTTAAGTAGGCTAAATTCAAATAAAGACCAAGGGCGAAAGAAAAATTGGCCGAAAACTTAATTTTTTAAAACCTAATTTTTTTGCGAGTGAAATCATTCGCAAGCCACGTTGACCGATACAAGAATAAGGACATTCGACCTTTGCAGCATTTCATGAGGCGATTCTAACCCAGATAAAGATCGGTAGAAATTTTGGCCTTCCCCACCGTTACATACGCACAGCAAGGGAATTCTAGGGGTCGGCCCAAAAAAATTTTTGTAAAGTTGGGCTTCTAAAACGATGGGTACGCGTTAAAAAGGCTATTTATGACTTTTTCTTGACAATGCTTGGTTTTTTAAAAAATAAAAACGCAGGAAAATCCGAAAAAAACTGAATGGGACTCGAACAAAATGTATTCCCGAGAATGCGTAAATAAATGGCGCAGAAATGCCGAAAAAATCAGATACTTTTGGCAGGCACGTAGCTGGCCGTCCTATTTGGGGGGACCAACACCAATTCTTGGGGGGCTAGACCCATAAAGGCCAAAAATAACACAAAATAACGTTTGAAAAATCATACTTTCCCGATTTTCTGAATTTTTCGGGGGGTCCGAAGCCCGCCAATTTCCACCCCTCCCCAGAGATACGTGACATTTTGTGCCGAAAATTAGTCTCATAACGCTAAAATATGGATAACATGGACGTGCCGGTGACTTTTCAAAAAATCCGATCAATTCCGGAGCTAGCGCCACCCATGCCGGGGGATAAAAAACCCAAAATACCCGCCCACTCTTTGCCGGGCCATAGTGGCGAATCGGAAATTTTTGTACCAAGGAGGAAAAGCAGCCGCTCAGCTCGCATTTTGCATGCGAATTTCTAGGCGGAGAGGGGACGACGATGGTTGCGTGAAATTTTAATGTGCCTTTTTTTGGCTCCAGAAAATGGTTACGTGTCGAAAGTGCTATTTTTTTGGCGATAACTTTCAAGAGCGTAAAAAGATAAGATTTGGAAAAAATATCAAGTAGTTTGATTGAATTGAACGGAATATAGTGAAAATATAAGTTAACGGCGCGAGGCGGCAAAAATTGGCACTTTTGGGCAAACAGATAGCTAAAAAAAACTTAAAACAACTTATTTTCTGCGAATTTTTCGGAAAATCTATAATACTGGAGAATGCTAAAATTTTCTGGGAATTTAGGGGTGAAAATTCTCCTGGGGAAAGTGAACAGAATTCTTAGGATCTATATGAGGCCAATCTAGATGAAAGTAAAAAATATGTGCAAAAAATTAAATTCTATGGTTAATTATAATCTACGAGGAATTTTACTTATAGTAGTCATCTAAACCTCTCACCAAGCCCCGGCATCCAGAAAATTTTCACAGCCCCGATAATATGACAAACTCTGTACTTTTTACGCCATTTTTTTGCACTTTATCTCGATATTTAGCCAAAAATGCAAACTTCGCAGCTCGCATAATAAATAATATTCAATGTTTAGTCAAAACTGGCGAAAAAAGCATCTAAAAATGACCTAAAAAGAAAATTTTCACCAAAAAAGAAGGCGGCATGCAGAACCACTTCCGCCCAAAATATTTCATCGCAATCCCCGTCTCCTCTATAATCAAAGCAGGGGAAGAAGCAGAATACAGTTTGAATTTAAGCAATGAAAATTCGGGACTGACCGATACTGCCTACAGTCTCTGGGGGGGTGCAGAGTTTTCGAAGGACAAAAAAAACGGTCATAGAAATGGTAGTCTGGGCGAAAAAACACCATTTTTCAATCGTTCCCCATCGAGCAACTATCCATTGGCATCACAAAAATTGCGAAAACAACAAAATTCAAAAATCCAAATTATGTGGGTATATCAGTTTCTAGTGGGGGGGGGGGGGCATACCCCCAAAGCGCCGCGCCCAGGTATGCCGATTATACTTGAAAAATAAATCAATAAAATCAATCATCAATTAATTTCGAAATCAATTTTTTCGAAAGGGGGGAATGCGATAACGATGACTCACTTTATTCTTTTTCTGTACTGCTCGAACGCAGTGACCGAACGAAGCGACTCGGCTTGCAAAGCTTTATCTAAAAAATTATATAAATCGACATACTCGAAAGATTAATCTGGTATAAAAACGAGTGAATTTCAGACTTTTGAGCAGATTTACAAAGCATTTTTGAGAAATAAAATAAAAAACTAAATAAATAAATAAATAATTGAAACTAAGTACAATAGAATAAATAAATAAAATATGTAAAATAAATAAAAAATAAATAATAAAAATAAAATTGCGTAATATAAAATTAACGGAATAAAAAAATTAAAAATTTACCCAACTAAAATAATAGAATAAAACACACACACAAATGCAGTTCCAAGCAGATGCCCGACCAGTTCTTCCGTCCTTTTTCAGTTTTTCATTCTTTTTCCATATTTTAATTTTTCCATTTCTTCTCTCCATTTTTTTCAATTTTTTTCCTTTTATGCGATAACGGTAGAGCGGTAAAAAATGTGCAACCCGTTTATTACAAGACAGCTCAAGTCATACATCTAACGGCTCGAAATTCCAAGTGGGGGAGTACCCAGCCATTTTTAGGGCGAAGGGGAGTAAAAGGATTCCAATTTCAGGCTAAAAACGGCCAAAAAACGCCCAAAAATGCCTAAAAACGGTCACAACACGACAAAAAATGCCTAAAACCGGTCAAAAATTCGATTTTTGCTAAGGATTGGCTGGCTCATGTGATATTGCAGTGCAATTCGTTTTGAGATAGACCAATAGCCACTTTATGACCAATATTAATGGAAAACATACGATAGAAAAAAATTTGATAAGACCTGTTGATTGTCTATTAGGGATTAAAAGAAAAAAAGGCGAAAACTCAATAATTTAACAAATTCAATTCAGAACCTCTATTTTCAATCAATTAACGTGAAATTTGTGCGTTTATTGATGACATCAAAAATAAAACATATGTAGGAAGACAAGAAAAATTAAGAGAAAAAGAGCAACGAGTAAGGGAAGCGTTTACAAACCTTATTATTACGAGATTCTAATAGCCCATTCACACTTCGTCCGACACGGCACGGCACGGCATGCCGGATCGTGCCAGACTCGTGTCGGATACGTCAGTGTCCGGCAGAATACAGAACGCAGTGCATATAGGTGGGCAGCACTAAAATTCTGGGGGTGCAAAATTTCTTAAAGGTCAAAATATAGTCTTAAAAATGGTGGTATGGCGAAAACCACATTATTCTTCAACGTTTCTCATCGAGCACTATTCACTGGCATCAAAAAATTGCGTAAAAAACCGAAAAATTTCAAAAATTTAATTCTGTGAGGTATTTTGGTTTCTCGGGTGGGGGATTCGGCCTTCTGGGGGTTGCATCTCCCTCCTAAACCCCCAACGCCCACGTGCGATTCCGACACGATTTTTGACGTCACTCGCGTGGGAAAAGCAGGCAACGTGGCTGGCCGTCTTATTTTGGGGGGACCAACACCAATTTTGGGGGACTAAGCCCAAAAGAACACAAAATAACGTTTAAAAACTAGGTAGGTACTATCTTTTCGATTTTTCTGAATTTTGGGGGTCCGAACCCCCCCCCCCCCCACTCCCACCCATAGATACGTGCCTGCACGTAATTAACACGTGCCCGTCATTTTCTGACGTATACATGTCTAGAAGAGCACATGCATGATCCGTACGGGGAAGGGTGAATACCAGAAAGAAGGAAAAATATTAACATATCTTATAAATGTCTGCAAATAAAACCTGCTAATAATAAAGAACCCAACTGAAACCAATGAAAGAGCGAAAATGTGAAAAAATTACGGAAACGTCATCAGTTAAATTAAAAATTCAAAATTTTAAAAATTTGGCCGATTCCGCGATGACGGACCTAAGTGAACATTGCATTGAGGGGTTGAACCCCAAGCTCCTGCCAGGGCCCTCCGCAAGGCGTTTCATGCGCGACTAAAGATACCCTTTTTCGCTACATTGCTTTATACGCCTCCTACCGTATTTTTTGGCCCTGATATCTATCGGTCCTTCGGGAAAAGTGGCCGAAAATCGCACGCAATTATAGATGCAGTGCGCTTGGATAAATAGCGAGCCGTCGGGACCCGGGGGCGTCAGGTAATTTTGGCGGCATAAATCGGCCAATTGCGGTCGGCTGCTCAAGCCACTTGGCGCGTAGCCAGCGTGGGCGGCCAAATTTGGGAGAAAGTCCGAAACGCGGCTCGTGCCCACCGATTCGTAGGTCGGTCCAACTGAATACACGTTTGCATTGATGTTTTAGAGGCTCCAAATTTGGGGATAAGTCGATAATGGAAAAACGCCTTCCGCTGATCGAGAACAAACCACTTTTATTTTATTTTGTTAAAAGCCGAAAATGCCTACTTTATGAAGGCATGCAACCATACGTGGGCAGCAAGAAAATTCTGAGGGGTGCAAGATTTTTTTTGAAGGTCAAAAAATGACCTTAAAAATGGTGGTATGGCGATAAAAACACCATTTTTCGACGTTTCTCATCAAGCACTATCCATTGGCATCAAAAAATTGCGAAAAAAACGAAAAAAATTTTCAAAAATTGAATTCTGGGGGGGGTATTTTAGTTTCTGGGGGTGCATACCCCCCGAACCTACGCCCAGGTGTGCATGCAACACGTAACGGCTCAATATTTTGGAGAGAATCTGCCGAATACACATAATTTGCATTTTACACCTCCTCAATTTTTTACCTCACCAGAGTTCGCAATTTTTGCAAATACGCTCGTGAAAAAGACGCAGTTCCAAGGGCCAAAAGTGTCAAATTTTCGGCGTGCCACGCCATATATTAACTTTTGAAATTCTGTTCAATTTCTTTCTTTGTCAGAAAAATTAAAAATTGATGTTTTAGACGCGTTTCCACCCTTTTTCGCTCCCAAGACACACTTCAGGAAATTTTTTTGATTTTACCCCCTTTTCTACTTCCATCCCGTGCACATTATAACTAGACTACGCTTCCACCCTGAAGCGCTTTCATTTTGTCACCAACGGACATATGACGGCTCGAAATTTTAGATGGGGAACCCATGGCAACTTTTAGAGTGTAAATGCACAGAATGGGAATTCTGGGGGGTGGCTAAGATTATAAAGTGCTTTTTCGGTCCAAAATGGTAGGTACGAAGTCAAAAACATCCTTATTAGGGGTTCTGATGATGCTCAGCATGGAAAAACTTCGGAAAAAATTGAAAAAGTTGGAGCAAATCGAACAAAATATGGTCAAAACATGAGTATAATGGCGTGAAGCGCCGAAAATCGGGCACTTTTGAGCAAATACATAGCTAAAACGCTTAGAAAAGCATATTTTCAACAAACGTTTAGAAAATTTTTGGGAACTTAAAAAAATCGCCAATTCTAGGGGGGGGGGCTGAAAATTTTTCTAATGGAGTGAAACTCCCCCAAGCTTTCACCGAAAATCGGGGTAATGAGGTTTAAAAATTTTCTGGATTTTATGGTGAGATAATCCCCAAACCTTTTTCTATGGGGATCCCCTAAGCCAGAGTTGGTCCCCCTATCTCCACAAAGCCAAAAAATTTTCGACCCCTCAACCGATTTTGGAGAATTCAATTTTTGGACCATTTTTAGGGGTTTTCTGACAAAAAATTCAAGGTCATTCACCCCCCTCCCCATAAAAGTGACCGGGAACCCCACCCAGAATTTCTAGCCGTTACATTTATTGTTTAAACTTCATACATTATCTTATTGTTCACCCCCCAGAATTTTTTTCACTAATCCAGAATTCACGGTTTTTCTTTATCTGCTTACTCAGAAATGTCAAATTTTC
>JAVLUZ010000268.1:108708-120973 GCA_036768485.1 Mermis nigrescens | reverse complement strand
AAAGCGCTAAAACCTGTTTTGGTGATGTTTCAGACCAACTACTAGAATTTTTCTTTTTTCCTCGGGGACACATGTGTTTAAAAATTATTTTTAAGTTCCTGGGGGGCCGGCCGCCCGGCCCCCCGCCCCTGAGTGCCGGCCAGCTTACACTGAATAAAGGCACCATTGTCGTCAGTATCAGATAGTTGACAATGTTATATTAATCGAAAAGGCACATACTGCATGATGCGCTTGTATTGAAATACTTTATGTACAGAACAATTGAATCTTTCTTGTTAAAAACACTTAGTTTTAATGAATATAATCAAACTGCAGACCCGGCGACCAACAACTTTTCGCTGGGACTGGACTGGACACCCTCAGACCGGAGCCGGGCGCCTGGCCGATTACTGCCGATGGAGCCAAAGAGCAAAAAATGACGAAAAAGATTCAAGACTGTGATCTACATATCGATTTTGATGGGCTCTCAGATTCCAGATTGGCAGGCACGTAGCTGGCCCTCCTATTTTGGGGGGGGGACCAACACTAATTTTGGGGGGACTAAGCCAAAATAGCACAAAATAATGTGTAAAAAGTCCTATTTTCCCGGTCTTTACTGAATTTTGGGGGTCCGGACCCCCCAGTCCCCCCACAGCTACGTGCCTGCAGATTGGTTCAACCAGACCCCCAGGCGCAGGAGGTGTAGTCTGGATTCCTGAGCTTTCACCCACCCGCTAAGTGAACTCTAAAATTGTGCATTATGATGACTTATGTAGAATAAACTATAAACAATCTGACCTTCAAAACTTCAGCCATAATAATTGCGTTTTGGACTTGATCGGTTCCCGGCGCCACAGGCGCAGTAGTCGCTAGCGGAGCTGAAATGAATGAAAACTCCTTGAGAACTTATCTAACTAGTACATATTAATATGAGAACGCATAGCACACAACGATAGCTAAAAACGCGTTGCATACACGACATAGATGGGCATAGGGTGGGAGCGAGGGGTATGTACCCCGCCTTGAGCTTTGAAGGACTGATAGCTATTTAGCCATTTTGGCCGAAAAAAACATTGCTATGCATACATATAGCCTTTTTGGCTTAGATAATTAGCTATATAGCCTTTTTGGGTTCAGAAAACTAGCTATATAAACTTTCATGAGCTCAGAAATATTTTTTTAGTTACCTTTAATGAGTTTTAAAATCATATTTACTAGGGATAGACCGGGTCCACGGACCCAGACTCGGCACTACCCGACGATTTTTCTGGACCCGGACCCAAAATTTGAAAAGTGCAGGACCCGGACCCGGACCCGTTTTTTTCGGATTTTCAGGACCCGTGTCAAATACTTTTTACATTTAAAAGGATGATTCACACAATTTGAAAATCACTAAAAACAAAAATTATTTTAGTACGTGCAGTTTTTTGCCTTCCTAGAACGTTTGTCGTTATATGACTCATTATTTCAAGAAGCTCATGGAGCTTGCACCATTAGGTGAGGCTTTTAATGACTCGCGTAAATTCTTGAGAAGTTTACAAGTAATAATGATGCTGACATGTTCAAAAAATAAATTTATAAAATGATATTAAACTAACACGTCTACAGCTTGAAAATAATCAATTCTTGGCGTTTTGTGTCGCGTCCTGAATTCAGTCAAAATAACTTAATATAATAACTATTTCATTCTTTTTTCCACAGAAAGTTTTCGAAAGATAATATTTCACAATTCATATCTTCAGGAAGATACAAAATTGAGATGAAAATGATAAAACCTCCAAGATTTTTGGTGCTCCAGCATCAGATCTATTTATCAAATTCTTTCCGTTCCGTCAGAAAGTTGAGAAATTGATCTAAATAGAACTAAGCTGTCGAAATTCTCCAGCGCTTCACGTTATTTAAAAATACTGCCTGCATTTCTTACAGTTAAAAAGTAGAAATAAAGCTCAAATGGATATATATGTAGGTACAAATCGAAAACTTTAAGTGCGTAGCGTCATATGTACTTCTTTGATAGTTAATCACAAATGGGCATACCTGGGCAATAGCCAAAGCTTCAGCCCGTCCACCTTCGGGCCCTCAAAGGTTGATGGTCCCTAGTGGGCTGAAAATGGATAAAAAAATTATTTTCTTTGATTTTTCGCCATTTTCTCACGTTTTTTTTAAAATCAGACCATCCAAACGAACCCTTCAGTCCTTCAGATCCTGCATCAGATCGTTCCGTGGAAGGGCTGGGATGGGCTATTGCCCAGGCGTAGGGAGGAATGATTTCCTTTCTTCAGGCATCTGAAAATCAAGTACCATTAACAATTTTAAGAAAACGAGAAGTTTGCAAGAGATCTCGGTGCAGTAGAAAGATCGCAAATTCTAATTGAAAACGGTAAAATTATTAAAAATTTTCAGCGCTTCGCGCCATCTTCTAAAGTTTTTATACTTTTCATCACTGAAGCCAGCAACTGCCTAAACTTCGCTGCTATATTTCGGAAACCCACTTCATAAAACAAAAAGCGTTTTCGTAGGATATAATACCTTAACAGTTGTATTAAAAAATATGCAAAGCATTTTTGGGTCATTTGTACAAAAGGGCTGATCAATCAGCTTTGGTATGGGTAATGATTGAATACCTGCAAAAATCGTGATCAAGAAAGAATCAATGTTTCGGTCTGTAAAATTAATTCTTTATCAATGAAAACTAAAATTATTTTTTAACTTTCTATGGAGCTATGCAAATCTTTAAGGCGGGAACAAATGGAAAAATCCTTAATATATTTGTTTAAGCTTTTATAGTGTCTGCTTTAATAGCTCAAAATTGAGTTGAAAAGGACAGAAAGCGCCAAAATTTCCGGCTTTGCACTGGGTCAGTATATTACTGCTAAATTTCTTTTTTTTTAACTTTTGCTTTGAGTTTCGAACTTTCAATTAGATAATGATGTAAAATTTCTTTTGTGTCACATTGACTTTATGTTTACTGAACCTCAAAATTTGGTTTCAAACAGTAGGAAGAAATGACAGTTTTCCTTGCGCCCGTTTATTTATCTAAAATATATCGTATCTGACATTCACGTGGCTTCAAATTTGACTTTAAAACGATAAAAATGTCAAAATTTCCCGGCGCTTTCGCGCCGTATTGATCATTTCTCTAATCTTTTGCAGCTATTAGAGAAGCATCAATTGACGAAGGTAACCTATTAAAGGTCAAAAAGGAAGTTTAAACTCAGAAGTCGCATTTAAGTATATTATAGTAAAAACAATAGAATGCGTTGCATGTATGCACTATGAAAACAGTTGGACCCGGACCCGTTCGGGTCTATGGCTTAAGACCCGACCCGAAATTTTTATTTTCTAAGACCCGGACCCGGACCCGAAATTTTCATTTGCTAAGCCCCGACCCAGACCCGAAAAATTAAAAATTTTGGAACCGGTCCATCCCTAATATTTATCCATATTCCTGAATCAAGAAAGAGCTAAATAGCTATTTTTTGTGCAAAACGCTATAACGCTCTGCTTTCAAGTCTAAAGAGGCTGTATATAAAGTTTGTTTTTTGAGACCAAAAGAGCTATATGGCTGATTTTCTGAGCCCAGAAAGACTAACAGGCTCACAGCCGTTTTTACGAAGCACTTAGCTATCTACTAATTTTCGGTTTTCACCCCTCCCCTAAAAGCTCGACCTTGAGCACCTATGACAAAAAACATGCAAAATCGGTAGGAGGCTCCATCATCATTTCAGAAAAATTTCACCCTTCGAAAATTTTTCAATTCCCCCAGCATTAGAGATTTTCAGTAAACAGAAAAACCGTAGAAAAGGTGTTATTTTAAGCATTCTTACATATCTACGAGTATTACATAGGTTCCCAAGGTACGAAGTTAGGGAGGGGACGAAATTCCAAAATTTTAGACCACTAAATTAAGATTTCTAGCCTTTTTTTAGCGGGTCAACAAATATGAAAAAATGCCCAAAATTTCTTGTATAATTTGTTTTATTTGCGGGAAACTATCAACCTGTTTCAATCGCTCATCGTTCACTACATAGGGACCCGTTGCTGCCACTGCTGCGGCCATGTTCCACGACGTCAAGTGATACTGAATGCACGCGCTTTCGAGTCTTAAAACATTCGCATAAATTTTTAGATAAGCAACTTTTGCGCCTCGTAAAATATCTTATCTCTGATAATATAAGTTTAAGTTTATACAGTGCTCGCCACGAAATATGAACAATAAGTAAGCGATTGCAGTTGACTTAGGTTCACGTTTCAGCCCAATCGCCAGGAAGTGAAGCAGTATGCAAACGGTACATTAGGTTAAGAAAACGCGACCTAAGCTACTTTTAAAACGATTTGCCGTGCCGATTCTGGCTCAGAGTGCATACACATTGTGAAAGTGCGTGTGTGCGCATTATGCACAAGGATGTACATAATGAGCACGCGCGCTTTCACCATGCGTATGTGGCAGACGCTGAGCCATAAACAGCACGGCAAACCGTTTAAAAGTTGCCTGGGTTGCGTTTTCTTAACCTAATGTACCGTTTGCATACTGCTTCACTTCTTGGCGATTGGGCTGTGAAACGTGAACCCAAGTCAACTGAAATCATTTACTTATTGTTCAAGTTTTGTGGCGAGCGCTGTATGTGCTATTTCACGTGTCCTTTTATTTATTTCTTACTAATTGCACACTGCATCTGCACTTCTTTTTCTGTCTTTCCTTTTCCTGTTATTTAACTTTTATATTGTTATTTTGCTTTTTTTCCTTTATACTTTTTCTGTCTTACTTCTCATTGGTGACTTCCTATTATTATGGTCCTTCATGATCTGGGAGAGGGGTTCGCCACAAAGTTCCACCAACCCTTCTCCTCGAAATTTCTTCACCTTAGCCAGATTTGGCGATATTTCAAGATCAAGATAAAATTTTCAAATTCTCCCAAAAACTTGCAGAAAAAGTTCTTTTTTAAGCCATTTGAGCTGCCTATTTGCTTAAATTGTCAAATTTTCAATGATTAGCATCATTATTATGTTTACCTCACTGTTCGATTTTTTATTTATTTCGAATTTTTTTCCGTAATCATGCTCTAGAAGGATAGAGCATTGTCTTAAACGCAAAGCGTTTCCATAATTTTTTGGCCCAAAAAAGGTAGGTACCTTGAAATTTCAACCCGCCCCGGATATTCCCATTCTGTGCATGTCAGTTCAGCTTTTGTAGCCATCGTTGATCCCAGACTTGGCAATTCGCCGAAAAAATCGTGGAAGGTTCAAATGTGAAAGAACGTCGTTCAAAGCATGTTTTTTGTATTTGGCAAAGATTTTCCCCGATGTATAAAGACTTTTCGGGACCGCCTTTGTACATGTACAAAGATTTTTGAATGTAAAAAAGAGCTGAATTCGCAAAAATTTTAGGCGCTTCGCACCAAAATGAGTAATTATCTGTCTTATATGTCTTTATAATGGCACTATTTGCATTTAGAATGCAAAAATGTAAAATTTTTCATCGCTTTGCGCCGTTTGAAAGCAATTTTTAGTGTTTCTTGCCTTCAGAAACCCAAATTTCGGCTAAAATTCAGTGCAAAAAATCTTCGAATCAAAAAGTGATTCGAAGATTTCTTTTTACTCTTTATTTTCACAATAAAGTGAATTTATGAGCATAGCTAGCTCTGATATACTAAATTAGGTCCATTTGCTCAAAAACATTTGAAAACAAACTGCATACATATTTATATAAATAAATGAAAAGACATCTAATGCCTAAAAACTCTAGAATCACAATCAGGCCTACTTTTTCTGTCTCCGGACTATCTTCAGACGGCCTCTTCATGAATGACTATTAAAAACTGAATAAGGTGCAATGGAGACAAGTAAACAAAACACCTTGATAATTTCCTCGTAGCCCTTAAAAAACGCTTATCTACAGAACACAATCATGAAGTATATAAATAACGACTTAAAATTTAGGGTGAGTGAGGTCACACACGTGATCTGGGGAAGGGGTTTTCGACACCAGTTTGATAAAATATGGTCAACTCACACACGCTCATCACGAATATGATATCCATGTTTATCGCAGTCTAGTCATTTTCGAAAAATCTGAATTTTAATCGTTTCGGAATCTTTGATTTATTTCAGTTTTTCCCCATTTTTTTAAATCATGGACAATTTTAATGCCTTAATCAGAAATATATGACATCTATTTAGGATGAAGACCATACATGATCTAAGGGGGGTTTGGGGGTTTTCACCCCTCGCAAAAAATTTTTCACCTCCCCCCAGAATTTGCGATTTTTCAAAAGTTTCCAAAACTTACCTAAAAATCGGTAGAAAACGTGTCTCTTTAAGGGTTTTCGGCTATCTATTTGCTCAAAATCACCAAATTTTCGGCGCTTCGCGCCATATACTCATGTTTTAAAGCCATATATCGGTCAATTAATTCGACTTTTTTCGATTTTTTTTATTTTATGCTCTAGAACGATAGAGCGTCGCCAGAAACGCCAAAACACGATGTTTTTAACGCGTACCGGACATTTTTGGGCCCAAAAAAGGTAAATTGACCAAAAACAACAGAGATTTGCAACCTCAACAAAAACTTTCACAAATAATCGGAAACAACTGACTCAAAACTTATTCAAAACTCTAATCATTTGGCAATATGTATTCTTAGAGATCCTCAGATGCCCTACTAATCTCCAATAAAAGGTTAGAGATTCCCTAATTACTAGTCATCCTAAAAATTACATAAAATACGGGGGCTGAATCCCCTAATACAGTTCAAGAAACTGCCAGAATAAAAAACTAAAATTTTGATGCTTTTCTGCGATTTTGATCAAGGCAGACCCCCAAAATTGGTTTCTGCCTATTTGTAACCGTGAAAAACAAAAAGAACTCGCATTCAATGTGCTGAGTAATTTTTCACCTATACAATATCTATTCACAAAATTTTTAGGGTGATGGCCATCTATTTCACGGAAATATGTCGTTTTATCATAAGAATTCCAACTTAATATCGTCAATCAAAACTGACCTAAATTTTTCTTTTTATGATAGAATTTGCACCACAATAGCATTATTTGACGGGAAAGCCATAAGAAATTAAGTTTGAGAGCATAACATTTTATTCTTAAATTTTTACAATATCTGCTCATGCTTTGTGTTTTGGTTTGTGTGAATATAACGGACGTTTTGCCAGATTTATTAAATAAAAGAGCTTCTTTCAAACATTAATTGTACAAATTGACCAAATACAACTGAGATTTGTAACCTCATCAAAAAATTTCACAAATAATCGGAAACAACTAACTAAAAACTCATTCAAAACTCTAATCTTTTGGCATTATGTATTCTTAGTAAGAGATCCTGAGATGCATTACCAATCTACAATAAAAGGTTAGAGATTCCGTAATTACTAGTCATCCTAAAATTCACGTAAAATACGAGGGCTGATTCTCCTAACACAGTTCGAGAAACTGCCAGAATACTAAAAAATACTAAAATATTGAAAATTCTTTGCGATTTTGTTCAAGCAACCCTCAAAAGTGGGTTTCTGCCTATTTTTAACCGTGAAAAACAAAAAGATACTCGCATTCAATGTGCTGAGTAATTTTTCACCTATAAAAAAACTATTCACAAAATTTTTAGGGTGATGGCCATCTATTTCACGGAAATATGTCGTTTTATCATAAGAATTCCAACTTAATATCGTCAATCAAAACTGACCTAAATTTTTCTTTTTATGATAGAATTTGCACCACAATAGCATTATTTGATGGGAAAGCCATAAGAAATTAAATTTGAGAGCATAACATTTTATTCTTAAATTTTTACAATATCTGCTCATGCTTTGTGTTTTGGTTTGTGTGAATATAACGGACGTTTTGCCAGATTTATTAAATAAAAGAGCTTCTTTCAAACATTAATTCTACAAATTGACCAAATACAACTGAGATTTGTAACCTCATCAAAAAATTTCGCAAATAATCGGAAACAACTAACTCAAAACTCATTCAAAACTCTAATCTTTTGGCATTATGTATTCTTAGTAAGAGATCCTGAGATGTCCTACCAATCTACAATAAAAGGTTATAGATTCCCTAATTACTAGTATAACATGTTACCTAGCTTACTGCTACATAGATACAGTCCGAGACACAACTAACGCCCCACAATCGGTTGGGGCCCAACTGATTTCCAAGCTTTTTCCAAGTAATTTTCAATAAAAATCCAACCTTTTATCAATTTTTTTCCATTCGGTTGGATTCTGGCTCGGTTGGAATTTAGTTGGAAATAAATTGACACGGACATCAAAGCTACAGCGCTACTGTTTTCTACGCTCCTGAACTAACAATGCCTGTCAGTTGGCGACCCTCGTCAAAAAATATAGGCAATGCAATGGCGAGCGAGTCAGTCATACTGTACGCGTACCTAAGTACTTACTTGTTTTTTTTGATGGGGCTGTTAATGTCGGGTAGGTCATATGGCGCGTTTCGTATGAGTTAGGCAAAATAACCTATTGTGCGGTCTAAATTGATTCATAGGCATAAAATGAACTCGGTGCACCACACACATGCATATCGTATGCTTTTTGTTCCACATGTTCTCATTAAACGATGTGGAACGCTGTTGCATAGTTAATTAGGGCAACTAATTCATTATGCGCATTTTCGCCTACATATATTTAGCTTTCTTCACCAACCTAAAAATAGTCTACATATATTGTAGACGAGTACATATCTTTTTATTTCTTATTTAAATAAGTTACGTTTATAGCTTCGATATTCGCAGAGTTAAATATGTATTTTTGGCCATTGGAAAATTAATCTTAATTATGTATATTTTGCTATCCTTCAATCACACAAAATTCTAAAACTCAAAATGGCCATGTTACTTATAAGTAACATGGCCATTTTAAATATAATTTATCAAATGTATAAAATATACTTAAATGCAAACTTAATGATAGCTACTGGCTAGGCGGGCTCGTGGTACATCTTCCAGTACATCAATTAATCTATTTAAATTACAAATTTATTAAATTTTCTAGAATTTGAATTTAAAGTAGCTTTTAATAATTCAAATCCCATAGATTAAAATTTATAGAAAATTTGAAAGCATATTCAAATTTACCTAGATTTAAAAGTTATATTAAAATCAAATTTTAATTTCTAAGAGTTCTAAAATTCGCAAATTAAATTTTAATCAATTTTTCTTTTAATTTCGATTTAAGTCTATATTCTATTACCTTGCAGCATCACTACAGATTGAAAAATCCAGATAAATTTAAGGATAAAAAATAATAAACATATCTTGCTTTCATATTTTTTATACTTTGTGTATAGTGGAAAAAGAATACATAGTGTCCACATACATATTTTGATTAACAATCACACGTGATAAAATGGCGCGCTTGTAGCAAAAGTGTAGGTATTGACTGTGCATTTATTGAATTATTGCTGTCACTCATGATGACTCATACTAGAACAAAGGGCATATTGATCAGAGAAAGCCGCCGATTGAATTTCTTGAATTCGATTGAAATTCGGTCAACAGAGGTCAATCCTACAGTATGATTTCAATTCTTTCTCAACCGTTTTCCAATTTTTTATTAACGAAATTACAATTCCAATCGGTTGGAATTCTGGGGCGTTAGTTGTGTCTCGGACTGTACATGCTATATACCCTCTAAGTTACCCGAATGCCACTTTATTAGAGAATTTAGGTCTATCTACACTTTTACCGCGTAGGCGGAGCAAATCTAACCAATCATAAACACACATATGTACCTATATTAACTAACGAAGTATATGTACCTATACAATCAAACATAACTACCTAATTATTCAACATACATGGCCTAAAACCTACAATAACGAACACATGTACAGTACGACATTGATCTTCTTCAAACGGTCAAGGCGTCCAATGGCAGCAGACCGTTACACTCCTCCCTCTTTGGACATGAACTTCGGGCCTGAGTAGTATCAAATTTAATGTCGTTCGTATTGTCGTCCATCAGCAGGTTTTTCGATCAGAATAATAAAAAAGGCAAATGTCAATAAAAGCATCAGCATTTTGACTACAATTGGGTGTCGACTCAGGAGTGGATCAGTCTCTTTAAAGTTCTTTATCAAACTTAGGCTCGGAAGCTTTATATTTTAAGTTAAATAAGTTTTAAATATTATTTTTGGGTTCACAGATTACTATCCACTGTACAGCAGGTTGACCAAATCTCAATTTGAAGGATATTAATGAATAGGTACTCTTCAATAAGTTTTAAGAATCAGGGAAATAATTAAAATAGTGTTCCCATAATTTGGGCTTAAAATGAAAATCAAGCCACATGGATAAACAATCATTGAAGGTTAATTCTCCAAATCGAGCATCAAAAATGAAAAATTAAAACAACGCGAACTCGGCTCCAAGATTCCGAGCTCGAAACTTTTGAAAATAAATAAGTTTCGGTGATTTATAATTCATTAAAACGAGCGGACTTTTTCAGTCTAATGGATATATCTGGTCGTCGCAATCAACCCGATTTCTTTGGCCAAAAACCTGAAAAACAATCCGACAAAAATTAACATAATTGATTGACAAATAAATACAGTCGTATAAAACTTTGTACAAATAATTTTACAAGTGGGATAGCTTCAGTATTCAACGCTACCCTCACTTAGTGTATCGGCATCATTGACGACGTCACGGCGTTCTCCATGGAAGGCCTTTAAGTGGTTCTGATGAACCACCCTGATTCGACGTCGTCCGGCTAACTCCCTGATGGTGGCATTAGCGCCTCCGAGTCTTCGGATCGCAAAGGGTCCCAACCAATGGGGGTCGCGAATTTCCCGGTGACCCTGGGGTTTCTTAATAAAACCAGTTGCCCAACCCGATAGGGAGCAGCCGCTGCTTCAGCCATTCTGTGCCAAACATTATATTGTCGCCTTTGATGAGCCTGGGCTCTCTGAGCCGCTTCTCTGGCAAGGCGACGAGCGAACCCAAGGTTCTTTTGGGCCTCACGACCGGTGGGTCCTTCTTCTTCTAACTGCTCAGCGCTAAGCGCTTGTTCTAATGGGAGTTTTGCCCGTCGTCCATAAACCAAAAAGAAGGGGGAGAATCCTGTACTCTCTTGTTTGCTGATGTTATAAGCAAACGTGACGGCCGGGAGGACTCAATCCCACTCATCAGGCTCATCTTTAACAGTTGTGGCCAGCATGATCTGAAGAGTTCGGTTGAATCTTTCAACCAGACCGTTAGTTTGTGGACAGTACGAGGTCGATGTTATATGACGTACTCGATACAGTTCACAAACTTCTCGGAACACGGCTGCCAAAAATCCGGTTCCGCAGTCCGACTGCACTACTTTGGGGGCCCCAAACCTCAGAATCACCTGTTTCCAAAAAGCACTCAGCTACAGTGGGAGCCCGGATATTTGGGAGTGCAGCCGTTTCGACTCATTTAGTCAAACGGTCTATAAAAACAATGATATGGACATTCCCATGGGCTTCAGGCAAAGGGCCCATGGTGTCCATAACCCAATTTTGCATAGGCTGAGAAACCGGAATGGGGCGCATTGGTTGGATTGGGAGACGTTTAGTCGGGGGTTTGCGCCTCCGACATCTTAAACATTCGAGACAATGTTTTCGAATGTCAGATCTCATCCCGGCCAAAAATAAGCAGCTTTGGCCTTCTCATAAGTGCGATCAAAAGCTAAATGCCCGCCCGTGGCATCATTATGCAGAGCGTCAAGGACTACCGGGAACAACCTTCGGGGGACAGCCAATTTTGGGGGTAGATTAGCATCTTTCTGATATTTCAAAACCCCATTATCCAGCAAAAAGTGCTCTGATGCTTCCCACTGGTCCCGGGTCAAGTGCTTGGCCAGTTGACGCGTCTGCAACAACCTGAGGATAGCCCCCAAAAAAGTGTCTCGTCTTTGCATGAGAATCAAATCTCTTGGGATTTCTAAGGCAAAAAAATCTTCTTGAACTAATTCTTTTTCCTTAACACTCCTTTCAACAGGTAATCTCGAAAGTGCATCCGCATTTGTATTTTCTTTCCCTTTTTGGTAGACTATATTGTAATTATACTCTTGCAAAGACAAGACCCATCTCACCAATCTGGAGGGTGACGCATCGTGAATTTTAAGCAATCTTATTGGGGCATGATCCGTGTAAAGTGTAAACTGGTTGCCATATAAATAGGGTCGGAATTGTCAAATGGTCCAAATTATTGCTAAAGCTTCTTTTTCAATAGTTGAATAATTTTTCTCTGATTTCGTTAAAGTTCTCGAAACATAAGCAATTGGTCGTTCTTT
>JAVLUZ010000268.1:0-108608 GCA_036768485.1 Mermis nigrescens | reverse complement strand
CAAAAATCGCATCGACGCCGGAAATCAAACGCTGATGCCACTTGCTTCATTTTTTTCTTTTTCTCTTCTTTTTCTCTTCTTTCATTTGGAAAAAAATATTTCAATAAATTACTCAAAATTTTCCATTTGTTGGATCCCCAACAATTTTTCTCATATTTCTCTAATTTTATTTTTCACTTTAAAAAATTCGGCCCGTGTTCCGAATTTTTTCCCGGTAAGGGGAGAAGTGTAGATAGTGTATCACCGAGCTGCTACTTGTACGGCCTTTGCGCACATTAGTGCGCCAATTCCGACCATCCGGTCAATTGGTTCCACTTTGGCGATCCAGCCATATTTTCAGATCGATGATATGACATGCGGAGGCATTCTGACCACGCAGTGTCAATTGGTTGGACTCTTGTCGCTAGGTGTTGCGAGAGATACTATGATGCGACCTTTTTACTGTGGAACACCCTACAAGTCCCCTATCATTTCTTTACAATTAAAACATAGGCGACATGACCGCTATTCACATTGAGCCTGTGCAGAGACCGGAAAACTCCATGCGCAAGTAGCGCCAATTTTTTATAAATAACATTTCTTTCTATTTCTCTTCATATATTACTGTGGGCCAATCCCTCGGAGGATGATGAGTGCGGTTGTGGCAGAGTTGTCTTTATAATTACTGGCGTGTCTTCTTCGACTTTATCAGCGCCTAAGACTGTACATATTGGTTTGATTTGGTAAAAGCTAGAAAATTAGCTGTCTAGAGGTGCATTATACCACAGGCAGTTAAGGATTGGGAATTGGCCGTACCTCGACTTAAATAATTGCCGGATTCTACTGGGTAAAACCTTTTATTTATCATTTCGTTCAAAATTCATAATTCCTCTTTCGAACCAAAAACCTATAAAAATTATTACATAATTTTTATAGTGGATGACAGCCCGGATAAGAGCTCTTTGTTGTTGTTATTTAAGTACAGAGTGCTATTGGAACCGAAATTTATAAGTTGTTTTGCCATAGGTAATCTAGTGCGAAACCTTTTCAATTCTTTTCTGCGAAAAATATTTCTTTTGGTCTAAAGAGGTCCAAGGACCTAGGGCAAATTCCGGGTTATCTAATTACTCCTGGTTAAGATCTGCGGTTGGCATCTCCAACCCATAATCTCCATAGGTACCGGACCAATTACGTCCGTGGAGATTTTAGGTAGTAGGTATTCAGGGTCATTTTGGAAGAGTGCAGGTTTTTGACCAGCGCTAGCTGTAGCATAGGTACTTAGGTAAGCCCTGAAGGTACTTCATTGGGGTTTGTTGCTTTTGTAGTTGTTGTGTGTTGGGTATCTGTCCTGACGGCGTGCTGTCAGTTTAGCTATCCGTACATACTTCAAGTACTTAATCAGCCAACTCATTTGCGCGCGCTAAGATACTCCAACAACTTGAAAGCGGGCAAAGCCCTAGAAGTTACAAAAGGAAATGAAGATATGATAATTTTTGGAGGGAAGGTGGTCCCGGGCATCACACTATATGCATTGCGCTTAGTGGTAGCGTACGTGCAAGTGGAAATTAAGCACCGGAAATTGAGCATCTGGGTCAAACAGTCATTGGAATGTAGGTACAACGTAGCACAAAACGAATGGAATTTCGCGTTGAACCAACGCGGCGAAACAGGGTGTAGAGCTATCTCTACATCTATTGCCGACTTTCCCAATTTCAGTCAGCGATGTTGCCGACTTTCCCGATTTTTGTCGGCGATATCCCCGATTACAATTTTCCCAATTTTCAGTCGGCCATGTCGCTGACTTTCCTGACTTTCGTCGGCAATATCGCTGATGTTCCTGAGTTTTTGTCGGCGATATCGACGACTTTCCCAACTGAATCGGTGAAATCGGTGATATCGCTGACAAAATCGGCGATATCGCCGACTTTTACTTCTGTACCGGGCTTTACACGCTCATCGAGCTTCGTACTATTTTTAGCTCTTTTTGGCGCCCAAACCTCTGGTTTGATGCTTGCTTCATCTCTAGATGAAGAGGCGCAATTTCTTTTTTTGCTTGAGCACTGATTCTGCTCACGCGACCGAACACTGGCCAGTGGCGATTCACATCCACTCATAATTGAGATCCATGCACAAAGGTTTTGTGAAAGAAACTATAGTCTGTTTCATTTATCCGAGAGCTTTTTCAGTAAATGTTTTTGGAAGCTACAGTAACCTTTTTTCTAAATTATCTTACATACAATCATTGATGAACTCAAAAAGCTTCGGGTTTAAATGTACTACCTTATGTACATATATAGTCTCAAGAAATCTCGTGCATGGAGATCAATTTTCAGCAATCAGACGAGCAGCTGCAAAAGTCGTTTCTAGGTAGCACACTGTAATTTCTCATATCAAAACTTCATATGCTTGGCGATTGCTACGCACAGTATCGAGACTACTGCTTCAGATCAAACTGCTTTTGTAATCGATTTGCATCGAGTCAACGATTGTGATCCATAGCAAAAGATTTCGTCAAACAGACTATAGTACATACAACATGCCACGATAAGTCGATTTCACAAAACCTTGTGTATGAAGACCAATCTTTAGCGTTCAAGAAAATAGCCGCAGTAGTGCTTTTTCTAAAGCGGCTTACAGTTAAATGCAACTTTACGCGCCAAAACGACATATGCTGCTTAATGGATAAACATAGTATCAGCATATTTGCTTCAACTTAAATCGCTTTTGCAATCGATTTACAATGATTCAGAGATTGTAATACATGCAGCAGGTTTCGCTAAAGTGACTTTTTACAGGCATCGTTTATGAGCAATCTATAATATTAATTTCGAGTTGTGTGTAAGTGTGTGTGTGCGTGAGGCAAAAAAGTTTTTACTGGATAATTTTGTGATACTTATATTTTCACTCAATGGGTATTCTCGAACGCTAATTACAATTTTTTGATCAAAATGACTTCGATCGGACTCCTGAAACTCCGGAAACTATGGGTTTATAGTAAAAGGTTTTGGTAGCTCTAGCCGCTTATGCAATTGCCACAGGGTAAAAATTTAAAGCCACCCTAGATCAACTTTTTATGCGCTATCGACTGGTGTAAACCACTTTACACTACAGTGTAAACTGATGTGAGGTCGTAAGAAAAACGTGATTTACAAGTGTATTTTATCAAATATCTCAAATCGCAGCGGATAAATTTTTTTAAAGTTTTCACCAATTCTTGGATATCTTATGACTGACCTTATTGTAGAATTTGAAGAAAATTCACGGATTGGTTCCTGAGATACGGGAGCCCAAAGGTACCCTATGCATAGCGTAAAATTTAGGTTTTTGTCTCTTTTGCAGAAGCACAGATTGACTGTTGCTTCCAAAATTTGGCCCCTGGGATTTCAGGACCGCTGATTCCATATTCGTCACTTTAAATATACGATCTGCCATCATAAACCATGTATGAGACGGGCTGAAAGGAAATCACGTGCGGGTACTTATAAACATGATTAATCACTGAAAACGAGCTTGCACCAAGTCAAAATTTTTGACCTTGTAAACCAGCGCGCGTGAAATTTAATGCGAAGCAATCGAAAGCAGCAAACATGCGGCTTTTGAAAGAAAGCAGCAAACATGCGACTTTCGAAAATGCAAATCCAAATGTTTTTGCTTCTAGCGGCTAATTTAATATGCAACTTTTTGCATTTGTTTACAATGAGGGCAAAGTTGAACATTGTACAAAGTTGAACCACGCTATAAGATAGGACGTAATACAACATACTCAATGCTATACAATAGGACGTGATGTAACATACCCCATGCTATACAATAGGACGTGATATAACATGCCCCATGCTATAAGATAGGACGTGATATAACATACCCAGTGTTACAGGATAGGACGTTATATAACATACCTCATGCTACAAAATAGGACGTGATATACCATACCCAGTGCTATAACATATCCTGTGCTGTAAGATTGGTGTCCCAAAACATCAAAAAATATGGTTTGCACCAAAAAATCTTTAAACATCTCAAAAACATCAAAAAATGGTTTTGACCAAAAAAATTTTTTAAACACCCTGAAACATCAAAAATATGGTTTTGATCAAAAAATTTTTAAACCTTCAAAAACATCAAAAGTATGGCTTTGGACCAAAAAAACTTTTTTATATTCCAAAACCTTAAAAATATGGTTATGATCAAACAAAATTTTTAAACTTCCCAAACCACCTAATGGTATAACTTCCAGAACATCCCAGAACATCAAAAATATGATTTAGGATAAAGAATTCTCAGAACCATTCTATAACGTCAGAAATATGGATTTAATCAAAGAAATGGTTGACAAAAGACAGTTTTAAAAAATTTAAAAAATACAATATGTTTTTACCAACAATTTTTTTAGAAATATCCCAAAAACATCAAAAGTCCCTAAAAATAAAAAAACACAAGAGACATCTCAATCCCATACAGCTATCAGGCCTATGTTCAGCCAGGGCAACGCCGGGCAGCTCAGCTAGATATAAAAAATATAAAAACCGCTCGCCGATCCGTTGCAGAGTCATTCAATTTTTTATACTAATTACTGGTTAAGATATTATTTGTTTACAAACACTCTAACAGATGGGGCAGCGAAGCGCCCCATTTGCTAGTTACTTATTATTTTTAAACTTTTACATTCAGTAATCAAGTCAAGAAATAAGGAATGTATTGAATATGCGAAGCTATGGAATATTCGTCACAGCTTATTACTGTACAAATTTCATCTCTCTCTCGCTTTCCTTACTTGTAAAGATTACGTACTAGTACGTACCAGCGTACAAGCGTTGCTTCGATTAGCACATCAAGCATCGAACATAGGCCGGATGACGTTTCTCGAAAATATGCTACGAGCACCGATTTGGTTAAGCTTCGAATTTGGTCTGAACGAAAAGTTCGCATTCCAATACGAATTTTAAATTACTAGCGATGCTCTAATCAAACTTTTTTGGGCGTGGGAAATATCCGGAAATGGAAATGAAAAATGGGCAAAATCCGGGGAAAATGGAAACGGAAATTGAAAGGGGAAAATTTGAAAAATTCGGAAATGGTAAATAGAAAATGGAAACGGAAAATACAAAATTGTCCATCTTCCAATTTTTCGACGGACAACGGTTTTTCAATGAAAGATTGAGCTAATATCGTGGATATCTAGACGTCTTCTACTGTGAAATTTCGTATCCATGGTTAAGATAACTCGCCGGTTCCGGATTTTACCTATTTTTCCATTTTCACGCGATTTTCCAATGTTGGCTACGGATACGAATTTTCAACTAGGGACATCAAAATATTCGCAATTTTCCGGATTTTACTCATTTTTCTGTTTTCCTACGATTTTTCATCTTGGCCATAGATACAAAATTTCAACTGATGACATCAAAATATCCATAATTTCAGCTCAATCTTCCATTAAAGAATTGTTTTGTTTACCATGGAAAAATTCTGTTTCTTTTTTCCGGATTTGATCCATTTTTCCGTTTTCCGGTAATTTTTCGTCTTGCCACATGGATACGAAATTATAACCAAAGACATCAAAATATCCACGATTTTAGCTTAATTTTTCATTGAAGAACCCTTTTCCGTGTAAGAATTCGAATATGGATGATTTGCCATTATCTCCTTTAAATTTACAGAAGCTTGAACTCCGTAGAATTTATTTTGATCTGATTGTTACATGTAATGTTATTCATAATACTCTCTTACTTTCTGAAGATTTTTTTAGTTTTATTTATGGTCATTCGCGTACTAGCAATGCATTTGCAGATCAGATCTATTCAAGTAAATTATGACTTGATTGTAAAAATTATTGTTTGCTACTAGATCAGCTAGAATTTGGAACGATCTTCCACAATATTTTCAAAATTCCGAGACATTTAAGAGAAAATTGAAAACATTGATTTCGGTGATCTTTTGATGGGCACCCAAAGTGTTTTTTGTACAAGTTCCGTTTGTACATGAACAAAGACGGTCCCCAAAAGTCGTTGTGTTTTTGTAATTTTAATTTTTTACATTACAATATGGTAAAGTAGGGATTTTAGTGTGGTAAAACAGGGTTGTTCGACCTTTGGTAGTGTATTTTACCTAATTTCCGGGTTTCTGACGCAAAAAATTAATACAAATCATCCTCAAAAAGGCATGAAACGCCGAATAATTTGACAGTTTTACATTCTAAATGCAAATTCTGCTATTTTGAAGATATCTGAGACAAACAATTACTCATGTTAGCGCGAAGCGCCGAAAACAAATGCCTACTCTGGAATATGGAATGAAGCGAAAATCCCATTTCGCAGCTGAAATAAATTTGCTAAAGTGTCCATTCGTGTTTTTATTTTATTTATGCTTAAAATTACTTTTTCGCTCATCGGGGGCTACGAAGACGCTTAAATTTATCATCTTTTTTGGTGGAATTTTGGAAAAAGGGAATTTATGCTAAGAATGCGCTCAGGAACATATTATGACGCCTCAACATTAGCTTAAGCATTATAACTCGTACCTCGGCGGCTTTTTTTCGTTACACGCAATAAGTATAATAATGAAAGTTACGTTTAGCTGCGCGTGTCTTGTTTATTAGAAGATCTAAATCAAAAATACTTGCATATATGTAAATTCCCAGGCCGAGCTGCGCAATTTAAAAGACGAATTGATAGAAGCAAAGGCTGTCAAAATTGCGCTGGAGAAGGAATCGCATCAATTGATGCTGCAGGTGCACAGCCTACAATGTCAAGTTTATTCGAAAACGGCGCCTCACGAGTCGGATATGATAAAGAAAAAATTGGTACGTCTATGCAAGTACAGCGTAAAAATCCTAGGGGTGTTAGGTATAGCGCTGGAATTGTGGGAAGGGGGTTTCAATGACTTTTTAAGCTCAAAAAAGGCCGCGCGTCAAAAACATTATTTTTCTGCGTCTCTGACCATGCTGTATCTTTCCAATGCGTATATTCAAAAAATATCATAAAAATATAAAAATTTGACTGAATTGAACAAAATTTAGTCAATAATGAATCTATGGTATGACACATTGGATCTTCGACCCTTTTGAGAAAAGCAGAAGTTTACAACGCTTAAAACTTCACTTTTCCTATAAGGTTTTTAGAAAATCTTAAAACGTTCAAAACTTCACTTTTCCTATAAGTTTTTTAGAAAATCGCGAATTCGGGTAAAAGTGAAATATGTTGGGCTGGAGACTATTTCGGGAAGGGAGGGAAATTTTATTTACTCACCTAAGAACATATACGATTCAAATCATCCAGAATCCGAGATACCCCAAAAATCAATTTTAGCTTTTTTTACGAATTTGGATATCACTCAATCAGGCTACACGTCGTCAGCCTGAATAATTTTCCAGAAATATCTTTTTCGTAATTAAAGCAGGAAACTCACGTCGACAACACCTCTTTTCGAAGTTTCCGACTGTCTTTTTTATAGAACGTAAAGATAAAAATTCAGAATTGTGACGAAATTGAGCGACAGGGACTTTCGAGCTAGAAAACGCCAAAAACAACTTATTGTCATTAGTTTTCTGAAAATAGTAGTTTTGGGAAGTCAGCAGCTACCGAGGAGAGAGATTAACCTCAAGGATATACATGCTGGGCAGTGGCGGATCCAGGATTTTCCTAAGGGGGGGGGCGGTACCCCTAAAGGGGGGGGGGGGGCGGAACCCTGACTTGGGCGGAAAAATTAGCCGTTTTAACCCGAAAATCGCTCAAAAATGCTTAATTTTGTGCACTATTTTGGGCCAATAGGGGCGGCCCCCCGCCCTCCCCCACTGAATCCGCACCTGATGCTGGGTATCTAAAATAACCGTAAATGCGAAGCAACCGGTGCGTTGAGCATAGGTGCGTGGCAGCGAAATTCTAGGAGGTGTGGGATTTTTAAAGGTGAAAAATTGGCCTTAAAAATGGTGGTATGGCGAAAAAACACCATTTTTCACCGTTTCTCATTGAGTACTATGCATTGGCATCAAAAAATTGCGAATAAAACAAAAAAATCTCAAAAATTGAATTCTGGGGGCATTTTGTTTTCTCGAGGATGGGTGCAAGTCATACCTGGGCGTGGGGGGTTCGAAGGGGTATGCACCCCCAGAAACCAAAATACCCCATCCAGAATTCAATTTTTAAAAATTTTTTGAGTTTTTTCGCAATTATTTGATGCAAATGGATAGTGCTGGATGAGAAACGTTGAAAAATAGTGTTTTTTGTCATACCAACTTTTTTAAGGCCATTTTTTGTCTTTTGCAAAAATCTTACACCACTCCTCCCAGAACTTTGGTACCGCCCATCTATGATGCTTACCCCCAAACCCCTCACGCCTAGGTGTGATTTTGACCCCTTTATTGACTTTAAGGCGTATTTCTCGCGAGTTTTTGAATTTAAACTTGAATACAAATTTAAATTTGAATTTCTTACGGCACACCAATCAACATCCTCTGTAAATTTTGTGGGACAAAGGATGCAAATTAATTACGGAATCAACCATGTCAACTTGACCATTGAGCAAGAGAAATTTTAAATGAGAAACCGGGAAACAATGTTGCGATTCAAGAAGTAAGACTAAGTAGCATTTAGAAAGCTTGGTTCTTCAACCCGGCTTTTCAATATTTTTCTTTAGAACTTGCAATTATCTTTCAATCGTATTTCCAAGCTATCAAAATTCGAAAATTTATCGTAAACCTCTCTGAAATATGTCCGAAATTTCTCAACAATTTGCCCAGTTACGTGCTTGATCAGTGAAAAAATAATTCAATAAAGTAAAAATAATCTAATGATTTATTCACTTCTTTTATAATTTATTATTTTTTAGCTGAGTCTTACGGCACTTCACAACTTTTTTCCCGTGATTCATTCGGATCATATTAAATTTAAAATTTGGAGGCATTTAAGATTAAATTCACATTGTCTTTTTAATTTTAATTCAAATTTTAAATTGTCATTTCAATATCTTTTACTCATTTTACTCAATCATTTATCATCCTATTTTTTAATTTTTTATTATGTTTTGAACATTTTCTATAAATGTCTTGGTTTTCTTCTGTGCTTAAATATTTTTCATACACGTAAGATTTCTTAATGCCTTGAGTAATTAGTTCTATTGGCATTATCAATTATTTTTTTATTATGTAAAGAAAAATTTTGTAATTCTCCTTAAATTCTAGCTTTAAACACCACAGTTAAGTGTACATCCTGTAGTGTAATCACAGAGGATCTTTTCTGAAGCAAGAGTGCACTGTGATGTGAAAAAGACATCTTTAAGAATATTGAGAAAAATTACGAAATACGAGCGAAAAACGGAAAAGTTAAAACACAAAAACACTTACTAATTTTGACTGGAATGTTTAAAGGTGTAAAAGAAGTAAGTTATTCTTCAGATGAAATTCGCAAAGATTGTACATTAGTTAGAAAGGATTAGGCTTAGAGCTTCGTGTGTAGAGTTCCAGAGTCAAAGTTTAAACATGACATAAAGTAAAGACTCCATATTTAAAAAATAAAATTCTTAATATTAAAGCATTGAAAGATAATACTATGTTAAGCGAATATTTTATGACATTAATAGCAAACATTGCTCAAAAGCTCGCTTTTCCTTGATGAAACATTGGGTTTTTACGTTTATTTGTGAAGGAGAGCGATATACAAACGTTCAGGCAGGATATTGTGCCTCCGGCCAAAACGTCAGTAGAAATGGAAAAGCTGAGGAAAGACAACGCTTACCTGCGGAAATTAGTCACTGCCGTACAAACCGAAGTATACGGTGCCCGTTTAGCGGCTAAATATTTAGACAAGGAGTTAGCCGGAAGGTATACATGGAATCGAGGTGGAATTTTGACTTGACAAAAACAACATACTTCATATATTAAAAAAATACATACAGTTGGCTCCAGTGTCAAAAGATGCAAAAGCGTGATGAGTCACCCACATACACATTTTTTGACTATGATTTGCTCAATTTCCTCAACTTTTTTATGTTTTTATGCTCTAGAATGAACGAGCATTGCCGAAATGTCTAAAAACTGTGTCTTTGACGTTTTACTGTAGTTTTTTTAGCCAAAAAAGGTACGTTTTAAAATTTTTAGAGCCTCGCGAATTCCCATACTGTAAATACATGGTCTAGACCCCGAGAATGGAAAAATGGAAAATTTCATTGGGAAAATGAGGCAAAATGAAGGCCAAGAACAGACGAAAATTGAAAAAATTTTCCTCAGAAGTGCTTTAAACTGACTCGAAACTGTGTAATAACGTAGTTCTAACGCTATTTTAGCGCTTCCAATTTTAATGGATAATTTTGGCCCAGAAATGCTCAATTTTTGACCCCGGCCCAGAACCGGCTGACCCCTCTCCAAGGTCGGACGTGCTGTGCATCTATGCTTGTAGCTCTTCCGTTTCGATAGGTTTTTTTCTCCGGACTAAGACTAGAATAACTCTTTATCTATCTACGTGTGGGAAGTCAAAGTTCAGTTAGGAAAATCCTTCAAAGCAATGAATAAAGAGCCGATTGATATAAACACATACCGCGTTTTTCAAAATTCTTCTTAGATTACATTCAATTACAAGAATTTTACGCTCAAAGCAGTTTTATGTGATGCTAATCGAGTTTTGGCGCTGATTCTGAATATATTTTTATATTTTAACTAAACGTTTAATCCTTGAATCATTGAACGTTCTTGCGTATTAAACACAGTGTAAAACTTGAACCTTACTGTCAGCCTTATCCTGCTGCATCTAAATAATTTAAAACGGTCTCTTAAACGATGTTATACGTTGTATTTCGAATCTTTTTCTTTATTTTGCGCTAGCATGGTTGGTTTTTAATGACTAGAAGATTTATAAGACAGATAAAAGATAGAAAAACATCTTAGAAAATGTTTGAAACAATTCAATTGTTTACTCCTTGCCTATGTCAAGCACCTGAAATATACTGTATATACTTTGTATTTTGTAATATACTTCATATCTACTTTGTTATACTCTGTTACATTCAGTGTTAGTTTAGCAAATACTTTGCAATGACTATGAATTTTTCTTCCCTTGAAAACATAAAAAGTGTGAAATATCGGAAACTATGCGAGGACATTCAATATTTTTAAGATGCAGAACACTGTATAAATTATGCAAATTAGGTGTTATCTCTTAAAGGCTTAAGCAACGCGATTGATATTAAAATGAAGTGAAAGATTACGTAAAAATATTCTGACAGTTTATAGATAAATCTGCACATCATTCTTCAACAGACGCTTTAATTTGGTACATTTTAATGCAAATATTTAAAAAGCTAGACATGATAGTAAACTTTATATGTTTGATTTGAAGTCAGTGTATAAGCTTATTTGAATCATTCTAACCGTTTTCGGGATGGGAAAAAGTTAAATTTTGTAGTCCATCGTTATTTGTGCATGGAAATCCATTCGCGTAAATCAAAATCATTAAATTGTCCACGATTTGTTTTCACTTTGAGATTCTCAAAGCTTCTCTGAAAATTTTAGCGCATGTTTTGTGCTTCGCGACTGAATCATTTTCGAAGTTTCCTTTTCAAACGCAGATACTTTAGACAGGTTTTTAAATTTTCTGGATTGTTTAAATACCGATAGAATTTCGAGTTTCCTTTTTAATTGTTTCGTTTACATACTGATTAAGCTTACTAGGAACAGCTAAAATACTCTCGTATTTTCTTTTATAGTAGGTTTAAACTGCCGTATTAAAAAAGGTATTTGCTTCAGCTCATTTGTTTTTTGATATCATAGTTAGCGTCTTAACGCTTACCTTCATTATACTTGGGTACCTCACCCTAAACACTGTGTATACCCCTATAGCAGCACTGGGACATTTCCGACAAGTGTGACTTTAAAAATAAGTAATAAAAAATTAGGATGCGCTCCTTTTATGTTTACACTCAATACTAAGTTTGTGATTGAGCGTGTAAAGTTCTGGCGAACGTTATAAGACATACAAACCTTCGACAATTTTTTTAGTCATCTTGTACACAAGCTCAGCTTAAATGCCTCACACAATTCAACAGCATATAAATGTAGAGAAGCAACTTATGTAAAATCTCATTTTTTTGTTGCATTTTGCATTAGTTCTCGACGGCAGTGTAAATAGTGCAAAAAAACTACAGGTATGAAGACAGATTTTGATGCGTTTGCTTGGATGGATAAAGACTGATATCGAAGACCAATAATTATATGGATCACATACATCTATTGTTTGCCTTATTGAGCACATCATTGCCTACACGCGTAATGTGTATACACATATGAAACAATATCATATTTATTTTCCAACAACTTTCATCCGGAAATTGGTTTGTTCAACTTTGCCTGTTAACACGTTTGAATGAACCAATAGGCGTGGCGCGTGTCTTATTGGCCCCCAATTAATGTTGACATTTAATAATAAAGCATTGGCATCGATGGATGTCGATAAGAATACATCAGATTTTAGTTGCGTTTTTTTATTTCTTTTCGTCTTCCAACAACTCCAATTAGGAGTCCCTAGAATATGTCCCACTGGAAATGCACTATAGTTTAAGGGCTACTTACTGTTAACTAGCAAATATTTTTACACTCAATACTGAGTTAGATCTATGGCTTTAAACTTCATACTGTAGTGAATAGTGTAAAAAACAGGTATTTACTATGATTCCTCCATTAACTTCTCATATTATTGGTCGGGATAAATATTACAAAGTAAGCATAAAGTAAATTTTAAGAACTCCACGTTGCAGAAAATTGCGTTAAAAAACTTATTGAATTATTTATAAGGGTTTAAAGTTCGAAATCAGGGGTGTAACTTTCGGCAAAAGGACGTTTTCTGCTTTTCTTGTTTGGTCATCAATTTATGAAACATTTTGCGAAACAGAAATTTTCCACACGCAAATGTATCACGATTTAGAGGCTACAAACAGGCCTAAATCGAAATCATTCATACCCTATGAGGAGCTAGGTACAGATATCTGAAGTTTGCAATGTATTCGAATGGTGGATGAATTACGTTTTTATTTCGTTTTTTTCGTCACTTTCTCCGTCTAGAAGTAGGGATAAGTCGAATAGAATGAAAATAAAGAACCTTTCAAGGGGTAAGCATCACAGCAAATTGAATTTGTCTAGAATCAATATTTTGCTTTTAGAGGTGTAAAGTCAAAATTGCGGGTGTTAGACGTGTTTCTGTCTTGTTTTTTCTGCCAAGTTCCACAGTAGTCATGAGTCTGGACACGATATCAAGTCTATAATGTAGCAGAAATCCAAGCGTATTGTGCCAGTTGGGCGCGTTTAATCACACTTAAAAGTGGTGTAATATTATTCACATAAAATATTTATTTGTCTTTAGGCTATTGTGTAAGCTTAAAGTTGTCATAAATGTTGATCGTAATATCAGAGTAATATCCGAAATACGAATCCCACTAAAATCTTTGTCATCTTCGGTAGTCGTGTAAAGATTACACTGAAAATTAACTTTAGGTCTTTAGCCTTGAGAATGCTTATTTTTTCAAAATGTTCTATGTAACGTCAGAATTACGAGCTTTACAGTTAGTACAAGTGTAAAGTTTACACTATAAATTTATTTTACTCACAAAGCGTTGCAAAACGTTAATTCTTCCAAAATACGTTTGTAGAGTTAGGATTACGAATCTGGCTGTATGTTATCCTTACACCTAGTAGTTGTGTATTGTTTATACTGAAAATTAACTTTGGCTTTAGAGCGTTGCAGAAGCTTACTCTTTATTCATGAAGTTTCTTGTCAAGCGATGATTATGGGAGTATTACTGTTCTTTACACCCAGTAGTTGTGCAAAGTTTATGCTGAAAACAATTAATTTGTTTAAATGATAAGGTAAGGCTGTCTTGTTTGAAGGAGATAATCCTGAGATTCAGAACAATATTGTTCTCCGCATTCTTGGACCGCTGTCATTATTGTAGCATGTTACCGCATGTGTTTAGAGACCGATTAAATCAAATCATGCTAATTGAAAGTAAGTTGCCAACAAAGGAAAACGGTCCAATGAAACAAGAAAGTCGAACATGCTTGACTTTACGGATTATGTAGGATAGGAAAACGAGCGCAGTAGGAAAAAGCTACCTATATATATATTCCTAAAGTCACAAAATCTATTAAAAAATCAGACTTTCTCTAATCAACGCATAAATCGAAGTATATTTAGCGGCCTCTAAAAATGTAATCTTCTTTAAATAATCTTCAATGCTTCAAATATAGAGTGTATAAACATAATCTAAAATGTTTACTTTTTGACATTGCTTGCAAGTCGCAACGCTGACTTGCTTGGTATCGTTATTGATAGAAAACTGACTGCAATTGTTTTTAAAGGTGTTTTATTTTGTTATCATGGGCATTATACCAAGAAAACCTGTCGTCAATTAGTTAGTGCACAGAACTGTTACGGACATATATACAAGCGTACCTACATGTAGTCTGTTTTACGTAAGCTTCCGCGTTTCCTACTACTTTTAACCAACGATTTTTTTTTATGATTGTCATGACTGAATTAATTTTGGTATTTCAATCAATTGTAAGTCGCTCTTTTCACTCAATGTGCGTTCCACAGCTACAGCATAGCTAACATGCTGTTTTTTAATCGTATCTTTGTTTCAGTAATTGAAGAAAGTCTAATTTTTTACAAATTTTGTACTTTAGGCAGGCAGCTTTTTCCTAGTCCCCTCCTTTTTACGTCATTAATAATCCGTAATCCAAAGTACATTCGTCTTTTTTGTTCTATCACACCATTTTTCTCAGCTGGTGATGCGAATTCCTCAGGACACATTCTGATACGTCTGAGAAATTTGAAGAATCCTAAAATTAACAAAGCGCATTTTTATTGCAATTTATTTCTATTTATTCTGCTATAGTTTGTGTTTCTTATTCAGAATTCAACAAATTCAATTGCTCAACAGAGAGATGCGAGGGGCCGAGCACGACCGACTTTGGAATCAACTTGAGGCCGAAATTCACTTGCACAGACACAAAACTGTCATTAGAGCTTGTCGAGGAAGAGGAAAAACGAAGAGCTTACCAATGCCAGACAGCCACGTAAATTTGTTGACGTCTAATCAATTTTATCTGTATTTTCTTGTATTATTGTGGAGCGTTTCAATACTTACATTGTTTGTTCATTTGTTTGAGGCGGGTCAGCTATAGTGCTCCTTTGAGCCGAAATTACCTCAACCACTGTTGCAAACTCCTAACTCTAAACTAATGTTTCTAAATAATTTCAAAGAATTTCAGAGAAACATTTTAGATTTTATTTTCGTCCATAATCTTTCTAAATTTTTTTAATAATTTTTTTATTCTGCGGTTGAGGGCAAATGGACAAACCTGCTTCCCCATTCCCAGGTGCACCTCTGGTCGCCATCACATCAGAGCCGAGCGTCTAGACCGGACATGCACGTGATGGGAGGGGTTTGATATTGGATGGGTTCATAGGTGGGCAGCAACAAAAATCTGGGGGATGCGATTTTAAAGGTCGACAAATGGTCTAAAAAATAGCGAAAAAACACAATTTTTCAACGTTTCTCATCAAGCACAATCCGTTGGCATCATCATAAACTTGCGTAGAAAACAAAAGTTCTATTCTAAAATTGAATTCCGAGGGGGTGGGTATTTTGGTTTCTGGGGAGAGGGGGTATTCGGCCTTCTGGGCAGGTGCATACTGCATGGCCTCCCCCAAACCCTCTTCCACGCTACGTGTGAGTGGGTCTATTTCGCCACCAGAATGTTAATATGACAAATTTACGCGGGAAAACGAGAAAAGATAAAGGCCGAATGTGGATGAAAATTTGAATTTCTCTTCAAAATTGCTTTGAATTGACCAGGAACTGCGTAATAATTTAGTTTTCATAGTATAACGATTATACTAATTTTTGAGGTCACTTTAGCCCATGGAGAGCTCAATTTTTGACCCCAAAAAAACTGGCGGAGCCCGGATCCGTCATACTGTGCGACTGTACTCCAGCCCATGTACGTGTCTCATAAAGGGATTTTCGGGTTATCATCACTAAGAAAGGCAAGATCCGACAAAATATCCACGAACCTCTTATTTTAGAATTGTCGGTTGTAGCGAAAATAGCGGAAAAAGTGTACTCTTTGCGACTGCAATTTGTTCAATTAATTCGAGACTTCTTAGATTTGTTCGAATTCTTTACGTTTTCATGTTTCTAAAGGAATAAGGTCTGATCAAAACGTAAAAAAACGTTTTTGACGACGTGTATGGTTTTTAGTCTATGAAGGATGATGTAGAATGGAGAAATGGAAATTTCTCTAGGAAAGACGAAAGACTTTAAGGTACAGACTAGACGGATCAAAATCAAAAATTTTCTGCATGCAGAAAGTGTACCTCCTAGGCACTTTCAGCTAGCTTTTGGATGTGTACCTCCCTAGGCACTTTCAGCTAGCTTTTGGATGAAACATTCCGCACCAATTTTCGGACTATATTTCGCTCAAGTTGCTGTAATTTTTGTCGAGAAACTTTTCCGAAATTTTCTTTCAGTTTTTTATGTCTTAAAAAGTAAGCAAATTGCCATAAAAGTACCTAACAGCTGTGTTTGTGACGTGTCTCCTCAATTTTGATTTTTAATCCTTAAATAGGCACATATATGAACTTTTTGTGGCTAGCGCCCGATAATTCATATGCGGTATGCAGGTCAATACGTGAATTAATATGAATTTTTGAAATGATTTTTCTTCAGCAGCCTGAGAGCAATACTATGGTCACAAACTGATTTGTAATACCCAATGATAGGTTGTATAAAGATTTATAAAGCCATAAAATTCTGACCGGAGATGCCTGTTTAATAAATGTTTCAGAATAAAATTTTACAGAGGATAAACCGATTTAATTCTGTCTCAGTAAATTATTCAAATCAGCTTTTGATCGAACGCAATTCGATGTTTCAAGCTGAAATTCTACAAAATTTTATCAACGAGCGTCATATAAGTATACTTGTACGTTTAAAAAATGCGAATACAGCAAAATAGGACACCAGTAAACGACTTATTTAAGTTGAATTTTGCTAATTACGTCGAAAGCATATCTATTGCACAAATTTTTATTATGAAAGAGAATTTGCTAATGAGAATTTGTGATAAATGTTTTATCGTACATGCACACGGTCAAAAGCTCCTTGAGGGGCGAACCAAGTTGCCTGGGAGGAAATTAATTGATACCCAATTTAGCTATTAAATGTCAAATTTAGGTAAACTCTTTGTATTTTATTGTTCATAAATCTGTGTGCTTGAATATACGTGAAAACAATTGCAATAAGAGCGATAGAATGATCTGTAACATCGGATATGTTTGGAATAATGGAAGAAATGTATCTGATGAACGGATTGCTCATTCAACTGTCATAAAAATAAGCTATTTATACTCGAAAGGATACTGCCAGACGCATTTGGACGCTTTTTTTGGATCGAGCAATCGGTTTGGTCCCAAACTTCCTCAAGGGGGATGCCTTTAAGAAGTCTAGGAAAATACAACCCCTCCAGGCACGTAGGTCTTGCAGGGAATGGGGGTCGGACCCCCAAAAAATTCAAGAAAAATCGGAATAAGTAGGACTTTTTAAACATATTTTGTGCTATTTTTGGCCTTTTTGGGCATAGTCCCCCAAAATAGGACGGCCAGCTACGTTCCTGTACCCCTTATACCCCATACTTTGCATGTGTAATGTATTTCATTGCCTCTTGCTTCTAAATATCGTTTATCACTATTTAACAAAAAAAATGTATAATTTAAGGACTGTCACACACTGAGAAGGCAAAAAGGAGTCGGAAATGTCCGAAAAGTTCATTTGCACAAAGATTCGAAAGAAGGACTTGGTATATCGATAACAGTGAGCATATGTATTTTAATGGCTGTGATTATAGCGATGATCATACGTGGGCTTAGGAAGGAGTCTAGGCCGGAGTGAATCTGAAAGACCACTGTAAAATCAATGTATTGCCCATAATTGGATTTTTAATGATGATGATGATGTTAATAATAATCATTATAATAATTATTATTATTATATTAATAATTAATAATATCAATAATAATAATGATGATAATAATAATAATAATATTAATAATAATAAAAATAATAATAATAATAATAATAATAATAATAATAATAAGAATAATAATAATAATATTATTATTAATACATTATATTGACGGAATACAACCAGAATTAATTCATGCTGTTGCACGCACTGCATTTGATATTAAACTGAATAAGCAATGTCTGGCTATATGCGTGTGTTTTTGAATGGGGCTAAGGTTTTGCCTAGCACTGTTAATTAGGCGCGTGCCAATGCAATGTAAAAAATTGTGTTACTGCGATTCAGTAAAACAGTTTCTACTCTGCTGAAACTCTGCAGTGCAAGTGTTCCTGAAGTGCAATATTCATGTGATGCATTGACATGTAAAACTTGTGTTGGTGCGGCTTGTTAAATTGGCCATTAAATTTGTTGCAGTGTCACAAGTTTTTCAGCCGTACCAAGCTAATGTGTAATGATTACTTTTCTTTAATAATAAAATGATGCAAATAAAATCAAACATCACTCCTTTATTTCAAATTTTTTGTTAATATAAAGCTATATTTCCAGCTATTTCGACTTAGAATTAGATTCAGTAGCGTAGCTGTGGGGGCAGGGAGGGGCTAGTCCCCCAAATTTTAGAAGCATGAGTATTTTTTGCAGTCCGCTGGAGAAGAAAATATAAGATTCCTAAAGTGTATTTGAAAGACTGCTCCAATAGATCTCAGCACTTCTTCGAACCAATAAGCGCAACAATTTTGGGCGTTTCACACTTTTTATTTACCAATACTAAATCATCAAAATTTTTGTCTCTTTAAAAAAAATTAGAAGGCCAGCTAGTCACTGATCAGGCTCACGAGAAGAGGGTCTCATGGGTTTTGTTTTCATGAGTGTTTTCATATTTATCATGTGAAATTTGCATATTTGTTCTTAGCTGTTTTATATGTGCGAACTATTCTAAAGTAATAAGCTAATGCTCATCAACTTGTGCAAGCCTTATCAAATTTTTTAACCCTGTTCCTTCACAACGAGTCATTATTCAAAGCGATTTTGAATCATTGCGTCGCAGCCGCAACAATGAAGATGGAATTTTTGATTAAATTTCTAAATTATCTTCCGTCTGATTCTCGGTATTCACACACTTTTATAGATTTTTTGGAATATTTTATCCGATTTAAGAACTCTTTTTTGATGCCTTTAGCTAGACAATATAGTTTAAATGTGCGTCTGGTAAGAACTATGCATTTTGGGTATTTGTCATTATATAAAATTTCAATTTGAAGGGCGGCCGGGAACACGGAGTGCCAATCCTGATTTCCGACATACATAAAGGTCAACCGGCCGATCGCTGTAGCAAGCTTCATGTTGGTGATGCCATTCTGGCTGCCAATGGAATTGACCTGCAGCATGTTTCACATTCGCAGGCGGTCGAAGTGCTTTCTAAGCAGGTAAACACAGTTCTGCACTTTTCCGCTCGTTGATGTTTCTTACAAGTTATTATTTTTTTACATTTTTCGTGCATTTTTGGATTATTTAATTTTGTCCCTTTATTAAGAGCATTTTATCAATCAATTTATTGTAATCAAATTGTAAAAAAAATTTTATGAAATTTTCTCGCAACTAATTTGATTTACAAAAGAAATAAATTCAAATTTATACGTTTTCCAATTTAAAATTACAGTATCTATGTCATTTTTTACAACTTCTGTTTGCAGGACGGCGATATTGAACTAGAAGTTGTTTTTGTAACCCCTGATGAGGACAGTGATGACAACTCTGATGTTGTTGGCGTACTAGATGGTAAAGAGTAAGTGATTTATTTATTTTCTCTTCTATACATTTTGTGAAGATACTATAGAAAACAAAAAAATTTATTTTGCCATGCACCTTCAAATATGCAGGCGCATATGATCATAGGTGGGCGGCACCAAAATTCTGTTAAGGAGGATGGCAGATTTTTCAAAGGTCAAAAATGACCGTAAAAATTGGTAGTATGACGAAAAGAGACCATTTCTCAAGCTTTTCCATCGAGCATATCCATTGGCATCAAAAATTGTGAGTAAAAAAATCCAAAAATCGAATTTAAAGGGGTATTTTGGTTTCTGAGGGGAGTATTCGGCCATCTGTAGGGGTGCATTGCATGCCCCTGAAACCCCCTACGTTCATGCGTTTCTGGAGACAATTCATGAAATTCCTGAAAAGTATAGTCAAATATCTTAAATAATCATCATTAACTGTGCTTCTTAAGCATATTTCAAACTGACAGACATTCAGTATTTTCTTCCTTCACATTCATCACCTTTCATGAAAAACCTTGAGAGCTTTTTTTGCTGTGCGTTTTCATAAAGAGTAAGCTAGTTGTAAAACTCCCATTTACTTTTTTTGGTAGTTAACATTGCCAAAAACTTTCTTTGTTTGCTTTGTAGTCGACTTTTGCCTAAAACATTTTTTTATGTTGCCGAAAGGTTTTTTGTATGCTTTATGAGCCTGAGCTGTTTTCTGGCATCAAACTTTCCTTCCTAAATGCTCGAGCTACTGCACTAAGATTTACCACTAGAAAAATTGTTATGACTAGCCTAAGCTGAGAGTTGGAGATGCCTAGATGTTTTGAAAAGATTATGTGGTTGCTCGGCATTTTCAAGTTGCGTAAATAAAAAAACTGTTGGTCTCTATAATGCACATTTTTTGGCCAAGACAGTTTTTTATGTAGCCAAAAAAGTTTTTTGCTTTACTTAAGGCAGTACAATGTAAAGATCGAGCTATTCGCCTACACTGACGTTAGTTGGAAGTCACTTACAACTTCTTTTGTATGCATTAAAATCAATGCAAGTTTTATTGCAGCAAGTGCAGAGAAATTGGATAGAATAATGCAATTTTTAAAATGCTTTACAGAAGTCCCTGATACCGACCAAGGCTGTTTATTAAAGTTGTCTTATGTGCTTAATGTTTATGAGCAATATGTAAGGCTTGTAACCATACGAGGGCAGCAAGAAAATACTGGGGGGTGCTCGATTTTTCATAAGGTCAAAAAATTGCCTTAAAAATGGTGGAATGGCGAAAAAAAACCATTTTTTCGACGTTTCTCATCGAGCACTATCCATTGGCATCGAAAAATTCGGAAAAAAACGAACAAAATTTTAATAATTAAATTCTGGAGGGTATTTTGATTTCTGAGGGGTATTTTGGTTTCTCGGGGTGTTTACTTACCCCCCCCTAAAACCCCCACGCCCAGGTGTGCTTGTAACCATACGAGGGTATGAGGGTCTGCAAGTATGAATGGACCCTCTGAAATCAGATAACTCCACTAAAAAATCGATAGACCTTATAAATTAAATATCTGATACTTTTTCGGCAATCAGGCCCCACAAAACTCACCAGAATTCAATTTTTCATATGTACAATCGTATGCAATCAGTTAACCATCTGAGACCTTCACTTAGCCCAACGAGTTTCATTTTTAGGCTTGAAAATTTTCTGCAAATTAAGTAGGTGAAAAGTAGAAACGATGAGGCGTTATCAGAAGTACTATATAAGTAAAATTGTAATTTTTGTAATTAAGCCATTGACTATAATTTGTCGATCGCAAATTGTTCATTTGTTTAAGAAATTTACGAAAATTCAGAAGTTTTTTAAATAAAGTTTGCTCTGAACACAATTTCTTCATAATTTGAAATGGGATTTCAAGTTTAGAAAACAGTATTGCAGCTGGCCTTCTGAACTTGTTTGACTAAAATTCTGAATGAACCAGTGTTTTGTTTGTACAAGGCCCATTTGTTCATGTACCAAAGATGGTCCCCAAAAGTCTTTGTACATTTCGTACATGCAAATTTTTGTGTACTATAATTTAGCACATGAGCGATTTTAGTGTGGTAAAATTTTCGACCTTTGGTCATGTATTTTAGCTAATTTGTGGGTTTCTGACGCTAAAAATTACTAAAAATTGTCACAAAAACGGCACAAAGCGCCGAAAATTTGTCATTTTTCCATTCTAAATGCAAATTCTGCTCTTTTAAAGATATATAGGACAAACAATTACTCATTTCGGCGCGAACCACCGATAATTATTCGGAATTTTACACTTTTTACAGTTTTTATCCGCCCAAAAATCTTTGTACATGTACAAAGACGGTCTTGAAAAGTCTTTGTACATCGGGAAAAATCTTTGCTGAACACAGAAAAAACACTGGAATGAACACAGAAATGAAGAAAATACTTTTAAAAAATTTATCTCGTCTTTTGTTTTACCGAACAAATACATTGTATTTTGGGCTTAGTAGCCTAAAAGTGTGCTGAAATATAATCTAATGACCTAGCTGTCTATGAAATACACTTCAAGAAGTTTCAAGTTTTTTCAATTGTGAGGAGTATAGCTGGGCAAGCCTTAAAGTCTCGGCTGGTACCGGAGCCCAATTTTTTTGTTGGTTGCCTGAGTCAGAAAAGTGGTTGCTACATAACTTCTGCGTGTAAAAATTTATGCATCGAATTTTTTAACATGGTAGACTTGCTTCCATGCAAAGTCCATTCATAATTTCACGCGATGTCGCACTGTTTCTCGCGACATAATTTTTCAATTAGAAATGGTGTGTCAAAATTAGTGTAGTGTAAAAAATAGTGCAAGCGATAATTTGCATAGCAATTATCTTTAAAAACTCATTATTTTAGTAACATTTGACACTTAATCTTGAAGGGACATTCACCGCCTTTAATATGCTCATTTTTATGCAATTTATTGTGTAAAAATGAAACTATAACAGAGTTCCTCATTTTCATGTCATAAAATAGTACTTTTTCATTTCAAATATAAGTCCTGCTGTAATGCACGGAAATGGTCAAAATTTAGCGCAACCTAAATGACGATCTTCCACAATATATTCCAAATTCTCCAAATATCGAGACATTTGAGAGAAATTTGAAAAAAATTGATTTCGGGAATTTTCTGATGGGGAGCACGTGAGCGCAATTTACTATTTGCCTGTGTGTCCAGTACATTTTCCATTTTACACTATGCTATCTTATTTACCTTGCGATTTTTTTATCCTTGTATCTTTTCCGAATAAAGAATTATTATTATTATTATTATTACTATTATTATTATTATTATTATTATTATTATTATTATTATTATTATTATTATTATTATTATTATTATCATCATTATTATTATTATTATTATTATTATTATTATTATTATTATTATTATTATTTTTATTATTATTCAATGATCGTACGGGGTTAGATTTTCAACCTAGGTCGGGGTCGGGGATGAAACATTGCATGATTTTCTTATGTTTAACATTTTATTTTCATTCTAAGTTCGAACATGATTTAGCAATTTAACATTCCTTTCAATTTTGATCACTTTTTGCAGTATATGCATTTCGCTTTTTCGCCTGATAAGGAAATAAAGTGCTGCCAAATTATAGATTGTTTTGGCATTGACGTAATTAATTAGTGAATAAAATTTCAATTGAGTCTGAAATATAAATTAATTGAAGCTAGCAGACAGAACAAAGCTATTCTAAGAATCAACGAAAGCTAACGCAGAATATTTTAATATATCCATAGTGTATTTTTACGAATGAAAAAATGCATAGCGTTTTGGCGCACTGTGGATTTAAGGGGGGGGCGGCCGCCCCTCCCATCTTCGGCCCAAAATAGTGCGCAAAATTAAGGATTTTTGAGCAATTTTCAGCGATATCGGGTTAAAACGGCTAATTTTTCCGCCCAAGTAAGGGTTCCGCCCCTTAGGAAAATCCTCGATCCGCCACTGCTTTATGGTGATAAATATGCAAACATGTATGCATTATACGTGTTAACAACATAGCGACTAGGCGTACATTCTATGATATATCGCAAGTGTCGACTTTAACATATTGATTATGCTCGTGAATGAATAATCCTTGTTTGGTGTTTGCCGAATTTATTTGCTATTTATACAATTCTCTTATGTACCAAAAAACTTAATGCTATATTTCACCCCCAAGAAAAGGTTCAACCCCGACTCGAAGAATCTTGCCCCCGGTCGGGAGTCGGGGTTTAGGCAGGGGTTCTTTGGGGTCGGAGTCCCCGTACGATCACTATTATTATTATTATTATTATTATTATTATTATTATTATTATTATTATTATTATTATTATTATTATTATTATTATCATTATTATTATTGATATTATTATTATTATGATTATTATTATCAATAACAAGTAATAAAATTGAATCAAGCGCCAGAAAATTTTGCTATTTTACCTTCTGAAACGCAATTCTGCATTACAAAAATTGTCGAATTTGGCACGGCCTAAATAAACATCAACAACAATCAAGAAAATTAAATCAATTCGGCGCGAAGCGCTGAAAATTTTGAGATTTCACCATTTTAAAACGCAATTTTGCATTACAAAAGTTGTCAAAATTAAGCGCGGCCTAAACATCAATAACAGGTAATGTGTGCATAAAAGACTAGTGTTTATTTACACATAAAACAGGCGGACAAACAAGTATGTATTTTTAATACATCAATGTGTAGAATATGTCTCCTTGTTATCTGACGAATTATTATTATCACTAAATTAGGTATTACTTACTTAAGTATAATCTCTGAATTATGTATTAGTTCCGTACCGATTTTCACAGCCCAGTAACCGATTTGGTTGCCGGGGTTTAAAAATCGCTTGTTGGGATCTGAAAATGATTGCTGAGTTCCAAAAGTCGGTTGCTGAGGTCTTAAAAATCGATTGCTTAGGTCAAAAAAATCAGTTGGTGGGATCCGAAAATCGGTTGCTTTGGTCTTAAAATCAGTTCTTGGCTCCAAAAATTGGTTGCTGGGGTCTAAAAATTGTATTCTGGGTTCCTAAATCAGTTGGGGGGCTCGAAAATTCTGTTGGTTGGTTCTGAAAATCGGTTTCTGAGGTCCTAAATCAGTTGATGGGCTCCAAAAATCAATTAATGGGGTTAAAAAATCGGTTGCTGTCACAAATTTCCATAGGGAGGTATTACCCCCACCTCAGGGTCCGAGACTTGAATCACTGTCAGACGATTTTAAGCTATCAAACATTTCCTGCAATGATTTTTGGGGACAAAAGAAGCGAAAATGTTAAAAGTTATTGGGTGCTTCGCGCCGACTAGTAGATTTCTGTTTTGTTTACCTAAAAAATACCTAGAATTAAGTTAAAATAATCTAAAGAGTTAAAATTTTCGATAAATCGTTATATTTGTTACTTTCTAGAGTGACGAAACTAGTCAGAATGGGACAACAAGTAGTGACTAATGGAGTTTTTCAAATTAAAACATGCTATATAGGATGTTTTAGTCATTTTTCATATTTGACCTGCAAAAAGGCTAGGACTCTAAATTTAGTGGTCTCAAATTTTCGAATTTCACCCCCTGAACTTTCGACCTTGGGAAACTATGGTTTGCTGGGGTCTAAAACCCAGCTGGTGGGCTCCAAAAATCGGTTGCTAAGGTCTAAAAATCAATTGCTGGGTTCAAAAAATCAGTTGGTGAGGTCCAAAAGTCGGTTGCTGGGGTCTTGAAGTCAGTTCTCTCCAAGAATGGGTTTCTATGGTCTAAAAATCGATTGCTGGGGTCCTGAATCAGTGGGTAGCTCCAAAATTCTCTTATTGGGTCCAAAAATCGGTTGCTGAGGTCCTAAATCAGTTGATTGGCTCCACAAATCACTTAATGGGGTCCTAAAATTGGTTTCTGGGGTCTATAAACCAGTTGGTGAACTCCAAAAATCGGTTGATGGGGTCCTAAATCGATTACTAGACTCCAAAAAATCGGTTACTGGGGTCTAAAAGTTGGTTGCTGGCATAGGTGGGCAGCAACAAAATTCTGAGGGAGGACGGGGGTTGAGTGTGTGCAAGATTTTTCAAAGGTCAAACATGGTCCTAAAAATGGTGGTATGGCGAAAAAACACCATTTTTTAGCGTTTGCCATCGAGCAAAATCCATTAGCATCAAAAAATTGCGAAAAAAATTTGAATTTGGGGGGTGTTTTGGTTTCTGGGGGGAATCCGGCCTTCTGGTAGTGCATACTCTGAACCCCCACGCCCACGTGTGGTTGCTTGTGTCTAAAATCGGATGGGGCACCGAAAATCGGTTGCTGGCTTAAAGTCGGTTTGGGCGTCAAAAATCAGTTGGTGGGCTCCTAAAAATTGGCTGACCCCAGCAACCGAGTCTTGGACCCCAGTGATCAATTTTTAGACCCCAGCTGCCATTTTTGGAGCCCAGTAACCGAATTAGGACCCCCATCAACCAATTTTTGGATCCCACCAACTGATTTGCAGACCACAGCAACTGATTTTTAGACCCCATCAACTGATTTTTAGACCCCAGCAACCGATTTTTAGACCCGAGCAACCGATTTTTTAAGCCCTCCAACTGATTTTGGACCTTGGAAACTAATTTTCAGACCTCAGTCACCGATATTTGAGTGTAGCAACCGATTTTTGGATCTCAGCAATCAATTTTTGGACCCCAGAAACCGATTTAGGCTGTACGGTTGGAAAATGCATCTTTTTGTTGATTCCATTAACGTCGTTTTATATATTTGAATAAAATTGTCCAAAATCAATCTGTGTTTTTGCAGCTCCTTCCATTGTTTGTTTACGGGAACATTAGAGAATCCATTTATTGCATGTACTAATAGGTTCAAATAATCAGTTTTTTCAAACTTTGCAATGGCTTGTTTGAACTATATGTTTTTGCTGTTGATGTGATGCCAACGCTGCATTGTATATTCAGTCAATTGTTACTTATTCCTTATCGGGATATGCATATTATTACCATCACAGTGAAAAGAACATTAAATTCTCATTCTCCAAATGCTTATATAGATTTCCTAGGGCTACACACTAGTCATAAGGCATTCAGGCTTAATGCATTCAATAAGATTTAAAAAAACCTCCGATTAAGCATGGCACAAAAGTGATGCAAGCTTACATGCCACTTTCTATTATCCAAAAGCTTATTATTATTATTATTATTATTATTATTATTATTATTATTATTATTATTATTATTATTATTATTATTATTATTATTATTATTATTATTATTATTATTATTATTATTATTATTATTATTATTATTATTATTAATATTAATATTATTATTATTATTATTATTATTATTAATTTTTAATTAGTAATATTATTATCACTCTTATTATTATTTTTTAATAGTGTTATTATCATTATTACTATTATAATTATTATAATAATAAGTATTATTATAATTATTACTATTATCACTATTATCATTTTTATTATCATCACTAATATTATTATTATTATTCATAGCATTATCATTATTATTATCATTACTATTATTATTATTATTATTATTATCATTATTATTATTAGTATTTTTGTTAATATTATTATTATTTATATTATTATTATCATTATTATATTAAGATTATTATTTGTTTCCTCACATTTTTTGCTAGTCAATAATTAAATGCATAGGCTCATGCACTTTTTTTATTTTTACCTATTTTTGATGTTTTTAATCATTTATTACTGTCTAGATTATTACATTTTCGGATAGCAATTTTTATCTGCTTTACATTACATTCTAATTCACAACAGATATTTGCTGTATGAAAACGTATCTGGCGCATCAAGATCTCAAGAAAACGCCAACAGTTGTAACACGACGGTAAGGCCTAAACCGCTGCCAAATAAAAGTATTACGAAGTGTAAAGCTTGTAAACTGGCGGCAGAGTCATCCAGCAATGCAGCGAATGCGATCGGCGACCTGAACAATGGTGAATGTAATGCTATAGGCGAAAACGATAATGCAGGTGCAGATTCCAACATTAATGGCCATTTAACTAGTGTTGCCACTCCCCAGCCAATTAGCAATGGAGATGTAAACAATGGCACTATGCCAGCTGATCAACACGATCATTCTGCCGTTATTGACGATCATGTTCAATCTACCAGGAGCTCGTCACCTGTGCAGTGTAAGGAAGAAATCAGGCATCAACGGTAAATTGTCCATCATAATTTTTCTGTCTTTATTGGATGAAGGACCATGAAGGACTAAAATAATGACACGTAGCTGGCCGTCCTATTTAGGGGAGACCAATACCAAGTTTAGGGGGACTATGCCCAAAAGGCAAAAAAATAGCACAAAATGACGTTTAAAATGACCTATTTTTCTGATTTTTCTGAATTTGAGAAGGAATGTACGAATCATACTTGGGTGTGAGGGGTTATGGGGAGTATGCACCCCCCCAAAAAACCAGAAAATCCCCTAGAAACCAAAATACCCCTAGAATTCAATTTTGAAAATTTATTTTGTTTTTTTTACAATTTTTTAATACTAATGGATAGTGCTCAATGAGAAATATTGAAAAATGGTGTTTTTTCGCCATACCACCACTTTTAAGGCCATTATTTGACCTTTGAAAAAATCTTGCACCCCTCTCCCCATCCCAGAGCTCTAATGCCGCCCACCTCCGCTCCAAACTCCCCCCATTTCCCCCAGAGATACGCGCCTGCCAAAATGTTGAACAGCACACATGGGAATGAGGGGAGGTGAGTGAAGGGGTTTCCCCTACCTAAGGTTTTGGAAAAGCATTTACTGTCAGGCGATTTTAAGTGAAAGGAAGGTGCTGTAAGATGATTTTTGAGTCTAATGCGAAACAGGGCCGAAAATTTAAGCTGAAAATAGTAAAAATATTAAAACTTTTCGGTGCCTTGCGCCGTATATATAAAGTTTTGTATTTCTCATCGCTTGAAACCCACAAATTGGCTAATTTTGAGTAATAAGGGTCAAGAAACCTAGTTTCCCGCAAGTAACGTGTTACCAAATCATTATAGTACCTTAAATTTTACATTTGTAGAATATACATTGACTTATGGGGGCCGTATTTGTACTAGCACTAATAGACTCTGCACAAAAACAATGACCACAATTTATTATACGACCATTCTTGAATGTCACATCCCTCCTCTGGCCACCTCCACTTTTTCCATATATCTTAAACAGGCAATACGGCTAGCCTTCTGAAATTCAGAAAACAAAAAATTTTGAAGCAATATCAACCGCTACTTTGTAGACAGACAAAAATAATAGTATTTCTGAGTGTTTCTCAGCGAGGTAAACTCATTAGATGAGGAAGCATTAAGAGATGTAGAAAATTTAAATTGATTTCAATCATATCCAAAGGATGTTGCAAAAATGATCTTATAAGTTTTATTCGCAAAATTATATCCCTAGCCTAGAACCCACTTAAGATCGATTAACTTGTTTGATTATCGGTTCTAATACATTGCAATGAAAAGAAATTGAAGAACACAATTCTGCGTAGAGCGTGAAAAATTTTGATGCGGTCAGCATGACATTCAAATTAGGGCGGGCTACTTGAAAGCAGTGGTGGATCCTGGATTTTTCTAACAAGAATGAATAGGAAGATTCTTTCGAAAATTCTGGCACTAAAAGAATGCAATCTAAAAGTTAGTATATTCAGAAAGACATGGAGTTTTGGCTATGCTTATTCTCACCTGACACAACTTATTCTAATTTTTGCCTTTTATTTCAGCACTCAAACCAATTCTTCTGCTCATCGCATTGTTGATAACCGATTACGGTTATCCACTCAACGTTGGAAGTCATATATAATGTGATAGACATCAAGAACTAATCTTAAATTAAAAGAATTTGTTAAGTAGTACCGTTTTTCGTACTTAATGTTGCCTTTACATCAATACATAATTTTTACGTCTTCCGTTTTTTTGTGGCTTATATTAAAGTGGCCATTGTACATAGTGTGTCCTTATGCAAGCTTCACTTTTATGATTGCTTCAATACCTGAAAATTGCTGATAATGCTTAAGCAGCTAACCTTTTTTGATTGGATAGCCAATGTCGGATAGTTGCTATTACTTTACCTGCACATGTAGTATTGTTGTCCGGGCTTGTCAATCAGCAAAGTATTCTGGACTGAGTAGATTGTTTTGAAAAATTGGTGTGAAGTTTAACTTTAGCGTAAAAACAGCTATAAATGTACAATAATAATTGCTTGTCTCTCAGTACTTTTGCATAAAAGTATTGATTTTTCCAGTTGTGATTTACTTTCATCAGGAAATTTGGTTTACGGTTCCCAATATAGGTGGGCGGCACCAAAATTCTGGGGGTGGGGGTGCAAAATTTCTCATAGATAAGAAAATAGCCTTAAAATGGTAATATGGCGAAAAAACACCATTTTTCAACGTTTCTTATCATGCACTATCCCTTGGCATCAAAAATTGCGAAAAAAACAAAAAATTCAAAAATTGAATTCTGGGTGGAGGTATTTTGGTTTCTGGGGAGTATTTGGGTTTCTGGAAGGTATTTTGGTTTCTCAGGGGTGCATACCATACGTAGGCAGCAAGAAAATTCTGGGGGGGGTGCAAGATTTTTAGAAATGGTCTAAAAAATGGTGGTATGGCGATAAAAACACCATTTTTCGACGTTTCTCATCAAGCACTATCCATTGGCATCAAACAATTGCGAAAAAAACGAAAAAAAATTTTCAAAAATTGAATTCTGGGGGGGGTATTTTGATTTCTGGGGGGGGTATTTTGGTTTCTGGGGGTACATACCCCCCCAAACCTCCCACGCCCAGGTCTGGTGCATACCAGCCCAAACTCACCCCCACCACCCACGCTGACGTGTGGTAGTGACCTCCAGAAGGCCAAATACCAACCGAAAACCAAAATATAACCCCCCAAATTCAATTTTTGAAATATTTTTGTTTTTTCGCAATTTCTTTATACCAATGAATAGTGCTCGATGAGGAACGTTAAAAAATAGTATTTTTTCGTCATACCACCTTTTTTAAGACAATTTTTTTTACCTTTGATTGCACTTCCCTTCTCCCCGAATTTTGGTGCTGCCCTACCTATGCTTTTATATTTGCAAATAATTTGAAAGAAATTGCTAATTAATCAATTATTTAGTTAACTGATTGATTTATTTACATATTCTAAAAGTTCGTTTTCGCTTAATATTTTCACTAATCAATACTGCTCTATTTCAAATATGCAAAATAAAATGCCAGGAAATTCCATCAAACAATGCGGAATTTATTAGTCCAAAGCGCTAAAATGTAATGGCGATCATTTTAGCCCAAACTATGGTTTTTTTTAATGGTTTTTTAGTACTTTTAGAAAATATTTCTACCTTCGAGTTTTGAATTTATGGGAAATGATGTGCTAATGCACTAAAATATAGCGATATGTATCGTCTTATCACCATACGTGGGCAGCAAGAAAATTCTGGGGGGGGGTGCAAGATTTTTTTGAAGGTCGAAAAATGGCCTTAAAAATGGTGGTATGGCGATAAAAACACCATTTTTCGACGTTTCTCATCAAGCACTATTCATTGGCATCAAAAAATTGTGAAAAAAAACGAAAAAAATTTTCAAAAATTAAATTCTGGAAGTGGTATTTTAGATTTCTGGGGGGTATTTTGGTTTCTGGGGGGTGGATTACCCCCAAACCCCCCACGCCCAGGTGTGCTTATCACTAAAATAAAAATAATTTAGAAATTAGAAAAACTTTTCAAAAAATAAAATAATAAAAATTTACGTCGCTTTGCGTTTTTTTACAAATAATTTGAATTGTATTATTTGGAAATCGACCGAATTGTCTTTACTTTGTTTGCAAATATGTAAAAAGATCGCTCCGAAAAGTTTGTATGAGTTTCAGAATGTTTGTCTTGTAAAAAAATGAAAAACAGTGGTATCGTTTATAAGAAAAATTTAACAAATTGTTGTCGAGTTTCGGGCGAAAAATCATATAATTACCTTGACTAGCGAAATCCTTGGCGAATCTGGGCACATCGATGAGTCCGGACACATGAAAGTTTAGAGGCTCGGGTTCTGCTCAAGCGCTTGCAGTCATAAGTGGGCGGCACCGAAATTCTGGGGGTGCAATATTTTTCAAAGGTCAAAAGACAGCCTTAAAATAGTAATATGGCGGAAAAATATAATTTTTCAACGTTTGTCATCGAGCACTATCTATTGGCATCAAAAATTGCGTAAAAAAACAAAAAAAATTCAAAAATTGAATTCTAGTTTCTCATGCGGGGTGCATGCCTACCCCGAAATCCCCACCACGCTTAGATGTGCTTGCAGTACACAAGTCCAATAAACCATTTGAAGTCGAAATGCTTTGAAAAGTGTTATCATAGGTAGCGTGTTAGCGCGTACCTATAATATACTTGGGTACCCCTAACACCTGTGCACCCCCTACAGCTATAACAGGACACATCTAGAAGGTGCGGTTTGTTTTTAAAAGATAGATAATAAAAAAATTCGCTGCCCGTGTTTTTTGTTTTTCTTGAAACTCAAAACTGGCTGTGTAAAGAAGGTGTAAAGTTTTTGTGTAACGTTATAACATATCATAAATTTTGGGAGATTTTTTAGGCGGCATGTGGACATCTCAGTATTGACTCCTCAAATAAATTAATGGCACAGATTTGTAGAGGAAGGGATGCTCCAAATTATTTTTTCTGTTTGTTGAAATTCGCATTAGTTCTCGAATGGGAGTGTAAAGAGTGCGAAAATCTGGGGGTGAAAAAGCACATTTTGGTCGAGTTTTCAACTTGTTTATGTCTGACACTAACTCCGGTTATGAGTTTTTAAAAATGTTTTCCGCCAGAAACGTAGAGCGGATTAAGGGCTACAATCTGCTTACAAGCACTTTTCTACGCTCAATAGGGAGTTAGTTCCTGGAGTTTAAGGTTTACACTCTATTCGATGGTGTAAAAAACGGATTTTAATTAAGAATTCTCTGCCAGCTTTTTCCGCTTTTGAGTCGGGCTAAAACGAGTATAACAGTAATCAAGCAGCTTCTAGGGTATACACGTCGCAGCAAACCGTGTTCAAAAAAACGCAATATTGAGTTATTTATGGGGGTGTAAAGTTCGAAATCAGACGTGAAAAATGGGCGAAAAAACACGTTTTTTCCCCAATTTTGATTGGTAAATCATATCAAATAATTTTTGCACATAGAAACGTACTACGACTCGAAAGCTCAAACTGTACCAAACGAATTTCTTTACACTCGATGGAGAATACGGTACGGATTTTTAAAGTTTACAATGTTCTGAATGATGGAAAATATGTCTTTTTTTGGGTTTTGTTCGCCATTTTCTCCTTTCAGAAGTCAGGATAGGTCCAATAGAATAATATTAAGCGAGTGTAAAGTAAAGAATGGGGTGCTTTAAACAGGTTTCTGTCTTGTTTTTTTCTGCCAGCTCATATTGCACTATTTTTCATCATTTTTCAGTTTGGTAGGGAACGCCCTAAATTAGTAGGCGTGTTTGAAACCACGCCCTACTTGACTATGATTGGTGAAGCCAGTGAAATGGAAATACTTTTTCAATCAATTTCTTCTCTGTATGCATATGTACGGTATATAGGTACGAATGATGCCGTACGCGTATTTCGAAAAGCCACTGAGGATTCGCTGTGGCTATTGTTAAAGATACGTATGTAGGCGGGCCTAGCGTTCACTTAATTACATAGCCATTATTACATGCGTTAGGACGTAGGCATTCGGCCTATATGCCCATAAAATGCGTAGTTACATACATACGATCCAAACGCAGGCAAAATGAGACTGGCTCGCCCAAGTGAATAATAAATAGCATAGTACACTGTTTCATTGTTATTTACGCTAAGTACCCTAATTACCAAGCCAACTTTTCCTTGCATAATCTTACCGCAAACTCATGAGTCTTAGAGCCTGTTTTTTCAATGTCTGTCTAAATAGAAAGAAAGAGTTAATGAAGGCAAACGGTCTTCTAGGATTTTCGATTTGAACATTTGGCAAAGTGTGTTATATCATCCACTAAATCATAGGTAGCGCGACAGCGCTACCTATAATATACTTGGCCATCCTTTTTTCTTATATGTTTTTCACAGCGAGTGCGAAATTTGTGTCCCCCCTTACAGCTATAACGGCACACATCTGAGAGGTGCGGTTTTTTTTAAAAGGTAGATAATAAAAAAACTTAGTGAATCAATTTGTTATTCTTGTTTACACATAATACCGAGCGCGTCGTGAGTGTGTAAAGTTTACACCAAAAATTCAAATAATTTGCGGAGAGCCAATTTTTTTTAAAAATGTTTTCCCTAATTAGTAGGTTACGAATCTGGTCTTAAAATTTCTTTACACTCCTTGGTTGTTGCACAGGAGTGTAAATTAGACGGTTTTTTACGGTTTTCATGTGGCCAAGCATATCTAACTCAGTTTTACGTTCTATGCAGTCTGATTGGTTTCAAAATGTAGACGGTTAAAAAATCTCGGGGAGACTTTTTTAAATTTTTTTCCAAACGTAATATTCTCGAATTTAGAGGCGGTTTATTGTAAAGAGTCTGGGACAAAAAAAATTTTCCTGCCATATTCTCCACTTGGTAGACAAAACGTGGTAACTACCCTTTAAATGTGCCTCGTCTTAAGCGCTACACGTCAAAATTTATTTTGTTTCTTTACAATCAATATTGCGTTATCAGTGTAAGTGTAAACTTTACACTGAAAAATTTGTTTCCGCCTATAGCGTCGTGGATGATGAATTTTTTAAAAATGTTTTCTCTAATTAGTAGGTTACGAATCTGGTCTTAAAATTTCTTTACACTCATTGGTTGTTGCACAAGAGTGTAAATTAGACGGTTTTTTACTGTTTTCATGTGCAAGAGCATATCTAACTCAGTTTTACATTCTATGCAGTCTGATTGGTTTCAAAAGGTAGACGGTTATAAAATCTAGGAGAAACTTTTTTTATTTTTTCTTGAAAAGTAATATTTTCGAATTTAGAGGCGGTTTATTGTAAAGAGTCTGAGACTAAAAATATTTTTCCCTGCCATATTCTCCACTTAGTAGAAAGAACGTTAACTACCTTTAAAATCTGCCTCGTCTTAAGCGCTACACGTCAAAATTTATTTTGTTTCTTTACAATCAATATTGCGTTATTAGTGCAGGTGCACACTTTAACTGAAAAAATTTTTTCCGCCCAGAGCGTCGTGGGTGATAAATTTTTTAAAAAATGTTCTCTGTGAGGTCAGAATAACGAATCTGACCTTCAAACTTTTCTACAATCAATACACAGTACCAGGGGTTTAAACTTTACACTCTAGTGGATGAGTAAAAAAACAGATTTCGTCCAAGATTTCTCTGCCAACTTCTTCGGTTTTAAGGGCTACATGTCGAAGCAAACCGCGTTCAAAAAAACGTAATATTGAGTTGTTTATGGGGGTGTAAAGTTCGAAATCTGAGGTGTAAAATGGGCGAAAGAAACAGGTTTTTTCGTATTTAATTGGTAAATCATATCAAATATTTTGCGGAACATAAGTTTGGCACATACAAACGTACTACAATCAAAGGGCTACAAACTGGCCCAAACCGAATTTGTTTACACTCAGTGGGGCGTTCGGTTCAGATTTTTAAAGTTTACAATGTGGTAGACAGTGAAAAATACGTGTTTGTCCATATTTTTGTTCGCCACCCCTTGAAAAGTACTTTATTTTTATCCTATTCAACCTCTCCCGACTTCTTCACTTCATATTTTTGTTCGCCACCCCTTAGAAAGTACTTTATTTTTATCATATTTGACCTCTCTCGACTTCTGGACAGAGAAAGTGGAGTGTAAATAAATTCGGTTTGGGCCAGTTTGTAGCCCTTTGATTGTAGTACGTTTGTATGTGCCAAACTTATGTTTGTAAACTTAACACTGAAAAAATTTTTTGGGAAAAAATCAGTTTGGGTTTTTCTGAAACAGATGAAAAAAAACCGATTGATTGCCCCAGATGAACATTCTTGTGCTCAATTTCCATGCGCACGTACTACGACCGTAGCTAAATGCGACTTGAGTACGAATTGGTATGTGTGTTATCATATCTTACGTGTTTTAAAAGATCATATGTGTGCGTCTCATATTTGTGCCTGTCTCGTTTGTACATACCTTTATCGTAAGCTTTTGCCCATAGGCCTATTGTCGTATTCATAGATCCTTTTCATATCTCTTGGCTTGTGTTGTTACGCCTCTTTTTCCAGGTCAGTTAAAACTGCGTGCGAGCGCAGTTTTGACGGCACTTTAAGATTTTACATTTTACAATTAGTTTTTGAGCCTGAGAGCCTCTCCGCCAGCTTCCGCGCTGAGCGTATGTTTCTTTTCTTTTCGTCGCCGTTCCTGAGCAGACTCCGTACATGCCTTTTTATCTGCTTGGCTGCAGAACTCATCTGTTAGTTTTCCTGCATAGTGTGCACGCTTCTTTTCGCCATACGCTTTGTTTTTAATCATTCGTGTTTGTGCCAATTGACATCAGTTGTTGTATGCCTTTGGCAGGACTTTGTGCCCTTGTTTAATAATATTGTTTGATTTTACCCAATTAGCGTAACACGACGGTCAGCGGCATGTATCCTCCATGCTGTCGCTTTTTAATTGCTTCATAATTTTTCTGTCCAAATAATATTTTAAAAATTAATTATTTAATTAACGATGCTGGGCTTGTTTGAATTTCCGTGCTGTTGAATTTTGTCCTTGTGCTACACTATACATAGGAACCCTTAATATTTTCAAGCACCGAAATTCGGTCCAAAACAAGTTAAATAATAATCTTTTTGAGCCCTCAATCAGGTTTCCGGGGAACTTACTTTAATTAGGTACTTAATCTCAAAGGGGTTAAATAAGTAAGTTTCACTAGGTGCATGCGTAGAGGGACGGGCTACTTTGAATAGGCCGGGCCGCTCACCCCGCGATGATCGACCTCCTAAAAGGGCGAGAACCCCCGTGTGAGCGCATAAGCTTGAGATTCGGGTGAAGTAAGCGAAGTGAACGTAGCTTGAGCCTACGTTAACACATCTGATATTTATTTGTCCTTGGACCATTGTGGAGACTTAATTTTTTCATAAATGTTGATCGTAATATCAGAATTACGAATCCGACTGAAATTTTCTTTAAACTCTGTGGTTGTGTAAAGTTTACACTGCCTATTAACTCAACTCTTGTTCTAGAGCCTTGCCGGAGCTTAATTTTTTTCAAAATGTTCTACATAAAATCAGAATTGAGAATCTGACTATTAGTTTTCTCTACACTTAGTAGTTGTGTGAAGTTTGCACTAATCATTTGTTGTTAAAATGTAGTTTATACTTCAGAATCTGAGCGTTAGTGTTCCTTACACTTGATATTTGCGTAGAGTTAATGCTGAAAAACTTAGATCTTTTAAATAATGTAAGGTTGTCTTGTTTAAAAAGGATAATGCTGATGTTAAGAACATTATTGTTTTCCGTGTTCTTGGACTGCGGTCATTATAATGGCATGTTACTGTATGTGTTTACTGACTGATGTACTCAAATCATACTGATTAAAAGTGGGGTACTAGCAAAGAAAAATGCTCCGCTGGAACAAAAAAGATGAATATACTTGGAATTGTGGATTATTAAGGATGTAAAAGGAGGGGACTAGGAAAAATCTACCTAATTTCGCAAAATCTGCTAAAAATCAGACTTTCTCTAGGCAACGCAAAAAATCGATGTATATTCTGCGGCTAACAGATTAAAATAAATATTTAACCATAAAAATGATTGAAAAAGCAGCACGTTAGCTATGCAGTAGCTATGGGAAATGATATTGAGTAAACTAACAGTCTTCTAAGCCAATTGTATGAAATAGCAAACATCGAAGACAATTGGAGACATGGATGGTTTAAAACAGTAGGAAACACGTAAGTTGACTTGAAACAGACTAAATGTAGATACACTAGCATGCCCAAAATAACTGTGTGTGCAGTAATCAATCAGCCCCTGCTTTGCTTGCTATAATGCTCATAACAAAATAAAACAACTTTAAATACAATACCTCTTAGTTTTCTATCAATCAGGTGCCAGCAATTTAAAAAAGTAACCTTGATAGATTTCGTACACTCTTATCTGAAACTTCGAACATTACTTAAAAAAGACACTTTTTTAGAGGCCGCAGAATATACATCGATTTTTTGCGTTGCTTAGAGAAAGTCTGATTTTTAACAGATTTTGCGACTTTAGGTAGATTTTTCCTAGTCCCCTCCTTTTACATCCTTAATAATCCACAATTCCAAGTATATTCATCTTTTTTGTTCCATCGGAGCATTTTTATTTGCTAGTCTTAAAATGCTTTGAAGTTTTTTCAGAATGGATGATAATTATCTTTACTTCGAATCGTCTTTGCCAAGTTGCACAAATTTTAAAATACAGAGTATTTGCAGGGAAGGCGAAGGCTTTAAAGTCGTTTTACGACTAAAATTGGACACGATCGACGAGATTAAAGCTTGGAAATTGGAAATCAAATGATCGAGTAGTATTAATCGGAACGTAGCGAATACATACCCAAATTGCACACAATTTTTGTATATCAGGGATTTTGTTTGTCACAACAGTTCAAAATACAAAAGGAAAAAAGATAGGTGGATGGCTCAAGTAGAAACAAGAATACTGGTTGCAAAATGAAGATGAGTTTGAGCGCCAAAAATTTTGAAACGCGCAAGAAATTTGCTGAAAAACCTTCATTCCAGCCAACCGAATGCTATGTCCCATGGCCTAGGTCATTAACTATCGCTGTTTCCTTGTGAATTGCTCAGTTTTGTTTTCCGTTTCTTTTGAAATCGTATTAAAGCGTATCTATTCTGGGGTCTTATTTTATTATCTATGAAAATAATATGGGTCTCCAAATTTGAAACTTTTTCACTTACTAACTTAAAGAAATTTAATTAAAACACCAAGTATCTTGATTAGATTATTTCATATCTTTGCTATCATTCGATTATCTTTTGCTAACCTTATTTTCTTTCTTTTAACACGGACATTATTGGAAACAGGCTCTCATGAATCACGAGTTTGCGGTAAAATTACGCAAGGAAAAGTTGGTGTAGTAATTGAGGTACTTACCGTAAATAACAATGAAACAGTGTACTAAGCTATTTATTATTCACTTGGGCGAGGGAGTCTCCATTTTGCCTGCGTTTTGATCGTATATGTAGGTAACTAAACTACGCATTTTATGGGCATATAGGCGGAATGCCTACGTTCGGACGCATTTAATGGTTACGTAATTAGGTGAACGCCAGGCCCGCCTACATACGTATCTTTAACAATAGCCACAGCGAATCCTCAGTGGCTTTTCGAAATACGCATGCCGTACATGTACATACATGTACCTACCTACCTACCTATCTAGTATGTACGGAATTAAGCTCTGTGATTGATCTAACTAACCAGTCTGTTTGGCCATTTGAATGCTTTGCAGATACATGTACAAAACGCTCCTGGAATGCTATATACTACCAGAGCTGTAGTTTTCATTAACCAGGCTAATATGTGCCTGACATAAAACTCATTAATTTTTACAACCACTTGGCGTGCTCAGGGAAATACATAACAATCACATACATATGATACGTTTATTGATGGTCGCAAAACAATTGTACAATTATATAAAATATACGGAAAATAGGTATACAATATTTACCTATCAATGAACACAAAACAGAAAGTCGCATATAATTGTCAAAAAGACTGGTCCGAGGTCAAATAGCTGTCGTTTTTGGTCAAAATATGTACATTACGTTATTCATACGAAGTGAATTGAAATTGTCCATGTAACTCTAAATACGCAAAATGCGGGTCATTACGTTTTCTATTCGATAATAATCATGCTAATATTGATCATGTTAATAAAAATTGTTATATTGACATCAATAAGAATACGCAGGTAGGTCTGAATTCACAAATTATATATATATATATATATATATATATATATATATATATATATATATATATATATATATATATATATATATATATATATATATATATATATATATATATATATATATATATATATATATATATATATATATATATATATATATATATATATATATATATATATATATATATATATATATATATATATATATATATATATATATATATATATATATATATATATATATATATATATATATATATATATATATGCTACATCAGAAGCTGCTCTGGCACAAAAAATGACCAAAATCAAACATTTTGCGCAGAAGTGCTTGAAATTTATCAGAAACTGTGAATGAATATAATTTTTGCTGAGGTTTTGGGCCTTAATGATCTCAAAAAGTAGTATATGCGCTAAAATAGTGTCAAAACTACGGAATTACACAGTTTCTGGTCAATCTGAAACACTTGAAAAATATTTTGAAACTTCATCCGTTTTTGGCCTCAATTTTGCCTGATTTTCCCCATAAAATTTCCCATTTTTCCATTCTAGGGGGGTCATCAAAGGACTCCCACCACCCCCCCACGTGCATGTCTGGTACTGACCCCCAGAATTGTCGATTTTCATGAAAATCGTATAAGGTGTGTTTTTAAGCGTATTCATTTGAACTTTTGCTTAAAACTGTCAAATTTTTGGTGCGTAAATACTAATTTTTTGACTATATTTTGTTCAGTCTGCTCAATGTTTTTCGAAAATTTCCTCCGAATATTTTATGTTATAATGTTCTAGAAAGTTTAAGCGCCATCTGAAACGTCAAAAAATGATATTTTTGACGTGTATCTATGGCTTTTTTTGCCGAAAAAGCCTTTTTATAAACATTTTTTTGACGCTTGTCAAGTATGAAACAAAATAATGTACACTGAATTGCATTTTCGCGTTTAAATTATTATGTATTAATAATATAAAGGTATATGAGCGAGTATATTTATAATGCTATGCAAAGTTATTATCATCTATACAATGTTATATCGTATGTTAAACGTGTTTTAAATTTATTGTAAGGTAAGCTGTAGGATAGATAGACCGGAAGAAAGGCATTAAGATGAACATTAAGCAAAACGATTATTAAAATCGTTAAAGTAACAGGTTTGATTAATCGCAAAAAACAGCGATTTAGAGCAATTAATCCGAGGTGCTAAAAAACGTAAAAATTATCTAATTAGGCGGAGAGAGAGAGCGTAGGATGTGTGCAAGCGTACAGAAAGCATGAACAAAATATTCAGGCGCGTAAAATCAACAGCAGCATGTAGAAATGATGTCCAAAATCTGGACAGCGTGAAATCAATACGAGAGACATGCAAAAGTATACGCAAAGTGGCCGACTCAATCAGAAAGGATACGGTCACCTCAGGCAAAAGGTGGAGAAAATAACAGAAAGTATGCTTTCCGTCAAAAAAATGAATAAACGTAAAAATGCACGCAAAGAACGCTAAACATGGGCTGAGAAAATGGGAATCAAGACTCTGAGAAACCGGAAATAGTGCCCATCTTTCTAAAATATTACCCATTCGAAAATTCTAGAAGAAAATCTAAAAAGCCGCTTTTCTATAAAAATCAAAAGAACAAAAGGACACCGCTCAGTCTAACGTTTTGCTTTTTCGACCAGTTCGGTTCCGAAATTCAGCTCCCTTTCGTTATTTTTTTCTGATTATCACGTTTCATCATCCAAATTTCTCGTTTTACTTTGTCATCGGATTGCCAATTATATTCGTCTAGGCCTTCAGCTTATCAGTATTTACGTCATTAGCTGTGAGTAACTATTTGTACCTGAATAACCATAGAGACAAGCTTCTTTTACTTATCATTTTTATCAATAAAAGAAGGATTTAGTCCTTCTTACAAATTAATTAATCGGTGTTTAACGCATTTTGTACACGGGGGATATCAGTTGGGAACCCAACCCGACCCGAAATAATAAATAGCAGCTTAAGATTGAAAAGCCTAAGTGAAAAATAAGCTAATCGTTCATTAGCTTAATTCAGAAAAATACTTAACGCGGAAAAAGAATTAAGAATCTAGCGCTAACTTGACACGTGGCGCAGAAAGTAGGATCCGTTTTGATTCTATTTTCTGAGCTCGAAAAATTCGTTTTAGCTTAAAACTGAAATCCGCTTTTTGTCTCCTTTTCCAAAACAAAATATGGTGGCATTTTCTTTTTTTCCTGAAAGTTTATTTTCCATATTTAGTCTTCCAAAAACCGTTAACCCGTTTTTTAAAGTCACGACAGTACGATTTTCCCGAGAGTGAAAATTAACTGCATTTTTCTTCATTTAACTTCGGAAACCGAAGTGACAGACATTTATTAAATGAATTGATTTATAGTCGGAAACCGACAAAATTAAATAATTGGAGGAAACCCCAATTTTGCTGACTTTTTCATCGTGATTTTCCAGTCAGCCCAGGATCCTGATTATTTTTTTGCTGAAAATCGTTCGGCCGGCGATTTGAGCACCCGTTTTTGCGCGTTCTGGATATAACGCAAGATTTTTCTTCGTGAATTACGTATTTTTATTGATAAGGGTAACAGTCATATACAATTTTAAAAAAGCGAAAAAATCGTTAAAAGTCAAAACGGACTCAAATTCTGAATCTGAAAGCGAAAAAGCCGTTCAGGAAAGCGTTTTAGATTCTTCTGAAGAATTTTCTGATCAGGAAACCACAAGCGCGTTTCAAGATACTCTTAAGGCTCATCAGACATTTTTAGATACTTTGCATAATTCGTTCGCTGTACCTAGAGATCATAGTACCCCCAAAGCAGGTGCACAATCGGTTCAATTTAAGAATATTTGGACTCTTACTCCGAGTACATCAGGAATTACTGAATCAAAGGAAAGGAGTGAACTAACTCAGGAACAAAAAAGTAAATTTCCTCAAAGTTCCGCACCTTTCTTCAAGGAATTTTTGATTCAAAAATCAAAGGAAACAGTGACTAGAAAAATGGCATTTGATCCTAAATTAATAGAAGAAGCTTTTAAAACTGCTTTTGACGAATTTGGTGCTCCACTAGTCCAAAAAATTACAAACTTGGAGGAACGAATCCAACAGCGGGCGGATCCAAATCTGACAAATCCCATAGGAGATCCTTTCCAACGTTTTGGTGATTTAATGACTCAAAGACCTCCTAAACCATTTTCCTGAGCTTTTGGCGAATCTTTTCACGAATGGATTAAAAAATTCCAAAAATATATGGTTCTCCAGGGTGTTTCTAATGCAGATGATGCTAACAAAATTGCATTTCTGGAATCAAACTGCACGGGGTCTGCTTTAGCAACTTTAAATAATATGTTAGAAACTCTTCGTGACCCTAGTTTTGACGATATAGTTGATGCATTAAAAGCTGAGTTTTTGGAGGGGCGTGATAGCGATATATATCAGGGTCTGGTGTACGATGCCAAGCAATGGAAGACTGAGTCCGTCCTGGAATTTTCTGAGAGACTTAAAAAGCTCGCAAGATTGGCATACCCCCAACTTTCAGAACATAGCCGGGAGAGCATAATTAAGCCAATTTATATTCGTGGCCTTTTACCAAAAATTTACGAGGGGCTTAAATACCAAGAATTCGGAACCCTAGCTGATGCAATTAGGCGGGCATCGTACACCAAAAATCAGGTTTTTCGGGAGCAAATACAGATTATCCCACCCAAACTGAACAAAAATCTGATTTTAATTTATCAATTTTACCTTCAGAAAACGAAATGGTTCGAAAGTTGAACGAAATTGCGGGCCTCATAAAACAAGGCGGGTTTCGTTGTTCCATCTGTCGGAATAACAATCACCCGACGTATGAATGCCGCTTTTTCACCCGAGAAAATAATCCGGCCGTGCAAAATGGTAATTACCATAGCTTTAGTGGTAATAGTAATAATAATAATCATTTTCATAATCGCAATAATAATGCTTCGAACAGAAATCTAAATCGTAATTTGAGCAATTATCAAGGAAGTACGAATTTTAGAAATAATGAGCAATCGCGAGTTATGATGAATAAATGTAATAGTTCAGCAAATTTTAATTATCAGAATAACGCGAGGCAAAATTTGTATAACGCAAATAGGAGAAATATGGGGGCGAGAACCCATAGCCCGGGGCCTTACTCAAGGACAGAAAACCCCAGGACCCGACCTAGTAATCCACAAAATCGAGGAAGAAATGTTCGTTTTTCAGAAAATTTAATGCAACCAACAAATAATAGCATTTTAATTGAAAATCGAAGAGAAAACGATGAAAATTCTTTAAATCGCGAAATTTCAAATATTGAAGATGAGGGTCTTTAACTAGCAACCCCAAAAACTGGCTATATCAACTCTGTAATTTTTTTCCTCCATGCAGTGAACAAAAGGGATGCATTAGGCGAGGACGCCCTCGCCGACATCCGTTTTTTATTTGACGCGGAAGTAGTAAAGCTGGACCTTGGGGCGGTACAACGATTAACTATACTACATGTTGAAGCATAGGCGCAAAGCGCCGAGCTCAGTACACTTGTACTTGAAGGCACAAGTGCACCGTACCCCTTGAAATACCAGGGCAAGCTGGGGCGAGCTAGCCCTGGGAAAGGGGGTCGGGCCATACCCATTGGAGTCCCAGAGCTATCTGGGACGAGCTAGCTCGGGGGCTAGGCTGTTCAGCCTGAGCATTTTCTCTGCAATTCGGTCGAATCTAAAGGGGACTTGAAACATCATTTTCACGGGTTTAACTCAAAAGTATGATTCACCATCACTCGTACTAAACTAATCAAGTTCACAACCTCTTCAGAATTTGGTTCAGATAATTTTTGATAAACCATTCACTGACAAAGCGGACAATTTTAATCATTTAAGAACATTTTTGTCTTTTGATAAAATTTGATGCCTTCAAGAATCGAACCTCAGGTTTTGAAATCGTTAGTTCCACGTTCTACCACTAGACTAGACAAAGTGTCGCTAGACAAACTTTATTCTCTATACATTCCAAGGGCGTTTACACTGAATAGACATTTCTTTTATAGACTACATACCTACTTTTTATTTATTAATTCAAGATTAGTCATCTCAGAAGGTATAAAAGGAGAGAGCAGGCAAGAAAAAATCATTCTCCAAAATTATTGCTCTTTTGAACATCTCAATTTCTGCTCTTGATTTTACTTATTGAAATGACTTCTGACATTGAAATGAAAGACCTTTCAACACAAGACGCGTGGTACGAATCGGACGAAGAAATGCGGGAGGAAGACCTCGAAGTTGTAGATGAGTGGTATTTCCCAGAAGAATTTTACGAACTGGGGGAACCAGAAATCCAAAAGATAAAACGATTCAACACAGAAGGGCGCGCGTACATGTTGAACTTTAAAAATTTGGATCGACTTGACTTAGAGAAAAGTTTACCAGAGATTTTTGATAGTGCGATCATGAAAATCATGGACGGTTCGAGCACGATGGATATGGTGGGCCTGCAAATAACACATCCGACGCTGAAGAAACCGGCGATTGTACCTTTCCGAAAAGGCAAACAAATAAATGGCGAACAAATTGTACATACGATTGAGCGAATTTTGCAGTCTAACGAAGAAGTAAAGCTCGAACAGCCAGAAACGCGGATCAAAATTGTACAGGTTAGCCCCCCCAAATGGCTCAGGACAGCATAAACGTAGATTTATAAATTTGGAAAAGGAAATGAAAATGAAAAACTGTTTTGTAAAAATTAAAAACAATGATGATTTATGTTTGCCCAGAGCATTAGTAGTAGCAAAAGCGCGTGCGGTGCACATGGGAAAGCCTGATGATAAAACTCTTAAAGCAAAATATAAAGATATGTGCAGAGGCGATGCACGTCGATACACTATGCAGCGAACAAAAGCGCGAGAATTGATGAATCTCGCTGGTCTAACAGATCATATAGGCCCTTGCAGTAAAGCAGAGCTGCAAGCATTACAGGCTGTAATGCCTAATTTTCAAATTAAAGTTTTCAGCGCCGATTTCTGTAATGCCATAATTTTTGAAGGATCGTCCGCAGAAAAAGTTGTACACTTGTATCATAATAATAATCATTTTGACGTTATTGGTAGTATGACCGGCTTTATGAATCGCGGTTATTTTTGCGAAGCTTGTAACAAGGGATATAATGACAAGGATGGGCACCGATGCTCCAGAGTCTGTCCCTGCTGTCATGCTCAAATGTGTCCTAATATCATGCTTATAGAATGCAAAGATTGTGGTCGACTGTTTAGAGGTCAGCAGTGTTTTAATAATCATAAAATGGTTGGCAAGAATAAACAATCTGTATGTCAGCGCATGAAAATCTGTCAAAATTGCAGTCGTCACATTAATAGAGCCGATAAAATACGGAAGCATAAGTGTGGTCAATTTTATTGCAAAACGTGTAAAGCGGACGTACCTATTAACGATCATAAATGTTTTATGCAAGTCATAGCCGAAGAAAAAGATAAAAAGAAAAAAACAAAATATGTGTTTTTTGACTTCGAAACCAGACAAGAAAAAGCGTGCGATAATTCAAGGATGGAACATGAACCAAATTTGTGTATGGCGCATATTGTGTGTACAGACTGCCTAGCAAAACCGATTGGACAATGCGATAAATGTGGTGAAAACAAGCGCATATTTTATGGCAAAAATTGCACAGATGCATTTTGTGATTTTCTTTTTAGCCTCGAAAATGCTATAGCAATTGCTCATAACGCTAAAGGTTTTGACGGACACTTTATTTTAAAATACCTGTTTAAACAAGCTGTCGCGCCTACAATCCTCACAAAAGGTTTAGAAATCATGAGCCTTAGTGCAGGATCGGTAAAACTAATTGATTCATTCAATTTTCTGCCTATGGCTTTATCTGCTTTGCCAAAAACATTCGATGAGCCTGAATTAAAAAAAGGTTTTTTTCCGCATCTTTTCAATACACGTGCGAATGAAAATTATGCGGGTGAGTGGCCAGATGCGTGGTACTACTCCCCAGCCACCATGAGCCCAAAAAACAAAGAAAGTTTTCAAAAATGGTACGCTGAACAAAAGGGCAAAATTTTTAATTTCAAGTCGGAACTCTTGACTTATTGTGAGTCTGACGTCGACATTTTAAGGCGATGCTGCCTTAAATTTCGCGATTTATTTATGGCCGAGACGGGCATGGATCCTTTTGAGTGTTCTTTAACAATAGCAAGCGCGTGTAACAAAGTTTTCCGGTCGACTTACTTACAGCCAAAAACAATAGGTATAGTACCGCATGGCGGATATAGGCGAATGGAAAAGCATTCGATAACGGCCATAAAATGGTTAAAGTGGATGAGCAAGGCGCAAAAAATCAACATCAGGCATGCACGCAACATGGGCGAGCAAAAAGTAGGCAATTATCGCGTAGACGGAAATTATGAAAAGACAGTATACGAATTCAATGGATGCTTCTGGCATGGGTGCCCGAAATGCATGAAAAAACGAACACAACTGACGGCAGACCAAATAACATCAGCCGAAGAAGCGTTTCAAAATACAGTACGACGGCGCAAAACAATTGAAAAAATGGGGTATACTGTAATAGAACTCTGGGAGTGTGAATTACGATGGGAATTAAAAGCAAATCCTGTAATGAAACAATTTTTCGATTCAATAAAAATTGTTGACCCGCTTGACCCCAGAGAAGCGTTTTATGGTGGGCGCACAAACGCAATAAAGTTATATGAGAAAATTAAATGCAGTGAAAATGGCGACCCATTAGAACATATCATGTACACAGATATCTGCAGCTTGTACCCGACCGTTAATAAATATGGCCTGTACCCTATTGGCCACCCACAAATTTTGACTGAAAATTTTTCTGAAATCACAGTTGACAGCAGACCCTACGAAGGTTTAATTAAAGCAAAAATTCTCCCACCCAGGAATTTGTACCACCCTTTATTGCCCTATAGATTTGGCGAAAAATTGTATTTTCCACTATGCAGAACGTGCACTGAAACGCATCAAATAACAAGATGTGAGCATAGTGACGAAGAACGTGCGATATTGGGTGCAACCGCGATTCATAAAGCCGGTCATACTACCAATAACGTCAAAATGATTATTATTATGATACAAGTGTACAACTTTTTCTGCAGACGATCCTTCAAAAATTATGGCATTACAGAAATCGGCGCTGAAAACTTTAATTTGAAAATTAGGCATTACAGCCTGTAATGCTTGCAGCTCTGCTATACTGCAAGGGCCTATATGATCTGTTAGACCAGCGAGATTCATCAATTCTCGCGCTTTTGTTCGCTGCATAGTGTATCGACGTGCATCGCCTCTGCACATATCTTTATATTTTGCTTTAAGAGTTTTATCATCAGGCTTTTCCATGTGCAATGCACGCACTTTTGCTACTACTAATGCTCTGGGCAAACATAAATCATCATTGTTTTTAATTTTTACAAAAGAGTTTTTTATTTTCATTTCCTTTTCCAAATTTATAAATCTACGTTTATGCTGTCCTGAGCCATTTGGGGGGCTAACCTGTACAATTTTGATCCGCGTTTCTGGCTGTTCGAGCTTTACTTCTTCGTTAGACTGCAAAATTCGCTCAATCGTATGTACAATTTGTTTGCCGTTTATTTGTTCGCCATTTCGGAAAGGTACAATCGCCGGTTTCCATCAAAAATCTCTGGTAAACTTTTCTCCAAGTAAAGTCGGTCCAAATTTTTAAAGTTCAACATGTACGCGCGCCCTTCTGTGTTGAATCGTTTTATCTTTTGGATTTCTGGTTCCCCCAGTTCGTAAAATTCTTCTGGGGGATACCACTCATCTACAACTTTGAGGTCTTCCTCCCGCATTTCTTTGTCCGATTCGTACCACGCGTCTTGTGTTGAAAGGTCTTTCATTTCAATGTCAGAAGTCATTTCAATAAGTAAAATCAAGAGCAGAAATTGAGATGTTCAAAAGGGCAATAAATTTGGAGAATGATTTTTTCTTGCCTGCTCTCTCCTTTTATACCTTCTGAGATGACTAATCGAAAAAAAACCGGAAAAAACTGAAAATTTGTAGCTTTCGTTGGACTTTGAACTCAGTCACATGACTAACACAATGACTCATAGTTATTTTTAAAGTGAAACAAAATTTTTTTTTGTATTTTTTAGTATTTGAAAAATGTTCAAAATGCTTAGTATGTGTCGGCAATTTTTTATAATGCGTATAAAGAATGTTTTTATCCAACAAACTAAATAATACACGATTTAATATTGTAAGAGCATGTATCTGAGCAATATGTGATTAATCATACTACTTATATGGCACTTGTTGTGACCTGATCACAGCATTTTTGAATTAATAAATAAAAAGTAGGTATGTAGTCTATAAAAGAAATGTCTATTCAGTGTAAACGCCCTTGGAATGTATAGAGAATAAAGTTTGTCTAGCGACACTTTGTCTAGTCTAGTGGTAGAACGTGGAACTAACGATTTCAAAACCTGAGGTTCGATTCTTGAAGGCATCAAATTTTATCAAAAGACAAAAATGTTCTTAAATGATTAAAATTGTCCGCTTTGTCAGTGAATGGTTTATCAAAAATTATCTGAACCAAATTCTGAAGAGGTTGTGAACTTGATTAGTTTAGTACGAGTGATGGTGAATCATACTTTTGAGTTAAACCCGTGAAAATGATGTTTCAAGTCCCCTTTAGATTCGACCGAATTGCAGAGAAAATGCTCAGGCTGAACAGCCTAGCTCCCCAAGCTAGCTCGTCCCAGCTAGCTCTGGGACTCCAATGGGTATGGCCCGACCCCCTCCCCCAGGGCTAGCTCGCCCCAGCTTGCCCTGGTATTTCAAGGGGTACAGTGCACTTGTGCCTTCAAGTACAAGTGTACTGAGCTCGGCGCTTTGCGCCTATGCTTCAACATGTAGTATAGTTAATCATTGTACCGCCCCAAGGTCCAGCTTTACTACTTGCGGACACTGCAAATAACGAAATCGCCGAGGCCGAATACGCGCGTTATCTTGAGGTTTTGAATGCGCAGTTACAGCAATTTGAAGGGCCTATGTTAGTATCGGATGATAGTGAGTAGTAAGTGACGCCCGTATGGCGTCAGTACAGGGAGATAGGCAGCTGTGTAAGCATAGGTAACTACGTCACATCATAGCTTTTTGCCAGTCCACCGAAAATATGATTCGTAGGGCTCGCTCGCTAACGTCATAAAAAACGAGCTTGCTCGCTAACGTCATAAAAAACGCGCTCGCTCGTTTTTAATTAAATCTTAAACATTTCCAGCATGAAACGCACTTTTTTGAAAAATTTATGAACGGCATCTTCGCTTTTAAGACCAACCATTAGAACAGTACCGGTGGTGAAAATTAAAGCCGTAGCATGAAGGAAAGTTAATTTGGCGGCCGTAAATAATTCAGGCTCTAAGTGCACAAACTTTTTATACATCCGCGCAAAACCAGCAATGTTTATTCGACTGTTCATTTTACCCGTTCCTACTACATTATGTACTTTTAACTGCAAAATTTGTAAAGTGTAGCCGCTCTGTTGTAAAAGAGCGCACATTTTTTCATTCACTAGTTTGTTCTTATACTCTTCATTTGCGAACCTTCAATCACATTGAAGCGGATTTTTTCGAAACCTTATGTTAAAACTCGAATCTTTTTTATAAATCAGTCACGTTGGGATCACTTAAACAGAATTTTTGCTATTAGACTTGAGATACGAAAGTATTATTGCTCTTCATTGGAATTTTTATTATATTTTTATAATGCATACTTGAAAGCACAAAATTTTAGCTTACAAGTCAGCCATGTTGGAATTTATTGACGTCATTCTGAATCACATATTCATAGGCCACTTTGCTATTGATATCATATTATGAACCTTTTAGCACAATTTTCGCATGTTAATAGACAAATTTTAGCTAACATTGGTAGTTTTGAAAACAGAATTTTTCTATTATTATGCTTTAACTACGAAATTTTTCTGTGAATAGCGACCACATTGGAATCAGTTAAACAGAATTTTTTTTTGCTATTAGACTTGAGATACAAAAGTTTTATCGCCCTTCATTAGAATTTTTAATATATTTTTATAATGCAAAAGCACAAAGTTTTGGTTACATACAAGTCAGCCATGTTGGAATTTATTGACGTCATTCTGAATCACATCTTTATAGGCCATATTGGAAAAATGCATTAGGATGATGGCACTCCTGTATGAGTGGGTGTTTTTATGACCAATCAGAATCGAGTGAATCACCAGGGGTAAAATTTAATACTATAAAAGACCTTGCAACTGCCATTTATCTCATTCTGCTCTCTGAACTAGCTTTCTAGCAAATTCATAGCAGTGCGCTCTTATTCTTGCAATTTTGCGATTTTGGGGAGATGGCCGTTTTCCTTCATTATACGGGCCCTGGCAACTTGGTGGAGAATGAACAAGACTCGTGGGAATTAGTGGACGAATGGACCGCCACTCAGGGGACTGAAGTGGATCAGGCCCCTGACACATGTGGCATTTACGATACGGTCCCTAAATTCGATGGAAATTTGTTGGAGCTGGTGGATGAATGGATAGCTACTCAGGGTTCTGAAGTGGATCAGGACCCTTGTACAAGTGGCTATGAGGACGATTTGGAAACGCTGGACGAATGGCATGAGGCGGACCATTATTATGAGCTGGGCAAACCAATGGCTGAACGGGTGTGGAGGTTCAACACTGAAGCTCGTTTGTACCGCATCAATTTCTGGAACCTAGACCAGAGCAACAATCTGCACAGACAACTGGCGGATATTTTTAATGGCGCCATAGATCAAATTTTGGAGGACGCCCAACCCACCGATTTGATTGGTGCCCAATTTTCGAATCCTACGTTCAATAAGCCAGTTTTGATTCTATTTCAACGGCAGGAAAAGATTACAGGCGAGCAATTGTTACACGTTATTGACCGGACTCTACAGTCTAATGAGGCGGTCAGGCTCAATGACAACCAGTCAATCATCAAGATTGTCGCAATTTCACCACCAGCCGGCAGAGGACATCATTGTAGGCAGCACATTAGCCTACAGAAACTATTGGTCTCCAAGCGGTGCTTTATCCAAATCAAAAATAAGGACGATTTATGTCTTCCTCGTGCCTTGGCAGTGGCAGTCGCCCATGCTACTCATGTAGCAGCTCCTGAGGATCAAATGGCCAAGGATCGGTAAAAGAACATTTGCCGTGGGGATGTTGGTCAAAGGAAAATGCAGCACAAGGAGGCCATAGAATTAGTGCGACAGGCCGGATTAGTGGACCACAATGGCGCCTTTGGAATTGCAGAACTGCAGGCCCTCCAGGCCATTCTACCTTGCTATCAGATCAAGGTCTACAGTGCTCATTTCTTTAACGCTATTGTTTATAGTGGACCAGCGACTGACCAGATTTTGCGCCTCTACCACCATGACCAACATTTTACGGTCATTACCTCAATGGCGGCATTCTTTGATCGAAGCTACTATTGTGAAGAGTGCAACAAGGCCTTTGATCATGCCGAAATGCACCGTTGCAGTGCCAAGTGCCCATGCTGTCATACAGCGCCGCCTTGCATGGACAACCAGCAGCTTATTCTATGCAAGGACTGCAATCGATATTTTCGAGGGCAACAATGCTTGGACAATCATTGCCGCATTAATGCCCAGGGCTTAGATGCCAAGCGCCGCCGCTTATTATTGATTTGTGATAAGATCAAACGATGCAAACATTGTGGCCGCCACCTAATGGGCCAGGAGAAAGGTAATGCCCATCAATGCGACTATTTCTTGTGCCACACATGTAAACAGGAGGTGCCCAAGGAGGATCACTTGTGTTATATGCAGCCACTTAGGGAGGAGAAGCCCAAGTCACCAGCCAAATACGTGTTTTACGATTTTGAGACACGCCAGGACATTATGCTGGACAAAAACAAGCTTGGCCCACGATTTGTGCTCAAGCCAAATCTATGCATTGCCCACATTGTCTGTGAGCAATGCCGCCATGGCCAGCTTGGACACTGCCCGAATTGTGGAGACAACCGCGACTGTTCATCGGTGACAATTGCGTGGACCAATTTTGCGAGTTTGTGTTTGCATTGGACAATATAATTGCCATTGCCCACAATGCTAAAGGATTTGACGCCCAATTCATACTACGCTACCTCTGCAAACAGGCCGTTGTACCTACAATTATCACTAAAGGCCTGGAGATTATGTCATTATCAGTTGGCAACGTCAAATTCCTAGACTCGTTCAACTTTTTACCAATGGGACTTGCCGCCATGCCCAAGGCCTTTGATGAGCCAGAGCTGAAGAAGGGCCATTTCCTCATTTGTTCAATGCAATGAACAATCAGGACTTTATTGGTGAATGGCCCGATGCCTGGTATTACTCGCCTGCTACATTGCAGCCAAAGGCCCGTGACTCTTTTTACCAGTGGTATAAGGATCAGAAGGGCAAGCAGTTTGACTTTAAGGCGGAGCTGTTAGCCTACTGCGAGTCGGATGTGGATATTCTACGTCGATGCTGCCTCAAATTCAGGGACACTTTTATGGCCAAAACCAGCATGGACCCATTTAGGCATTCAATGACAATCGCTGGGGCCTGCAACCGAGTATTTTGCGCCAACTACCTCAAGCCAAACACTATTGGCATTGTGCCCTATGGTGGCTATTGACGCAAGGATAAACAATCCGTCATTGCCCTCAAGTGGATTAAATGGCTGAGTCATAGTCTCAGCATTGATATTTGGCATGCCCTAAACTATGGCGAGCAGCAAATTGGACAATACAAAGTAGAAGGCATTCATGGCATGGACATTTATGAATTCAACGGCTGTTATTGGCATGGATGCCCCGACTGTATGAAAAAGCGTCATCAGTTAACAGCCGATCAAATACTCACTGCCGATGAAGCCTACCAACAAACTGTCAAGCGCCGCCACTATTTAGAAGCCAGAGGATACACTGTGCACGAAATGTGGGAGTGCCAGCTAGCCCGTCATATGCGCCAAAATTCTGATCTCAAGGACTTTTTTAACAATGTGGCCATTATGGAACCAATGGATCCACGGGAGGCGTTTTATGGCGGTCGTACCAATGCCACAAAGTTGTATCATCAGGTCAAGAAGGATATTCTTGGCAGTGCCTTGGAGCATATTAGCTACACAGACATTTGCAGCCTCTACCCAACGGTTAACAAGTACGGCAGGTACCCTGTTGGCCACCCACAAATTATGACGGAGAATTTTGCCATAATTACGAGGGATAATCAGCCGTATGAAGGACTTATTAAAGCCAAAGTACTGCCTCCTCGACGCCTGCTTCATCCAGTACTGCCTTACCGAACCAATGGCAAATTGATGTTTCCATTGTGCAAGAAATGCGCCGATGGTAAACTTTGGGGACCCTGCTATCACTCAGACAATGAACGCGCCCTCATTGGGGCCTGGGTCACCCTGGAACTTGACAAAGCCTTAGAGATCGGATATGCAGTGCTGGAAATTTATGAAGTGTGGCACTATGATCAAGTGGAACAATACAACCCTGTACATAATACAGACGGCGGCCTATTTACTCAATACATCGACAAATTCATGCGGCTAAAGCAAGAAGCCAATGGATGGCCGGCCTGGGTCAACACTGATGAGGACAAAGCCCAATATGTTGCCCAATACGAAGAACATGAAGGCATAAGCTAGATCCGGCCAAAATTAAGAAGAATCCTGGACTTCGCCAACTGGCCAAGCTTATGCTCAACTCATTCTGGGGCAAATTTGGCCAAAGGAACAACATGGCCAAAGTGACATTTTTTACTGATCCAGTCAAATTCTTTGAACTGGTCTTCGACCCTGCAACCATTACTCATAATGTGACGCTTATTAACGACAATATGGTGGCCATTACTCATAGCAAAGAGGACGATTTTGCCGATGTTATGGGTAACACAAACCCTGTGTTGGCCGCCTATACGACGACTCACGCCCGCCTGCGTCTGGACAGCTTTATCGAACAATTGCAGGATTGGGTGCTTTACTTTGATACTGATAGCGTGATATTCAAATCGACAGTGGGCAAAATGGAATACCAAGTCCCACTCGGCAGCTACCTCGGCAATATGACTGATGAACTCAAGGATTACGGGCCTGGAGCGTACATTGAGGAATTTGTGAGTGGAGGCCCAAAGAACTACTCCTACAAGTTGTATTGCCCTCGCGATGATCGATATTATTACATTATCAAGGTTCGTGGATTCACGCTATCTTCATCAACTACCTCACACGTCAACTTCAAATCGCTCAGGAAACTTGTATTCGCATTTGTACATAACTCACCCAATGATATTAATGTCGCATTTCCTCAAATTCGTCGTTTAACTGATCATAATATTGTAACTCAGTTATCTTGTAAAAAGTACCAAATTGTATATGATAAACGCATTGTATTGCGTAATTATTGTACAGTTCCTTATGGATATTAACTGTACATTTTTGTAAAAAGAGGCGGCCCAAAAAAAATCGCCCAGAAAAGATGGCCAAAATTAATAAAAGAGGCGGCTCACTAAAAAAGATTGAAAAGAAAGCCAAAGCCCAAAAAATTGATATTATTTGTTTGTTGTTTTTTATAATTAGGTACATGCTGTCAGATGTGCACCGACTTCCTCGTAGTTGACAGCGGTAACATAGTATTCCTTTTGGGTACTATGGCAAACAGGTGCACTCGCGTTTTTGTGTTGTCATTTTTTTTGTGTTTGTTGATTTTTATTTAAGAACTTTTGTATTTAATTTTATAGTCTTACAAAAATGCTAGCTAATGATACTTGCATCGACAGAAACTATTTAAAACCAATTTATAATGAAATTTTAGCCTGTATTCTGGTTATTGTACTTTTGGCCATTTTAATTTTATGCAAACTCTTGAAGAAGCAGCTCGAAAAACTATATAAAGGATTGCGTAGCTTGGGATCTAGTAGAAATGGAACTCCCAACCTGTCTCAATTGTTCCCAGATACCAAAATCAGCGTATCATTATGAAGTTTGCAACTTTATTCATAAAGAATATTGTTTTTTACGCAGATGGTGCCGATTTTTTAAGCCCGGTTGTAAAGAATGCATACTAAAGATTGCAAAGGGCAAAAAATGCGCCCAGTTTTATATTTTCACTATGCATGAAATGTTCGGGCGAAGTGAATGTAGTCAAAAAGAACAAGTACATGCTCTATTTTTATACTGAGGATGTTGATGGGCCCCGTCCTAAGCCAAAGGATATAAGCTTTGCCGTAGATTGCAAAGACTGCATTCTAAAGCTTGTTCGAAATTATATAAATTTGAAAATTAAAGTAAAGTTTTGCAAAAAGTGTTCGAGTATTTTTTGCACTGTAGCAAAAGGTCGAAACGCGCTATATTTCTATTAGACTATGGAAAAAGTTTACTACGATCCTACCATGGGCTATACAGGGGCCAATACATTACGTGTGCGTGTAAAATTGCCCAAGAAGCAAATTATTGAATGGCTAGAGACTCAACCTACGTACACATTGCATAAACCTGCTAGAAAAAAATATGCACGCAATAAAGTATTAGTCTCTAGAATAGACGAGCAGTGGGCTGCTGATTTAGTGGATGTAAAGTCGCTTAAAAAGCACAATGATAAGTATGCTTTCATATTAACATGCATTGATGTGTTTAGTAAGTACGCCTGGAGTATACCATTGAAAAACAAAAGCGCAATGTCAATTTTGAATGCTTTTCAATCAATTCTAGATGAAAGTGGTCGTAAGCCTGAAAAACTGCAAACTGATGCAGGAACTGAATTTACAAATAAAGAATTACAGAAATTTTTACAAGAAAAAGATGTGCACTTCTTTACGATAAATAGCGAACTGAAAGCATCCATAGTAGAACGATTTAATTGCACATTGAAAGAACGCATGTGGCGCTATTTTACAAAACATAATACATATAGGTACATTGATGTGTTGCAAGACTTGGTAATGGGTTATAACACTAGCAAGCATAGAACAATAGGTATGGAGCCTGCTAAAGTTAATGCGAGCAACGAAGCTGAAGTTTTGCAAAAGGCGTATAAAATTGAAGAAAACATTGCATCCTATAAATTTAACATTGGTGATAAAGTGCGCATAAGTAAAGTTAAGGGTCTGTTTGAAAAGGGGTATGAGCCTAATTGGAGTGGAGAAACATTTGTTATTGATAGCCGATTGAAGCGCAATCCACCAGTTTATGTAATTAAGGATGAAATGGGTGAAAAACTGGAGGGCGTATTTTATGAACCCGAATTACAAAAGGTCAAATTAATTGATGATGTGTACGTGATTGAAAAAGTTTTAAAAACGCGTAAAACTAGAAGCAAGACTGAGTGCTTTGTGAAATGGCGTGGGTACCCCGATAAATTTAATAGCTGGGTGGGTCATATTATTAAAGTTATATAAGAACTCTGTCATTGTAAAATGTTAATTCAAAATGGAAGCAAAAGCTGAAATTAAACCTGTTGTTGAAGATAAGCGGCCGTTTGGGAGGAGTATAGTTCCCCCAATTGAGCTGTGCAGCCGTAATTTAGCTAGGCCTATGTATCCTCTAATGATTCAACTGTGCTATTTTTGTCAAAAGAATAGCTCTGAACGCGACTGTTTCATCACAGATTCAGGTCGCATGTACATTTCTGTACAAATGTGTCCAAAGTGTATAGAATACAATAGAGCCATGCAGGAGGCAGGAAGTGTAGTTTTGCAGAGACACATTGCAGAACAAAAATCAATGGCTGCTGAACCGGAAAAAGCCCCTCCTTTTTTACTCCATTAAATTCCTCGTTTTTTTCACTTCACTCACACCCCCGCTTTTTGAAACTATAAAAGGCCGAAAAGTCTTCTAATTTTGTCATTTGCTCATTTTACTCGCAAGTCTAGTCGGTTCTCCAAAAAATGGTCTACGGCGAGGAGCTCTTCGTTTTATTTTGTACGCAAATGGCGTCACTGTACACCCATTATGGCTACTGCTGCGGCGACATGGCACGAGTTGCCTCGTACTTCTGGAACCGGCTCAACGAACATTGCAAGCAGCAATGGAAAATGGCCGCTGCCGACTATTGCCTCAAGCACGGCTTGACGGGCAAGCGCAAAATTCGAGGCTTCTGGCAATTTGCCTTGGCCCTCGAGCGCATGTGGCTCAACTATGAGACGGCCCTCTACTATGAAATATGGCAAAACATGCTTCCAGAGTGTCGCACCATTTGGCTCATTCCCGGTGGCAATACGCTTGACTACGAGATTGACCGCATATTGGGGTCATCAGTCGACAATTTATCGTTATAATCGCGCTGCGTGTACATATTTGTTTGCTTTGTACGTATTGCGTATTTATTGGAAATAAAAAAAAAAAAAAAAAACAAATGGCCTGCGCTGAAGTCTCGGGTCCACGTCCCGCAGGCTGGACAACTCTTACGAGTTGACAGAGAGGACTTCATTTATATTAGAAAAAGCAAGACGAGAATAAGTTTAAAAAAGATGGATTTACGTTTTAAACACCCTTTTACATGTATCGTTGCTGGTCCAACAAAGGCTGGCAAGACAACTTTTGTTAAGAAACTTGTTGAAAATGCACAAAGTTTCATTTCTCCAGCTCCTAAATTTATTTGGTGGTTTTTTGCTGAAGATTACGAAAAAATAGAAAATGTAATTTTTATGAAAGGCCCTCCAGATTTGAATTTAGTTAGACAGAATTCGCCCGAACCACAACTAATAATTATTGATGACTTGATGCATGAAATGAATAATGAGATATTATTTACACGTGGTTGTCATCATTGGAATATTTCTGTTGTACACATTGTTCAAAATTTATTTTTCAAAGGTCTAAGAACATGTCGAATAAATGCAGAGTATTTAGTATTAATGAAAAATCCTTCAGATCGATTGCAAGTACAGACTTTGTCTAAGCAACTCTATCCTCATAATGCAAAATATTTTTTAGAAGCATACAATGATGCGACTGAAAAACCATTCTCATTTATTTTAGTTGATTTGACGCAAAGTACGCCCGAAAAATTTCGGTTGCGTGCCAAAATTTTTTCAAATAGTCCAGTAGTCTATACTGAGAAATTATAAAAGACTTGCATAATATATTTTCTTCATACAAAATCATGGTTGCTCCAAAACGCTTACAGAAAAACATCACTTGTCTCGACGTTTTAACTAAAGCAAAGCCAAAATTACGCCAAGCTATAATAGAAAAAGCTGATGATGATTTAATTTTATGTTTATGTGAGTGCATACTTAATGTACTGAATGGTAATGTTCCATTGCAGCCGCGTGAGCTTCAAAAACTGAGCAAGTATAAAACGCAACTTCGAAAAATTGTAGCTCCTGAGGCAAATTTGAAAAAGAAAAAGGAATTAATCACACAAAAAGGTGGTTTTTTGCCAGTTTTACTTGCGCCTATATTAGGAATTGCTGGCCAATTGTTAGTTGATGCAATAATTAATAAACAATGATTCACACTAATAAAATGATTCTTGTCCCACACGAAGTTGTAGGAGGTAATGAACACACGGCAAAGTTTATGTCAGACTTGGATCGAGAAATGTTGCGCATAATACAAGATAATTCAGTGCCTATTGATGCCAAAGTTTTACAGTACAATCAAATACTACGTAGGTATCAGATAATGAAGCAAGATGTTGAAAAACCGCATCAATTAGAGATACGAGACGTAGCAGCAGCCCCTGGAGTAGAAAGCAAGGTAGAAGTTGATCCTTTTCAACAAGCAGTTATTGAAACAGTACCGCATAAATGGCACAAAAATGCACTATTGTTATTAAAGTATGCCCGCAAAAATTCACACATTAAATGGTCGGATAAAGGAGAAATGATTGTTGATGGGAATAAAATTGTAGGCTCAAATATTGTAGATTTAATTAACGATTTTTCACGAACTGGCAAGTCTAAGCCGGCAATAGGAGCCAATATTTTTTTACAAAAATTAATCAATGAGAATATACCAAAATCAACAATTATAAATAAAAATCGACTCAGCTTATTAGATGAAAAAGATGTGTATGTATCGCCTGATATGTGTACTCCCTCTTCAACGGAAAAAAGAACTACGCCAATAGACAATAACGAATCACTAACACCACCCTTGGTTAAAAAAGACCTCGAACGCGTAGTTTGCTACAATCCTGGGCAAAACTAAACTTATAAAAGAAACGCACATACTAACAAATAATCATTTGAAAAAATAAGATGAGGCAACAATTTAATCCCGAAAATTTTAACATTTGGCTCGACTACTATACCGACCAAGCTTCTCAGGTTGGTTATGGTATACCGGGTTTCAAAGGCACTTCGTATCAACGTGGTGCAGGGTTAGGCAACTTTTTTCGTTCACTTTTTCGCATGGCTGTACCGATAATACGATCGGCGGCGACTAGTATTGGAAAACAGGCATTAGCATCAGGTGCTCATTTTGCAGCTGATGTTATGCATGGTCGACCAATAGTACAATCATTAGAAGAACACGGAAAAGAAGGGGCATCAAATTTATTCAAGCAAGCTGGCGAAGCACTACAAAAAGGGCGTGGTCTTGGGGTTCGTCCAAAGTCTATAAAAGAACCTAAGCACGATGTATTTACAAATCAAAAACAGAAACGAAGTAGAAAAAAGTAATGTCTTTAATTGATTCACTTTCAGTCGCTAGCACAAAAAGCGAACTTGATTTTTTCACAGTGCCACCTACTCAGGTTGTTGTGAAACGAGGATATTGGGATGAAATCAATTTGACTAACCCAGTAACAGATGAAGGTCCGTATGAGTTTCATATCCCTCCTGATCCTCATTTTTTGCAGCTAAACAAAAATTACATTTACATGCAATTATCTTTAACGCCTGGTGCTATGCCAGCAGGTGCCGATGGTAAAATTCCTGCCACACCTGATGTCGCACCCATAAATTTAATTGGTAAAACATTTTTCAGACAAGTTAAAGTATTTTTGAATGGTAAATTAATTCACGATAGTGGCGATAAATACGCGTACAGAGCATTCATGGAGACTGAACTAAACTATAATTGGGATGCAAAAAACTCGCATTTACAATCCGCATTGTACACACAAGATTACAAACAAGATTCTCAAGATGATCGTGGTTTTAAACAACGCGTCTCTTACTTTAAAGATAAAGTATTAGTCGAATTAACAGCTCCGCTACACATTGATTTATTTTTGCAAGACCGATTTTTATTGAACCATACTGATTTGAGACTCGAATTAAATAGAAACCCTAATGCATTTGTTTTACAAAGTCCGGGTGGGGCTATAAGCGCGCATTTGAGTGTACACCAAATGAAATTTTGCGTTCGAAAAGTAGAAATCTTAGAAAGCACTACATTGGCAATTGATCGAGTACTTGCTACTAATACCGTAAAATATCCTATACGTCGAGTAATGATGATGAATTTGCATATACCTAGCACATCGCAGTCTACCCCACTTAACACGCTCTTCTCTGGCCAACTCCCTAGGCGTATAATTTTTGGTTGCATAGATGCAGATGCGTATAGAGGTAATCTTAAAAAATCACCCTTCAATTTTAAGTGTTATAGTATCAATGAAGTTAAGATAATTAGTGGCGGAGTAACATTTCCCTCGCATGCTATGAAATTGGACTTTAAAAAGGGAAAATTTCTGCGAGCATTCGATCAACTTTTTGAGACGCTAGACATTGCTAGAGACAACAAAGGCAATGGTATAACGAGAGAAGGGTTCAAAGAGGGTCAGTGCTTTTTTGCATTTGATCTCACTCCTGATGAAGATGATGGTGCGCACTGGGATCTAATTAAGGAGGGTACGACTAGCATTGAAGTTTCTTTTGCAGAAAAAATTCCCGATACTGGCGTAGAAGTAATAGTTTATGCCGAATTTGACAATTTAGTAATGTTAGATAAGCACCGCAATGTATTGTTTGACTATACAGCATAAGAAAATGAATACTGTTCAACTGACCAATGTTTTGAAAAGCGACCAAGCTGTTGGTCAAATTTTGTGTGGAGTTTTTCCATGTAATAAGCTACCAGTTATTTTTAGTAAACCAGCGGTATTAGTAATGAATATGGACCCTAGTAATATGCCCGGGTCCCATTGGGTATGCATGTTTTTTGATGTGCACGATAAATGCGAATATTTTGACAGCTATGGACTGCCGCCTAGCGAAAAAACGCGTGAGTATGTATTGAAATACGCACAGAATCTAAAATGTAATAAAAAATGCGTGCAAAAACCTCTAACGTCAACGTGTGGGCAATTGTGCGTATATTTTTTAGTATGGCGCTGCAGGGGTGTCCCAATGAAACTAATTTTACAAAGTTTAGAAAAAAGTTATGCTGATGAATTTGTAACGGGTTTTGTAAATGGTCTATTTAAGATTCACACTGTAGCAATAGATGATAATTTTATTGTTAATCAAATTGCTCAACAATGGATCAATTTTATGTAACTTTACCCAGTAACACTGCTAACGATAAGCAAAATACCCCGTCTGAATTTACCGTACATTTACCACAAAAAATTAAGTTAACTGGAGATTGGGAATGTGGTCTATGTCAGCTAATCTACCCACACAATTGGGAAACGCTAAAAACTGAAAAAACTGATATTCATATAACAGACGTTGATGACGACGATCATGTAATTAAGATACCGCTAGGGTGTTACGACTCAATACATGAATTCGTTGAGACGATGCAATTCTGTCTTCTAAATGGGGGCGAAATTGTGAAAAAGGGAATATTTTTTAAATACTTTAGTACGATAAAACGAGTACAAACAATAGTGTACAGTGAATTTGTAAAATCAGTAACATTACCACCAGAAATAACCAAAATTTTAGGGCTTCAAGATGACAAAATAACAAAATCAGCATGGGGCGTTAATGAACCAAACATGCACGTTGGAGGCATTGAAGTATTGTACATTTATGCAAATATTTTGGAACCACAAATTGTTGGAGACATTTCGGCTCCCTTGTTAAGAATCGTAAATGTAGAGGGCTCCTATCCCAACATTATTGACAAAACATTCGACTACCCCCACTATGTCCCTATTCTTGTTAAGGACATTTCGAGTATCGAAATTAACATTAAAGATGATTCAGATGAATTTATTCCGTTTATTTCTGGAAAAGTGATTATCAAGTTACATTTTCGTAAAGTCAAGACTTCGTTTTTCTGAAGCTATAAATACTCGCGTTTTTATTCATTTTTATTCAAAATGGCTACGATTGTGAATGTCGTTTCAACGAGTCGTCTGTCTCGCAAACCCTTAGACTTGTATAAAATTGCAAAAACATGTAAGGGCGTCAAATACGATCCAAGAAAGTTTAATGGTTTAATTATTAAAATAACGCAGCCAAAGAGTACTGGTTTATTGTTTAGTTCTGGAAAATTGGTTTGTGTAGGCACAAAAAGCATACACGAAAACAAGCTAGCGAATGAAAAAATGTGCGCTTTTTTACAAGAGAGCGGCTACACCTTACAAATTTTGCAGTTAAAAGTACATAATGTAGTAGGCACGGGTCGAATGAACAGTCGAATAAACATTGCTGGTTTTGCTCGGATGCATAAAAAGTTTGTGCGCTTAGAGCCTGAATTATTTCCGGCCGCCAAATTAACTTTCCCTCATGCTACGGCTTTAATTTTTACCACCGGTACTGTTCTAATGGTTGGTCTTAAAAGCGAAGATGCCGTTCATAAATTTTTCAAAAAAGTGCGTTTCATGCTGGAAATGTTTAAGATTTAATTAAAAACGAGCGAGCGCGTTTTTTATGACGTTAGCGAGCGAGCTCGTTTTTTATGATGTTAGCGAGCGAGCCCTATGAATCATATTTTTGGTCGACTGGCGAAAAGCTATGATGTGACGTAGTTGCCTATGCTTACACAGTTGCCTATCTCCCTGTTGTAACGCCATATGGGCGTCACTTACTACTATAGTGATTCCGATTCGGATGAAAACGGCACGCCATGGGGCGATTACGCGGCTTGGAGGGACCGCAAATCATTTTTTGGTATAGAGGAGGGGCCTTGATTCCATTCCCCGATTCTCCGCCCAACGAGCTTGACATGATCTTAATTCTGATAGCGACAATGTTTTGACAGGAACGCCGGCCCCGTTGCCGGCAACTGTCAACGAGCGGCGCCCGCGCCGACCTGCCGTCGCCGCCCGTTCTTTCAACGTCGATCGATTAACCATCGCCCACTGTATCGCCGTCGTCGCCGCACTCCGTTACGTTGTACTTGCGTATTCTGTCCGTTACATCGCTAATTCTCACCAGCCGCAACTCGGACATCCCGGACTCTCCCAAAAAGCCCCCCGCCAAATAATCCAAAACGAGACGCTTCAGGAACCCAAGCCAGGGCCGTCAATACGCAAAGTGGTCGCGTTGCTCTGGTAAGAACTTGTTCTAAATTATAGCGTAACTTGTCTCTTAAATTTCGCATTCATTTTCTCATATTTCAAAAATTTGCCTAAAAACGACTACTTTTAAATTAATTACAAAAAATTTTACGTTTTCTTTTATTGCCTTCAGCTATTCCAAATTTGAAAATCTAATAATAGAATTCCTTATAGCTATCTTAGACTTTTTATTTAAATATCATATATTCATTTTTCGCCTCTGACGTGTCCGAAGACGACCCTGAGAAAATTATGGGCGAATTATCTGACAAATTGCGCTCAAACGTACTCGCCAACGCGGAGGAGACGCCGACTTAGAGGCTGACGCTCAGCGATGCCGGCAAAGGCGTCGGCCGGGAAATGAGATGACGAAAAAAAGTTCGCGCTTCCAAATTTATTTAAAGTTCTGCGTCGAAATTATTTAAATTCTCTCTTAAAAAGCGCGAAAGTATCCTAAATCAACATCTGGCTATTTAAATGGAGCGTGTCGATATTTAAACGTATTTAAATCCATTTTTGCGACCTATAATTAATGCTGTACAGCGAGCTGTAAAGAGGTCGCATGCACCTTCTCGTACTTGCTTAATGAAAGTTAACTTATTTAAATTCATTGTGGTGTCAATAACGTTAACATGTTTTGTAAAATGTACCACGGGCGATCGAACTTTTTCAGTTGTGTGGCACTAGCCGCGGATGGCCATGCTGTAAATTTGCCCCACTTAGTTAAATGCATTCTGCCTGGGGGAACGATGTCCAAAGCCAAAAAGCAAAATGTAACTATTTTTATTCCCGGATCGGACCTATAAGTGTTTTCGCTATAAAATGCATGAGACTTACTCGTTCAACATTCTGTACAAATGCTGGTTTTTTTGGCTCTAAGGGAATAGTTTCGGATAAAACGGAAAGGCAACCAGTTTCGTATGAGATTTGCAAAAAATTCTTACGAAAATAAGGAATATGAAGGTTATCATTTAAAGAAAAATGTTGATGGTTTCTGGACTACTGACCTAAAATTAGAAATTCCTTTTTCTTGGTGCTGTCGTGATAGAAATGTGCTGCAAACACTAATTTTTCTAATTGAAGAAGGGCTGAAGTAGCTAGTTGGGATGGAGAAAACGCGATTTCAGATTTAGGGGATATTAGCATGTGCCGCCCAACCATATGGAAAAATGCAAAAATCTAGAAAATACTTTTATTTGGCAGGGCGAATTTTTCCAAAAAAGTTTGCCCATATATATCGCCCGAGAGTACATTCACTTCTCTTATTAGCGAAGACTATGTGGTCGTAGACGACCTCCGAGCCGCGTTTAAAATAAAAGAAAAATACACACAGGTGTGACGAAATAAGTAATGCATACAATTCAGAGCAAGGAGTTGTAGGGTTTAAGTCCGACCGAGGGGTAAAAGTCCAGTCTAAACATAAGCTAGAAGCACCAAAATTTATTAAAATAGAAAAAACAGACGTTGATCCTGTAAATTCAAAGTTGAATTATCTCGAAATCCGATTCCTTCAAGAAAAAATTTCAAATTTTCGAAGAATTTGGCTTGAACTTTGTCGCCAATTTCAGAGAAACATAGATATAATTTGGCAGCTTTTATATCTGGATCCCACCATTGGGGCCAGGGCGTTTTTTCAAAGAGTGGATATTTCAGCGGCCTTTACTGCGGACGTTTTGACGCTGTGGGGCTGCAAAAAAGTTAATGTGTCAAAAATATATATGGATTATAAAATAAATGATACATGTTATAAGTACTTACCCGTGGAGTATAATGGGCAGATTTGATTTGCGCTCCCATGAACAGGGGACTTAGTTCATTTTTTGGAAACTGTAAATTGTTTACATAAAAAGGTTGAGATTTATCGATTTAAAGATAAATGGATCACCAAAAACGGGTTAGTTCATGTTTTGGAAGTTTCGCTAGAGTTAAATTGGAGAAAAAAATTTTACGATTTTTCAATTCAAGGCCCCAGCAGTTTTCCATGATCGCCTTGCGGCTGGGGAACCAACTTTTGGTCTGTTTCGAAATTATCTATATAAAATGGCAAAATTAGAGAAAGTTTTACATAGACTCTTGGATTACACCTCTGGAATGTCGCTCAATCCCAGCGTTATACGTGAATCGCTCATAGGTATTGGGACAGGCGCCAAAACTGTTGTTCAAGGGGCCAAAAGTGGGCTAGAAAAACTGGTTATTGGAACATAAAATAGTTTTTCCGCTAATTTTAATGCGCTACTTAAAGAACCCGTACAACTTTTAATAAACTTTTCGCTTATTATTCTAATTTTTGCAATCATCATTTACTTGACTTATCTTTACATAAGCCATAAGTGTTCAACTATAAATCTGTCCGCTTCACCAATAATTTCGAAAGCACAACCTACTGAAAGTTTAGGTAGCATGTTCTCGGAAATTCTAAAATCAGGACCAAAAATATCGGACAGCAAGAAAGTCTCATGGAAAAGGGACATTAGAGACTCTAAAGAATCATCCATCAACGTATGTTTAATGAGTACGCATAATAAGCAATCGCCTCACACTAATGTGATGATAAATAACTATATCATGATATCCGCTATGATCGATCCAGGAGCAGTATATTCCCTCCTAGACTTAAAAATAGCTCAAAAATTGCCTAATCTTAGAATCTACGAGACATCTGTCCGCCCAATTGCAGCCTATAAAAGCAAAATCCCACTTTTTGGTGCAACTTTTGTGACCATAACCTTTTACGACGTAGCAGAAACGATCTTAGTATATATTCAAGATGACTGCCCCGCAGACCTCATTTTAGGCGTAAATTTTCTCTCAAGATTCAAAAACACAATCTGGAATTGGGATAAATCTACGATTCAATTTTGAGAAGCCCCAGTTCCTTGCAATGGAATGAGATACAGTGCTCCTGAAATACAAAGCACCGTTATATTAAAACGCCAAAAATTAATACCACCACGTTCAGTAAAAGTCGTTTTGGCTAAAACTTCTAATAATTATTGCGCAAAAGACAAAGTTGTGTTTGTGCCCAAAACCACAGAAAACGAAAACGGGATATACCTAGCCCACTCGATATGTTTCGTACAAGAAGATGGCACAATACCTGTGCAAGTACTTAATCCTAATTGGCATGAGATACGTCTGTATTCAGATACAAAAATGGGTTATGTCAATATGTACTTAAGAAATCCCAAAAATGAGCGTCCAGCAGATGTCTACAAAAGCGCAACTGTTACCAAAGATTGGATTAGGGAGAACGCAAATATTTCTCCGCATCTAAACACAACGCAACAAAACGATATCGTAAAATTACTCATAAAATTTCCAGGTCTGTATGCCTTAGACAAATCAGACTGTGGAAGAACTGACGTAATTGAACACAAAATTATAACAGGCGATAGTTTGCCCATACGTAAGCACCCATTTTGCACCTCACCAAAAGAGAAAGAAATAATAATAACAGAGGTAAGAGAACTCGAAAATAAAGGTGTTATCCGTGCAAGTGCATCTCCGTGGTCTACTAACGTAGTACTGGTAAGAAAAAACGACGGAACACATCGCATGTGCGTAGATTTTTGAGGCATAAATGAGGTCACAAAGAACAACGTTTATCCATTACCACGGATTGACAATATTCTCGATACATTAAACGGGATGAAATATTCCACGACGCTAGACCAGGCAAACGCCTACCACTCCATTGCAATAAAAGAAGGGGATAAGGAAAAACAGCTTTTAACACCCCAATTGGACTTTACGAGTTTAACTATTTACCGCTGGGTTGTGCAATGCCCCGCTTCTTTTCTAGACTCATGGATATCGTATTATCCGGCCTCCAATGGAGCGTTTGCCTTGTCTATCTCGATGACGTATTAATCTTTGCGCAAAATCATCAAGAAATGATGAAACGATTAGAGACACTATTAGAACGATTAAGCAAAGCAAACATGAAACTAAAGTTATCGAAGTGCAAATTCTCGTATGAAGAAACAGTATACCTGGGATATGTGATCTCAGAAAAAGGGGTTTCACCAGATCCGAAAAAGATAGAAGCAATAAAAGAGATGCCCCAACCCACGAACATCAAAGAAATAAAATCTTTTTTGGGTATTGTCTCTTACTACCAAAAATTCATAGAAAATTGTTCGAAAATTGCTGAACCACTGAATCGGTTATTAAAGAAAGATAGAAGCTTTTGTTGGAAAGAGGAACAGGAAAATTTGTTTCAAATGTTAAAAGAAAAATTGATAAAATCACCAATTTTAGCCCATCCTGATTTTACCCGACCGTTTATATTACAAACTGATGCTTCATATAATGGGATTGGAGGTGTCTTATCTCAAATACAAAGTGATGATTGTGAACACCCAATAGCATTTGCGAGTTGTTCTTTACAAAAGGCTGAGAAAAACTATTCTGTTACTGAGTTAGAAACGTTAGCTGTCGTCAAATTTGTCAAGCACTTCCGACCTTATTTATATCAGCAGGAAGTAACAATTGAAACGGATCACACAGCAGTAAAATCGATTTTAGAGAAACCCAACCCCTCAGCCCAAATCGCTCGTTGGGGAGTCGCGCTAGCTGGAATAAAAATATCAGTAATACCACGCAAAGGTATAACAAATCAAAACGCGGACTCACTGTCTCGTCTGCCCAACCTGCAAGAAACAAAACATTTCGATATAGATGAAAATAAGCTAAAAATCGAAGAGGATTATGAAATTAATGTAATGAAAGCAGGCATTAACTCAATTCTGGCAGTTACTGAACCCAGCTCAGGAATCGGCCCATTACAACGAGAGGATTCTGAGCTAAAAGATTTCTTTGAGGAGGGCAATTGCCCAGAAGGTTTGGTAGTCGAAAATGAAATTCTATATAAAATTGATGATAAAACAAAAAGGCTGGTAATACCTATTTCTCTGAAGCCTTTAATTATTCAGGGTCATCATGATGACGAGCTTGTTGGTCATTTCGGCGCTCGTAAAACTAAGCAACTAATTGCTAAGAAATATTTTTGGAAAAATATGACAAAACAAATTACAGAGTACTGTAGAACGTGCGACATTTGTCAACGTAATAAACCGACACGTCAAAAAATTGCAGCAAGCATTCAACCTATTTTGTCTTCTGGTTCTTTCGAAAGAGTTGGAGTAGATTGCGTAGGGCCACTAAATTTAACTGAAAACGGAAACCGATACATTGTGGTCTTTATTGACTACTTCACTAAGTACATTGAAGCCTTTGCTACAGAAAATATTACAGCACAAACCATCGCTAAACTTTTTGTAACAAAAATCGTGTGCAGACACGGGGCACCCCAAATTTTACAATCTGACCGGGGATCAGATTTCACGTCAGAACTCATGAAGGAAGTAGCGAGTTTGTTTAACACACACAGAGTATTTACCACGGCCTATCATCCGATGGCCAACGGAGAAGTCAAAAGGGCGAATCAAACCATCATAACCAGAATAAGAATGTACCTAGAAAAGAACCAGGTTGATTGGGATGAACATCTCCCATACGCCGTTTTTGCCACAAATATACACGACAATTCAACGACTGGATTTAGTCCCTTCCTACTTATGTATGGACGGACTCCAAAACTTCCAATTGATGCCGTTTTAACGTATAATCGACCCGTGTACCTCGTCGACCTTGAGACTTATGAAGACGAGGTCAAAAATCATTTTTCAGAGGCACTGACTAAAGTCCAGAAACAAATAGAAATGTCACAGCAAAAATACAAGGAAACACGAAATATAAAAGCCAAAGATACAAAGTGTGAAATAGGTGATTTAGTTTTGTTAGAAAATGAAACTATAAAACGCGGTGTACCTAAGAAATTATTATCAATTTACACTGGGCCATACCGTATCATTGCTGTAAAATATCCTAATATAGAAATAGATATTGGAGGGAATCGTAACCAAGTTGTTCACGTAAACCGCATCAAGAAGTATTACGACCAATCAGGAACCACGGGAACAGAAGACACAATCAACATGCAACCTAAAAGACAAAAGCTAACCATGATGCCAGAAAAACAAAACGCCAATACCAAAAAGAAACCGCCGGACATTAGACATGATTATTTTCTTCGAAGTAGAAGTCTCCCGTCAGTCGAGGACGCCTGACATTTTAAGAGGGGAAGTGTCAAGTATGAAACAAAATAATGTACACTGAATTGCATTTTCGCGTTTAAATTATTATGTATTAATAATATAAAGGTATATGAGCGAGTATATTTATAATGCTATGCAAAGTTATTATCATCTATACAATGTTATATCGTATGTTAAACGTGTTTTAAATTTATTGTAAGGTAAGCTGTAGGATAGATAGACCGGAAGAAAGGCATTAAGATGAACATTAAGCAAAACGATTATTAAAATCGTTAAAGTAACAGGTTTGATTAATTGCAAAAAACAGCGATTTAGAGCAATTAATCCGAGGTGCTAAAAAACGTAAAAATTATCTAATTAGGCGGAGAGAGAGAGCGTAGGATGTGTGCAAGCGTACAGAAAGCATGAACAAAAAATTCAGGCGCGTAAAATCAACAGCAGCATGTAGAAATGATGTCCAAAATCTGGACAGCGTGAAATCAATATGAGAGACATGCAAAAGTATACGCAAAGTGGCCGACTCAATCAGAAAGGATACGGTCACCTCAGGCAAAAGGTGGAGAAAATAACAGAAAGTATGCTTTCCGTCAAAAAAATGAATATACGTAAAAATGCACGCAAAGAACGCTAAACATGGGCTGAGAAAATGGGAATCAAGACTCTGAGAAACCGGAAATAGTGCCCATCTTTCTAAAATATTACCCATTCGAAAATTCTAGAAGAAAATCTAAAAAGCCGCTTTTCTATAAAAATCAAAAGAACAAAAGGACACCGCTCAGTCTAACGTTTTGCTTTTTCGACCAGTTCGGTTCCGAAATTCAGCTCCCTTTTGTTATTTTTTTCTGATTATCACGTTTCATCATCCAAATTTCTCGTTTTACTTTGTCATCGGATTGCCAATTATATTCGTCTAGGCCTTCAGCTTATCAGTATTTACGTCATTAGCTGTGAGTAACTATTTGTACCTGAATAACCATAGAGACAAGCTTCTTTTACTTATCATTTTTATCAATAAAAGAAGGATTTAGTCCTTCTTACAAATTAATTAATCGGTGTTTAACGCATTTTGTACACGGGGGATACCAGTTGGGAACCCAACCTGACCCAAAATAATAAATAGCAGCTTTAGATTGAAAATGCCAAAGTGAAAAATGAGCTAATCATTCTGTTCAACTTAATCTTAGAAAAATACTTTTTTAACGCGGAAAAAGAATTAAGAATCTAGCGCCAAGATATATATATATATATATATATATATATATATATATATATATATATATATAATGTGCCTAATTTCTGATTCACCCAAAAAATGCTGATATTATGATATCTGAGTACTTATTCACATGAAATCTTTTCTGAAGTATTCAATATCACACAGTAAAAATACAAAAAATTAAGTCCTAAGGGAAAGGTCTTTGTTTGCTAAACTGCATTTTGATGAGCTGTAGATGATTCTTGGCAATTGCAAATCTATTTATGAAAGCACTTTAGCTGCAAGTGCTTTTTGCTATCAACTTGCAGGTTATTAAAAATTCAGAAGAAAACGTAGGCCGAACCTACATTTTCGAACTGAGAGAAGTCACTTTGCAAAACTTAGAAAAGTTACAGGAATGAATAATTAGAACAATCACTCTATCTATAAATATGATTACTATACTCCTAGGCTAAATTTCATATCATATACTTGTGACATTTGCAACACTCCCCTAATAGAAAAAATTCAATTGAAATTCTGTTCATATTAAAATTTTTGCCTCATATTTTTGATCTAATCTGTTATCTCCTGTGATATTATATTGTCCCCTATTTAATTTATTACGCTTCTCATAGAAATTTTGAAATTTAGATGATGGACCATGATTCCTTCTATTTGAGTTGTTTGAAATATGGTTTTTTCAGATTATATGAAATATAAGGTTTGCCTTGTTTAGCCTTAAAATAATAATTTTTTCATTAATGATAGGAATAATAAATAAATATCAAAAATCACTGTTTTGTGTTATCTATACCAGCATTTATCAGTCATATGATTTGTCCAGTTGCATATCTTACAATGATAAACTTGTAAAATCTTATCACTTGTAGACAAGCATACATTTGCCTTATAACCAATTTTCCTGTGTTTGAAACATACAATAGAAATGCCAAATTCACAAGAGAAATATGTAAATTGCAGAAAAATAGTATATTTTATCATACATGTAATTTTTATGTTGAATAATTCAGACTTGTATTTTATTATGTATCCTGGTTACCACAGTATTCATTAAGAATATTTAAACAATACAATTAGAGTTTGTCATTCTCAAAGTAAACATACAAATAGTCAAAATAATTACTGTCATAAATGCCAAATGCAAAATTATAGTTTTCCAGTTTAATCGAACTGACTATCTCAAATACCTCCATTTCTGAGCAATCAGCCCAAAAGTATTCTGAATATAGGCTCAAATTCTCTTTTATTCAATTAACCATATAACCAACAGAAATTTCTTTGCATGTTATCAAATGCCACATGTTGTCGTAAAATGCTGTCTTGAGAAAATTACTCATAGAGAACACTAGTTTGTAAGTCCAGATCTTAGCATCACTGGACATTATTTCTCAAAGAGAACAATGCCTAGATTATGCTTCAATTGATTTTATTATATCCATTATTTGTTTTTTACAATTGAATATGTTGATCTTATTTCTCAGATACAAATTGTGATCTTATTGATTAGTGACTGTTCCATTTCTTGAGAAGGATTTTTACATAGACAATACATTTTGATGAACATAAATATGTAAACATCTAATAAAATGTATTCCTTCAACAAATTTTTATAAATTAAAATTTTTATTATGGAAAGGGTGAGTTGACTATTAGTAGTACTTAATTTAGAGAATATAAGTTCAAGTTGAGATCTAGGGTAATGAAATCTATCCTAAAATAATTCTTTTTGTTGAGAACAGTGGATTGGAACCCACATTACTAAAATTGTAGTTAGAAATAGAGAATAAAAGTAAATGGTTTGCAACAAAAATTGGCACTCTTGGTGGGGATCAAAACATACAACCTTTGGATTATAATTTTTTTAGCATCTTTATATGTATTATTAGTGACTGCCTTTCCTTCAATTGATTTTTTGTAGCTCCTTTTGACACACTCAGTGAATAATTAAATTTCTGAACAGGTGGGATGTCTTGTTTATTAAATGCGGCTTCAAAAGAGACGTAAAATTTGATCCACTCAAGTCGATTGCCCACAGAAGTGGGCAATTCAAGTTTAGTTAACTGTATAGGCATTGTTATTGGCTCTAAAACTATAAGTTGATTAAATGAGAACAATAGAAGGAGCTCGACCTCTGTTTCTTAACTGTAATTTTTAAATAGTGTCCTTTTATTTCGGAAGGATAGCAATCAAGTGCTTGGCATGCTTCTTTTCCTTTAAAAATGAGTACAACGAAATTATTACCTTTCAATCGAAATTCTTTCTAAATGTTTAACTCTTATTCTAAGTCAGTATGATCAAAAGATGGTTGGAGAGTATCCCAGTGGTTGTTCTAAATCTCAAAATTTTCTGCTATGATCAAAATTTTCTTTAGCATATTTTTGAACATATATGCACTGGTTTCTAAATTTTCAATATTTTGTTCAACTGAAAATGCAGGCTGAATGGAAAATGTCATATTCATTTGCAACATTCCTTCAAGATATTGTATTGATTTCTTTTTAGTGGACTCAATCATCTGATGAATCTGACGTTATTTTGAGACAAATTTAGAACTCAAATCACTATTCATATGAATTAATTTATATTTGCTTCAATCTGATTCTATAAATTCTATAATATCTTCCAGAACTTTTGAGATATTATTTCCAATTGCTAGACACTCATCTGCTATTTCAAAATCTATATAATGAAAGAATACAGACCAATTACGTAATACTTATACAATACCTACAGCTTCTAAAACTATGCTGAATACACTCATTCAGTCAATGATAATTTATTTTTTGATCAGGGGCCAGTTGCACCAACGACTTCTATACCTTTCTATGGATTCAGAAGTTCAGAAGTCAAAAAATTACATTGCACCAACGGGTAAATTTCTGAATCTTTCTATGAGTTCAGAAGTTCAGAAGTCTAAAGTTATTGTGTTGCACCAAAAAGCACTTTTCTAGACCCATAGAGAAGTCCACAAACTTTGAGAGAAGTCTTTTTTTGACTTATAGAAAAATTCCAGTTGCACCAAAGATCTAGAAGTTCGGAAGTTCAGAAGTCTTTAGTGGGCAATTTTCTATGGGTCAACAGCGACTCATAGACAGCACTTAGTTCATACATCATTCAGCGATTTCAGTAATTTGTTGTGAATTAGCTATGATTACTAGGAGCAGTGATGAGGAAGATAATAATTTTGAGCCTGCGCCTAAAAACGCCTTGTTTGACCTCGTATTAATTTCGACTTAGATGATTTTACTGACAGATTTAGATTAAATTGTGAAACAATGGAAAACATATTTAATACAATAGGGAAACAACTTGATTATAATTCTGATAGAAATTATCCACTTTCTCCTAAGGAACAGTTACTATTAGCTATTAGATTTTACGCCACTGGCGCATTTATGCAAATTGTTGGGGACGCCCATGGTCTCCACAAATCCACGGTATCAAGAAAAATTAGAAAACTTACAGATTTACTTATTGACAACTATTTTAATTTTCTGATATGTTGGCCAAAGGCCATAATTAAAGCAGCAAATGATTTTTACGCCAAAGGTAAAATGCCTTGTGTTATTGGGTGCATAGACAGAACTCATATTCCCATCAAGGCACCCTTGGGGAATGAACCGCAGTTTGTTAATAGACATGGCACACATTCCCTTAATTGCATGATGGTCTGTGGACCGGACTATAAATTTTATTATGTTTTGGTGTGCTGGCTCGAATGTTTTAATGATGCGAGAGTCTACTGCAACAGCTCATTATGCAAATTACTTGATGAAGGATGGTCGCCCTTAGAGGATGGAATTATTTTAGCAGAATCCGGATACGCATGTACCGACAAAATATTAATTCCTGTTTTAAAACCTGCTGATAATTTAAGTGAATCTGAAAGGCTTTATAAAATTTTGCATCAAAAAACAAGGAGAATCATTAAAAATTTGTTTGGAATTTTAAAACAATGATTTGCATGCTTACAATATTTGCCAGTCAATCCAACCTACGCAGGAAAAATTATCATTGCATGCTGCATTTTCCATAACTTAATTGTCTGCAGTGAACCACAGGAAGACAGTGACTGTGAGCCAGAGTGGTTGGAGGAGGTAAACTCGGATGATGAAGTTGATCGAGATGATGACACTCACCAAAACAGAATAATTTCTACCTATTTCCCGACTTAATTTAGCATATGCGTGTAAAAATTTTTTAACTTTTTGTACATATTTTACTTTAGCATGCTGCAATGTAATAAAATGAGAGAAAATTTGCAAAATAAGTGGAAAAAACAGGCAAGCCAATTCGGCAAGCTTCAATCTTTGCAATTTTTGCCAGGCAAACTTCATAAAAAATCTTAAGTAGATCCATCGTGTTCACTATGACAGTTTATGAAGTCAAATCCTGACTTACGATGCACAGTGGCGACTGGTGGTAACTCTGTGGGTATGGTATAGCAATAATTTGGAACATTCAACTGTTTTTCTAACAAACAAATTTCTAACAGTTTTTTGTACTGGTTGAGTGCTAAAACCTCAATTTCCATGCGCTTTTTTCATTTGCTAGTTTTGTAGTCTCCTCATCCATAAAGTTGATTTCCTTTTTCAATTATTCATTTGTAAGTCAAATCATTTCCAACTGTAAGGCGTTTTTTTCTTCTTGAAATGCTTTTATTGAGTTGTCCAACTTTTCATCTATGAAACAGGCATGTAGCTGGCCTTTCAAATTTGAGGAGGAAATATTCAAAGTCAGGTATCGAAGCAAATACGAGTACATAGACAAAAATAATGATATTTTTATGCATTTCTCAGCGGTAGGTACATATTGAAGAAAAAAATTTCAAAAACTGAAAAATTTATCCTGAATTCATTTGTCTACAGGAAATTTGATATAATGGCCACACAAACAATTCCTCAAGATTATATAACCATGGCCACGCTAAAATGTTCTAGTGGTGTAATATTCAATGGTTATTTGCAAAAAAGATTAATGTCAGAAAATTCTATTAGCAGCATCAGAAAATTTTGCAATATTTACTATGATCACACAAACTCGGTCTGTTTGGAAGACTGTGAATTAAATAAAAACAAAAAATTGAGCTCGAAGCAGTTAAAAATATGGAGCTCATTAGCTTGGTAGTACTTAATATTCATTTTGGCGATCTATAAAATACACTTCAAGAATTTCCAATCTTTTCTTTTAGAGGACCCTGGGTTAGAACCACATGTGTTCTTGGGGGTTTACCCTCCGCAAAATGACCGCTTACCCCCAGAATTGCCAATTTTCAAAAAAATTATAATCTGTGTGCTATTTTAAGCGTTTCTAGCTCATTTTTTGCTCAAAAGTCTAGCACCAAATATGTACACATGACTTTAATTTGTTTAATTTTCTCGATTGTTTCAAATTTTCTATTGTGTTTTTTGTTCTAGAAAGGAAGAGCACTGCTCAAAACGTCTAAAAATAGTGTTTTTGACATGCATCCAACGTTTTTAGTTCAAAAAGCCAATTTTTGAAGATTTTTGGGCCTGACCCTGCAGAATTCCCATGCTGTATATGTATGGTTAGAAGTACTTGTACTTTCAACATGTTAGCAGGTTTAAGTCTCCCCCAGTCCCCCCACAGCGACATGCCTGTTGACAAACTCTTAGTTAATTGTCGTTTCTTTGGTGGCAAAGTGCTGCTAATGCTCGCAAATGTGTTTTCACTGCGAGGCTCGGGTGTAGCTGTGTATCCAGAAATAGCCGGTGACGAGTTCTCTGTCATCTCAAAATTAGAGGAGAGCGGAGCAGACAAGCTTTCTCTCACATTCAATCCAACTAGTCCGGGAGTATTGCGTCTGATAATGTCAAAAACTTTCAGGTCAAGATCAGTATAAAGAGAATTAATTCCTCCTTCACTTCAGGTTTTGTTAAGTTTATCCCTTTTAGCAATAGCAGCCGCTTTAATATTCTGCCAGGTGGAATCACAAACATAAGCTCCATCGCTATTATTGGGGAAGCTGTATCCAATAGATTTCGCAAAAGTATGGATTTTGTTCCAAATTTCCATCTTTTTATCCTTACTTATTTCAGCCAAAAACGACCCAAATAATACATTCCTATGCGTTTTGATTTCGCTTAACAAAATTAATTTTTTAGTGTCGGAGTTAGTGGGAGGCATAATTAGATGAAAAGCAAATAAGTATAGCTATAAAGTTGCCAGTATGCCTGTAAAAATTCGTGGATATTACTTATATTCACATTAACTCATTGAAATGAAACTTTTGAATTGCAGGGAGTTGAGAGGAGTAAGCTGCCTAAAAGCATGAAGCTGAAAAGTATTCCTGAATTCATAGGGGTATCTAGCTTTTTAACCTTTTCTGAAGTCTGAAAAAGCGGCTGCATTGCCCTTTTAAAAGTTGATAAAGTATGTAGTTATTTCAATCTAAACTTATTGGTAGCTTATTAAGCTCAGAAAATCATAATTTTGTCCTCTGAACTATGGCTTGAAATTAATAGTTACTGAACTATAGGTTTTTTGGACAAGCCAAATTCTGCAATTCAAAAATAGCTACCTTTATATCATATATACATATGTATTTTTCCTATTTGGCATCGATTTCTTCCGCTATAAAGTCTTGTTTTACTATGTACTATGAATTTTCAGTTAACAACACTATATGTAAAGCATGGAATTTCTACATGGTTAGAATAAAAAATTTTTAAAAGTGATTTTTTTCTGCTAAGAAAACAATGGGTACGCATCCTAAAACACAGTTCCTAATGTTTGGACAATTTTTGTTAGTTACTTGATTAAAAAAATATAGTCAAAAATATGTACATGGTATTTAGGGTCTAAAAATTTGTCTCGCCAAAAATGAAAAACGTTAATATGACACAATTTTTACAAAAAAATTGACGATTCTTGGAGGATAGTGGCCACATTGCAGGAATTGGTCATCAGCCATCCTAGGGGTTAAACCCAAAAATTTCAGCGCGCACGACTTTTTTCTCTCTACAATCTCAACTCAGCACTGTTAAAAGCCCAGCCATGATACTTTTTTTTGTCAAACTAATTTAGTAATTTAATGCTTTTGATAGGAAACAAAGAAATTCAAAGTCCCATTGAAAAATTATTAAACTTTCCCAATTGTCAGAGACCAAAAGTTTTCTACGCACGCCATTTAAGGTCAATGAATACGATATGCAAGTAGATACTCAGATATTAGTCACCAAACAAAAAACAGTGCACGCAAAATTTTAATATGTACAAAGTGTGAAGATTTTTGAGCAGTATCGTTTTAAGTGAAATAGTATGTCGCTATCACCGTAGAAAACAGCAATAATGCAAGATCCTGCTGAACCCAAAAATTATTTTGAACATTCATTCTTCAGAGTAGGTAGACCATATACAAGGAAATTGTATCTTTCGATTTTTCGAAGTTGTTTGATTCTAGACTTTGCATTTATATATCCAACAGTTTCTGATTTTCTCCTGCCTCAAGCTTCCATTTCCCTTATTTGAGGCCATGCATGACTATATTTTTGAATTCAGTTCATAAAAAGAGGTGAGAACAAAAATTCCTTCAAAAAAACAGCCAGTTTGTTGATTTCAAACTAAGAAATCTACTATTAAGTGCTGCCAATAAATGTTTTAAGCGCATATTTATGGATTTCTGGTAAAATAGAGAAAACAGAAATTTTGTGCTTTATTTTTAAAAAGGTCTTACAGACAGTGACATTCTTACTGACGATCATTTGAAACAGTTGTTTTTGGCACTTAGAAATAAACTTTCAAGCGTAATTTGGTGTTCTGCAAAATATGGGGCTGGAGAATTTTCCTTGCCGGAAAAAGTGCTAATGATCTAATAATAAAAAGGCAAAACTTTGAGTCAAGAAAACATTTGTGAAAGATTGAATACAATATTGATCCAGAGAAATATATATATGACGACCATACGTGGGCAGCAAAAAAATTCTGGGGGAGCAAGATTTTTTGAAAGTCAAAAAATGTCCTTAAAAATGGTGTTAGGGCAATAAAAACACCATTTTTCGACATTTTTAATCAAGCACTATCCATTGGCATCAAAAAATTGCGAAAAAAACGAAAAAAATTTTTCAAAAAATTGAATTCTGGGGGGTATTTTGATTTCTGGGGGGGATATTTTGGTTTCTTGGGAGGGGGATGCATACCCCTCCAAACCCCCACGCCCAGGTGTGATGACTGCTACCAACAAAGTGCTTCCATTTATGAAATTATCAATTTGTGCGAGCAACAATAAAATATTGCTATGCATATGAACATTTGTGCAATCAAATTTTTGTCTTAAATAAGTTCTAGTCTCCTCTGATAATTTCAAATAATCTTTTTGAGATAACTAGACACTCGCTTAATGATTCCATATTAATATCACTAAAATAAACATAATATGCAAGCAATTTTTTAATTATTAGATGGTTTCAAGAATAACAACTAATAATTTTTCATCAAAAAAATTTTTTTCCTAATGCCACATCAAGGGTTCTATTTCTTGTCACAAACAATAATCCACTGTTAATGACAAAAAGAATTATTTTTAGATCTCATTTCAAACTTAGATTCACTTGTGAGCGTGGCACACAATAAAATAATTTTTACTATAGTTCAGTGGCAAATGACAATTTTATTGTCAAACTACAAGTATAGAAATAGAAACAAATATGCAAAATACCCTTATAATTGATACAAATGTATTCAAACAAAATGCGAATCTATCTGATTTCTGATTCACTTAAAAAATACTAATATCATGATACCTAGTTACTCATTTATATGAAACATCATAGGTAGTGCGTTAGTGTGTACCTTTAATATACTTGGGTACCCCTAGCATCTGTGCACCCCCTACAGCTATAACAGGACACATCTAGAAGGTGCGGTTTTCTTAAAAGATAGATAATAAAAAAATTTGCTGCCTGCGTTCTTTTTGTTTTTCTTGAAACTCAAAACTGGCTGTGTAAAGAAGGTGTAAAGGTTTTGTGTAACATTTTAACATTGGATAAATTTTGGGAGGTTTTTAGGCAGCATGTGGACAACTTAGTATTGACTCCTCAAATAAATTAATGGTACAGATTTGTAGAGGAAGGGATGCTCCAAATCATTTTTTTGTTTATTGAAATTCGCATCAGTTGTCAAATGGGAGTGTAAAGAGTGCGAAATTCTGGGGGTGAAAAAGCACATTTTGGTCGAGCTTTCAGCTTGTTTATGTCTGATACTAACTCAGTTATGAGTTTTTAAAAATGTTTTCCAACAGAAATGTAGAGCGGATCAAGGGTTACAATCTGCTTACAAGCAGACTTTCCTACGCTCAATAAAGAGTTAGGTCCTGGAGATTAAAGTTTACACTCTAGTCGATGGTGTAAAAAACAGATTTTAATTAAGAATTCTCCTCCAACATTTTTCCGCTGATGACTCGGGCTAAAATGAGTAGAAGAGTAATCAAGCAGCTTCTAGGGGCTACACCTCACAGCAAACGCGTTCAAAAAACACAATATTGAGTTATTTATGGGGGTGTGAAGTTTGAAATCAGACGTGAAAAATGGGCAAAAAAACACGTTTTTTCCCCGGTTTTGATTGGTAAATCATATCAAATAATTTTGCTACAGAATTTTTCCACATAGAAACGTACATCAACTCAAAAGCTACAAACTGTACCAAACCGAATTTCTTCACACTCAATGGGGAATACATGCACGGATTTCTAAAGTTTACAATGTTCTGAATGATGGAAAATATGTCTTTGTTTGGGTTTTGTTCGCCACTTTCTCCTTTCAAAAGTCAGGATAGGTCCAATAAAATAAAAATAAAGTGCCTTATACGGGGTGTATGTCATAGCAAATCCCATATGTCTAAACCAATATTAAGCGAGTGTAAAGTCAAGAATGGAGTGCTTTAAACAGGTTTCTGTCTTGTTTCTTTCTGCCAGTATCTCCAGTTATGAGTTAGGGACATGATTATCAAGTCTGTAAATGAACCTAAAACCAAATTTGATACGCAATTTAGGCCCATATGTTTACACTCAACAGTTCAGTAAAGTGGTTTAAACCAATGTTAATTTATCCTTACGACATTATAGAGACTTACTATTTTCATAAAAGTTGGTCGTAATATTGAAGCAATATTAAAATTACGATTCTGACTAAAATCTTTTTTACACTAGGTGTTAACATATCGTTTACACTACATATTAATCTTTGTTTTAGAGCCTTGCAGAAACCTAATTTTTTCTGTATGACTAGAACTTTTTAAGGAATCAAGTGTGAGAAGTTGGTTAAACACATTTTTCTACACAACAGTGGTGTAAACTGTGTTACACCTAATGTTAATTTGTCATCAGACCATTGTTGAGACGTGATGTCTTTATAAATGTTGATTGTCATATCCGCGTAATATCAGATTTACAAATCCGACTAAAATCTTCTGTCCATTCTGTGTATGTAAGTGAAAACTACACAGCCAGTTGGGCGCAATTGTTTACAATGACGCTCTTCAAAAAGTGGTCTTATAACGATTAGAACATAGGTTTTGGCTTACTGTTGATGCTACAGTCTTATGTATTTCATGTAATTCTGTGCATGAGATTCAATTTTGAGCTCATTATCAAGTGACCACAGAAGTGATTGGAAAATTGCCTACAGTAATATAGTTTTGAAAAGTAAACATTCATGTGTCATGTAATTGTTAAGTACAACATTATGATTATTGCTTCAGCTAAAGTCACTTCAGTTTTTTGAGTACAGTGATTCAAAAATTGTTATTCATGCATGTTGCTCCACATTTATAATGGTTTGCTTTAGAAATTGTTATAAGTGTTGGTTACATTATCATACATGTGTGAATTTATCATAAATGCTTTGATCCGCAGGTAATTGATTTGTCGTTCTTTGACCTGTTGAATAAGCTTAATTGCTATACGTAGTGTTGATGCAGGTATTGATAGAGTGAGTTGAGCGAATGCAAATGCAAGTATAAATTGCTAAGATGGAAACAAACAAGGAATTTTGCTAATTACGGTAGCTTCTCTTTGGCTAACATCATCTTCTATTAAGTGCAAAGCTTACTTCAATAACTCCTTAGATTATTTCCGCCCTTATACTGTGGCCTGACATTAGCCAGCTAATTTTTCAAGCATACACATTATATTTGTTAAGAAACATGGCTATTGATGTAATCGTTATAAATGGTACCAAGATATAGAAAAAAATCTGGTCCCAAAATTATCTCAAAATATTAAAGTTTACACACCACTTTTTTCTTTTGCAACAGTACCATGAAATTCAGTTTGTATAGATCAAGCAGAATTCCAATTCATGAAACGAAACAACTACTAACTGATAGATAAGCAAAACTACATTAGATAATATTTAATGTCAAAAACATAACACAATTACAACAGGAATAAATGACAGCAAAACAAATCCTAAGCATTGCCCATAGTCAATCCATGTGCCAAAATCACTCCAGTACAATGTAACATTCTTAAAGCGATGATCATTTCCAGGCTCAGGTAATACATTCTCTCTGCATCCACCTGCATCCACATTGTGCACTAATGTTCCGTAATGTGTGATTATTAAACAGCACTGTGTTGCACAGTGCACCTCACAGTCATGCACACTTGGTAATTGAGCAGTGCAATGCGTGGTATGTTATCTTTTTGCTTTTTGCCTTAAGCAGACCCCCTAGAATTTAATTGCTGCCCTTGAAGGATTATTGCACTATCAGTATTGTAATGGTGTGCAATAAAACACTGCAATCTAGACTTCTTGATGACTTAGTGAACAGGCATTATTTTGAATAAAAATCATGCCCTATTTACTACTTTCCCAGTACAAGCTTCAAAATTTCTTTGCACACGTCAGTAGTATATGCTGGGAGCCTGGATCTAGATCTGATGGTTAAGTATAGGACATGTGTATAAGAGTAGTAAGGCCGATCACCCTAGGGGGGCATGTTGAGAGATACCCTATCTTACATCATTGCGGCCCTACTCGCCTTACTACAGTATAGGGTGTGTAATATTACGTAGCGGTTGATGAACTATTGGCCGGCGAAGATCGGTGGGGGTGGGTCTATTGTGTAGCGAGCCCGCCAGTTAAAATAGAGCCCGTGTGTTAAATATAGCCCGCCACGGTATAATGGGCCCGGTCGTTAAAATGTAGCCCGCCATAATATAATGAGCCCATGTGTTAAATGCGCCTGCCCGGTCGTTAAATGAAAATTTGGTCATTAAAAGGTCATGTTACGAAATAATATGCAGCTAGCCTACCCGTGACCTTGAGCTTTTCTTCATTTTCGTTATTAAATCGATTCAACGAAAACTTGTTGGGATTTTTAAAAGCTACTAAATAAAATGCGCATAAACAGACTATAGAGCATTACATAAAGTAATTTTATTGAAAGAATACGTGCATGAACTATCATTGTTTACGTGTAATATAGCGATCAATACGTGCAGCGATCGAATAACTTTAAAAAACAATGAACGCGTGGCGGTACATTATTGTGAGAACCTTTTAAAAAGACAGTTTTACGCGGCGATAGAGTAAATAAACGTATGCTATATGTAGTTATGATCAATAATAAATAGATGTGCAATTTTGCGATCGGATAATAATTTTAGAAACGCGTTACAATAATATGGTGCATTAAATAAAATAAAAAATCAATAAAGAGTAGTATTATTTAGTAATAAAAAATTATTAAAAATGAAAAATGATTTAAGCATTTTAAAAAATTTCGAAATTTCCAACCTTACAGTTTAAGCAAAAAATTTTTCAAGTCCTCATCGTCGTAATCCAGTGTTTGGCTGAACTGAAACAATTCGCCTTCGTCGTTATCGCCATCGCTTTTGCGTTTCTTAGTGGCTGGACTTGTAGAAATAGCGGCCGATGTATCTGCAGTCGTGCTAGTCTCAGGCAAATCGGGCGATTCGGCTACAAAACGATTTTTTGCAATTAATGCAAAATTTTTTATGATTTTAAAACCATAAAAAAATTTGCACATAAATATTTGAAAATACATAAATTTTTACTTATTAAGGAATAAATTAAAACGAACAATGTGACAACAATGGCATTATTGCTAAGCAGAATGATTATTACGTAATGTTTCTGCTAAACACGTACCTCTATTATTTTTTTCTAGCCTACAAATTTAACAAATCCAAAAGACATTATTTGTATATAAAAATTCAAAAAAGTGGATAATATTAAAAAGTTTTTAAGTTATTTCAATGACTATAACGTTATATTTTATACATTGTAATATAGTTTTAAATAGGCAATTCATGCTATATTCTAAAAAATATCTTTATAAATTCTAAAAATTTTTAAAGCAATACAAATAAGTATTCTAAATATAACTCACCCAAGTCTTGAGTTTCCGACGCTACCTGGCGCTTTTTTTGCAAACGACCTTCAGCGTTCTCTTCTTCCGATTCGAGATATTCTTTAAAAAAATTAAATATGCAATCCAAAGAAGCGTAAGTACATAAAACACAGGTATTACTTATTAATAAATTAATGATATTAAAGTGCTCTTGAAAAAAGCGAAGTGTTATAAAGTTAATTTGTGCGTTTTTTACTTACATAGCGTTAAAAGTTATTATTATTATTATTATTATTATTATTATTATTATTATTATTATTATTATTATTATTATTATCATTATTATTATTATTATTATTATTATTATTATTATTATTATTAATATTAATATTATTACAATTATTATTATTATAACTATTATTATTATTATTGTTATTATTATTGTTATTATTATTATTGTTATTATTATTGTTATTATTATTATTATTATTATTATTATTATTATTAATATTAATATTAATATTATTACAATTTTTATTATTATTATAACTATTATTATTATTATTGTTATTATTATTGTTATTATTATTGTTATTATTATTATTATTATTGTTATTATTATTATTATTATTATTATTATTATTGTTATTATTATTGTTATTATTATTATTATTATTATTATTATTATTATTATTTATTTTACTAAAACATCATTTCCAGATAGTTCACTATATCAAAATTCGTTTTTATAAAAAATCGTAATTTACTTTTAATAAAAAATATTCACCATTAATAGTTTTGATGCCGTCCATGATTTCTTTACGAAGAGCCATCCAATTTTGGAACTGATATTCCGACAACTCGATTTCCTGCTTCTTTGCGTTTTTCAATATTAACGATTTTGGCGGACCAATTTCGACCACAGCTTTCGTGCCATACATGAGGTTAACTTCGAAAAAATTGCCATCTCCGTTAGCCAACATTGCTGAAATTTTCTTCGAAGCTTTTTCCAAAATTTTGTATTGCGGTCTCGTTAAGTTGACTCCTTGTTGAGTCGGATAAACCGCCGAATTATTGTGGTATGTGTTGCAAATATGAAAACCAATGCTTACGCTCTTTTTCCAATGTGAAATTAAACAGAAGGTGTTGCTTCCCAAGTCGTATTCAAAACGCATGCCGCTTGTTCCACGACTCATTTTTCAAAATATTGAGAGAAGGCGAAAGCGACTAAATCTGAATTGAGTAAATTTATGCAATACGAGAGCCAGGAGAGTTGGACCGAAAATTCAATTCGATAAACAGGAAATGGTGCAATAACCTCTAGTTGTAATTATTTTTGCATAAATTTAGAGTAAATAAAATAGGTTAGTCAAACGTAATTTACGTAATGTGCAGTATTAGCCGCACATTGTGTAAGTGCAATAACCTCTAGTCGAAATTTTATTATTGCGTAAATTCAGAGTTCAAAGCAAATAAACAGGTTATTACAAACGTAATTCACGTAATGCGCAGATTTTATAGCATATTGTGTAATAAAACGCAGCTGTATGCATCTTTTGTGTATTGCAAGATAATCATTCAATTCGTCTATTCAAATCTTCTGAGCATTGACTTTATTCAAATATTGGTAGCCTTCGATTTTAGCAGTAAACAAAATAAAATGCACAAAATCGCACCTTTTGAAGCGCCGCAGTTTGTATATTTATTTTATATAATAAAATCTAGAAATTTCCGAGTGCCGGAAATTTAATGTAGGTATTGTCAAATGACCAGCATTACGTGTTAACAATAAAAGCAAGGCACGGAGTGGTGCAAGCATATAGGAAAAAGATTTTTAGTTGACAAAATAAAAGGTCAATGAACTTTTAGACTTCAAATAACAGATGGCATTAACTCGTTTGACATAATTGTGTTTAAAAATCATGCATCGAGAATCGAAAAGTTCGCCAATTTGCAAATGTTATCGTTTTTATGAATAAACGAATTTATTATATAAACTCTAATCTCATCATTTTTTGTCATTTCACCAAAATATCTCAACATGAGCAACTCCGATTACGAGCTCTCTCTCGACTACAGCAATTTTTCCGATTCGAGCAGTTCTGACGAATCTTTACCTGATTTACAGCTTTCCCCTCGAGATTCTACGATAATTTTAGAGGACATTTCTGACGAGGAAAGTTCAGATTCGTTTGAAACTGCAAGCTTATATACGATTGACGAATGGAACGCTTCTGACAATGAACTATTTTCTGATGCTGAGGAACAATTTGGTGGCGATTTTACAGCGGAAAATAATTATAATCTCAGCGATCCGATTGTGCAAAGAATTAAGCGTTTTAATACAGAGTTCAACGAATATCGCATAAATTTTGTAAATATTCAAGATTTGACGAATTTCAATGAACGTTTACCCCTAATTTTTGATTCGGCTATTGATAATATTTTATCGCGATCCGACCCAACTGCGCTTGTTGGCTTACAATTCTTGCATCCTGATTTAGATAAACCGATATTGCTACATTTTAGAAATCGACAAAATTTTAGCGGCGAACTTATTCTAGAACAAATCGAGCGTATTTTACAGTCTAATCAGGAAATTAAAATTGATTCAAGCGATGCTACGATAAAAATAGTCGCTGTCACGCCGCCAAACGGTGCTGGACGATACGTTAATCACATTCTTCACGAAAAATTTATTAATCGAGGAGCCCATGGTGGATCCTTTATTCAAATTAAGAATTCTGATAATTTATGTTTAGCTAGAGCGCTTGTAGTCGCAAGAGCTCATTTGCATAGAAACGAATCAAACAGCAAGTGGGAAAGTATTCGTAAAGGTGATTACAAACGTGACAATACACAGAAAAATAAAGCGCAAGAATTGATGCAGTTAGCTGGTTTAGCGAACCATTCTGGTCCGTGTGGAATTAGCGAATTAATTAAGCTGCAAGACGCTATGCCCGATTCTAAAATTAAAGTATTTCGCAAAGGCGACGATAATGAATTATTTTTCGAGGGTGAGTTTTTTACAAATTAATTTTTTATTTATTGCGTTTTTAATGTAATTTTTACAGGTTCTACAAAGAGCGAGTCTGTTTTGCATTTATATTTGCACGACGGACATTATACAGTTATAAGTCGTATTAAAGGATTCTTTTCCAGAAATTATTTTTGCGAATTATGTAACGTTGCATACCAAAATTGACAAGATCACAGATGTCGTTTTAAGTGTACATCGTGCTATACTTCTCCTCCTTGTGAAAAATTGGAAATTTTGACATGTTCTAGTTGTAATCGGTATTTTTACAACTTGAAGTGTTTCGAAAATCATCGTAAAATTTTTACAAAAATGCACAAAAAGCGAGCAATAGAAAGCTCGATTTGCATGAGAATTAAACGTTGCAAAAAGTGTGGCAAGCATCTTCGAAGAGCTCTGATAAAGAAGCACAAGTGCGGTTATATTTACTGTCGTATTTGCAAGGAGGATGTCTTGGCTAAAGGTTATTTTATTTCATTTTTAATTTTAAAAACAAAATTTATTTAGCGTAAATTATAGGCCATTTGTGTTACATGTCGAAAATTTCGAATGAAGAAGACATTTCGGATTATGAGGATAAAAAGACAAAACGCGAGAAGGTAGAGTTCGTTCCTCGTTTTGTGTTTTTTGATTTTGAAACAACGCAAGAACGTGTTATAAAAGAAGAGGCTTACGGGCCCGAGTTAGAGCACGTACCTACATTATGCGTTGCTCATATTACTTGCGATGAATGTCGTCATAAATCTTCTTGCTATCGCTGTGGCAAAAAAAGACGTATTTTTATGGGAGAAACGTGTTTAGATGATTTTTGCACTTTTTTATTTGGTATGAAATACGTGATTGCTATAGCACATAACGCGAAAGGATTTGATAGCCAGTTCATTCTTCAATTTTTCTACAAGCAAGGCAAAGTTCCGAAAATAATAAATAAAGGTATTTAAATTTTTTGAAAATTGTTACATTTTTTGTAATTAATTCATATTTTCTAGGCCTTGAGCTAATATCAATTTCATACAAAAGTGTGAAAGTCATTGATTCGTTCAATTTTTTACCTATGAGATTGGCCGATCTACCAAAGACGTTTGGGGTTGATGAACTATGCAAAGGTTACTTTCCGCACGGTTTCAATTTGCAGAAAAATTGGAATTATATTGGCGACTGGCCTGATCAATCTTATTATTATCCTACTAATATGAAACCTAATGATTATCAAAAATTTTACGAGTGGTACAACAAACAAAAAGGAAAAGTATAATTTTAAATTTTTTTTTAAATTTCGTCATTTTTACAATTTTTATTTTTAAGACCTTCAATTTCAAGGAGCAACTCGTAAGTTATTGTGAAAGCGATGTTACGGTTCTACGTGAGTGCTGCCTAAAATTTCGAGACTTATTTATAGCCGAAACCACGGTAGATCCTTTTGAACATTCATTAACTATCGCTAGTGCTTGTAATAGAGTATTTCGAACTTTATTTCTTAAACCAAACACGATCGGCATTATTCCAAACGACGGCTACAGACGAGAGGAAAAACAGTCTATAATAGCCCTTAAATGGTTAAAATGGATTAGTAAACTTGAAAATAAATATATTTCTCATAAACAAAATGGTTACGAAATTAAAATTGGAAAATATAAAGTCGACGGTTTAGCTGAAAAAACTGTTTATGAGTTTAACGGTTGTTATTGGCATGGCTGTTTAAAATGCATGCCAAAACGTAGCCAATTAACTGCCGATAGAGTAAATACAGCTAAAGAGGTTTTTGATCGCACAATGGAACATGCAAGGTTTATTAAGCAAGCGGGATATCAACTGGTTGAAAAATGGGAATGCGAGCTTTTGCGTGAGCTTGCAGCTAATCCGCAAATGAAGACGTTTTTCGACACCGTAAAAGTGGATGAGCCGCCAATTAATCCGCGGGACGGTAAACTTTAATGTTTTTTTTAATATTTTAAATTGTTTAATTATTTTTGCGTGTTTCAGCCTTTTATGGCGGGAGGACTAATGCTATAAAGCTTTATCATAAGATTAAACGAGATGCGAACAATTTTCCATTACAAAAAATTAATTATTTAGATATTTGTAGCTTGTATCCATTTATTAACAAGTATAGCAAATATCCGATCGGACATCCAAAAATTATTACTGAGAATTTCGGAACAGTCACTATAAAAAATCAGTGCTACGAAGGCTTAATAAAATGCAAAATTTTGCCTCCAAAACAACTTTTTCATCCAGTTTTACCGTTTCGATCAGGGGGCAAACTTATGTTCCCTTTATGCCGAACTTGCGCTAATAATCAACAGAACAAAAAGTGTTGCCACGATGATCAGGAGCGAGCGCTAAAAGGCACCTGGATCAGCGTGGAAATCTACAAAGCCCTTGAAAAGGGCTATAAAGTTGTTTTTTAATTAGTTTTTTATTTTTAATGCAATTTATTTTAGCGTTTTTTAGATTCTAAATATTTTCGAAGTTTGGCATTACGAAAAAACTGAGCAATACGACCCAATCAAGAATCCAAATGGTGGACTGTTTACAGAATACGTCAACACATTTATGAAAATAAAAATAGTAAATTAACAAAATGAATAATTTTTAGTCTATACTTAATTTAATATGCTTAATCAATATTTTGTGCGCCGATTTGTTAAAGGAAGCCGAAGGATATCCTTCTCGTGTTAAAACCGATCAGGATAAGTTTGAATATATCAAAAGCATTGAGGATCGCGAAAATATTCTACTCGACGATAGCAAGATTGAAAAAAACGGCGGAAAAAGAGCATTAGCAAAATTAATGCTAAACAGCTTTTGGGGGAAAGTAAAATCAATTTTTAGTCATTTTAACTCGTTTAATCAACATTTTATTTCAGGAATTTTTCCTAAAATTTATTTTGCTCTTTTTTAAGTTTGGCCAGAGAAACAACTTGGCTAAAACTATCTACTTTAAAGATCCGGCTAAATATTTCGCCCACGTGTTTGATCCTAGCATAACAGTAACTGCTATTCACATGATTAGCGAGGAGATCGTTTCAGTGACGTATAAACAAAATGACGATTTTGTTGACGTTATGCCCAACACAAACCCCGTCATCGCAGGCTATACCACAGCGCAAGCTAGGCTAAAACTGTATTCCTACATCGAAAAGCTAGACACACGCGTATTATACTTTGATACAGACAGCATAATCTACATTTCGAATCTCGATAAGCCAATGGAGTATCGTGTGCCCATTGGCAGCTGTCTGGGGGACATGACTGACGAACTTGGCGAATATGGCGATGGATCATATATAAGCGAATTTTGCAGCGGCGGTCCAAAAAATTACGGATTTCGCGTTTTTAGCACTAAGACTAATTCGGACAATTTTGTACATAAAGTTCGAGGAATCACTTTATCTTATTTAACCGTAAAACGTGTTAATTTTAAATGTTTGCGTCGCATGGTTCATTTGTTTGTAAAGCACGGTAGTAAGGACGAAATTTCCGTAGTTTCGAGCCGTATACAGCGTAAAAAAGAAGGCAGAAAAGTCGTTACAAAATTAATGCCTAAAAAGTTTCGCATTGTATATGATAAAAGAGTTATATGTAAAAATTTTTCGACCGTACCGTATGGTTATTGATTACTGTAGTATTGTACTTGTATGATGTGCATAAAATGTATTTATAATAGATTAACCAGGTAATAAAATTAGTCTTTAGAAATTTTTATGCAGTGAGCAGGCGGTTTTACAATTTACGCTTAAGAAAATAAATTTGGACTATAATTCAAAAATGAAAAACTCTTTTTTGAAATTTATATTCATTATAACGACTAGCGTTTTTGCTAATGATTGGCGATCGATACCTATTGATCCATTGAAAAATTACGAGTTAATAATAACTCATTCTCCGAGTCCCATTGAAAAAATAGAATTTATAGCCAGTTGTTCGGAAAAGAATCTATCTCTTCGTATTCCTAGTTACGTTAACAAAACGGTAGTGTACAATTTAACTACAGCTGAGCAAGAGAAATTTGCAAATTTTATTGAACAGAATAAACATTGTCCCGCGGACAAAGGGAGAGTAGACGCTTTTAATGACAGAATAATATTGCATACACCTTACATATTTATTCGCTGTGGTAGAGTTGCAAATTTTGTTAGCATGGAAGTTAAGACATTCAAACTCGATTACTCAAAAACTCTTTTTTTGCTCGGAATTTTGAGAATGAATAAAACTTCGGAATGCAAAATTCAATAGAATTTCGTATAAAATTGCTTGCAAATTGAAATACATCATTTTTAACTTTTGTCGATCGTAAACATGGACGTTAAATGGAAACATCCCTTCAATTGCATAGTTTCGGCCCCTACAAAATCCGGTAAAACCGAATTTGTTAAAAAGTTTGTACAATTTTCGAATGAAATGATGGATCCGCCTCCTTCGAAAATTTATTGGTGTTATACAGAGTGGCAGCCCTCCTATGAAGCTTTAATAGGGAAAAATGTTAATTTTATAGAAGGAATCCCAAAATTAGATGATTTAAAGGCAAGCAGAAACGAACCAAAATTGATAATTTTTGACGATTTGATGTTGGATACAAAATCCGATTCAATATTAAATGAACTTTTTACAAAAGGCTCTCATCATTGGAATATATCAATTATACATATAGTTCAAAATGCATTTTTCGATGGATTGAGAACAAGCCGAAGTAATGCGCAGTATTTAGTGCTAATGAAGAATCCGAGCGATCGGCTACAGATTCAAACATTAGGTAGACAAATTTTTCCCGGTTCGAAGCATTTCAACGAAGCCTTTTTAGATGCAACGAAAGAGCCATTTGGGTATTTATTGATTGATTTATCTCAAACTACGCCAGAAAACATGCGATTGAGAACAAATATTTTCCCTATGGACGATAAAAATTACGTTTATGTGGCAAAATAAATACAAGTGCAATTGCAAAAAGTTTATTTTAATTAAATTAAATCATTATAGACGGTTTTCTTTATCGATTTCTCTCAAAATTATGGAAAATGGACGAAATGGTCTTTTACACAGCATTTTACGGCAAACATTTTCTAGTTCGAGAACAGTAAATTTCGTATTAGCATCGCCTATTCTAACCCTAATATTTTTTCTAGCCTTCATTACTGCCCTTTTTCACGACATACACACCAGAAAACGTAACGTATGCATCCGAGAAGCAAATTTTACGATTTTAGTGCATACGCCGAGTAGATTAAATAGAACATCCGTATACGGGTTTAATAATGAAGAGAAAACTCGTTTATTAAGTTTTATTGAAAACAACATTGATTGTCCTTCTGGAAAAGGGCAAGAATTTAGACTAAAAGGCTGTTTCAGACTAATTATATATAATCCCGACATATACATTTGCTGCGCAATTGATGGTTTATTTATTAGCTTACACATTACGTCGATGAATTTTTCATTCAAAGACACATGGCAGTTGATACCAATATTGAATAAAACCACTTTTTGAAAAAATATATAAGTAAATGGTGTCGTCTTTTAAATTCATTTTATTCGATTCAATCGTTTCGAGTCCAGTCGCTTCTTCAGTAATGGTCGCTGCATCGTTTGAGCTTTTTGTTCGAATCATTCAGCAAAGAGCAAGAGGTAAAATAATTTAAAATACTTTACGAAAACATATCGTTTTTGCATTTTTTTAAGCGATCTACGTATTAAACTGCGAAAAAGCACTTCTTGCTGACGTCTTTTGGACCAGATTTTCTACTGAAGCAAAAACAGCATATTAAGAAAAAGCAAAAATGTACAATGCCAGCAATGTATTATCAGGCCGAAGGCGCATGTCCGCATTTTGGTATTTTGCCAATGAGGTGCTGACTGAATTGAAAAGACGAGATTTAAAGGCTGGCTACCTACAAGGACTGTACAACGATTTAGACGAAGACATAAAACTCAGTTTTTTGGATTTAAATGCTGATAATGTTTATTATCGAAAAAGCTGTTTCAGAGAAATTTTGATCAATGAGGCGGATTTCTTGCTGCACTGAATTTATAAATAGATGTTGTAAGTAAAAATTTATCATTTTTGCATTTTGTGCTTGTGCTGTCATGTCGCATCGATTGTACGATAATATTAATGAGTTAAAAGTATTAGCCAAGTGCAAACCTTGTCAACGAAAAGCATTTTTAAATAAAGCCAATAAAGAACTTATTTATTGCATTTCTGACATTTGTTATAATATTTTGCGTGGAAATATTGCGCTAACTCCGTCTCAAAAGAAGCAGTTGAAACGATATCAACGTAATATTTGCTACTTGGGTACTAAAAAAGGAACAAAACTTGCTGAAAAACGTTTAATTATTCAAAAAGGCGGATTTTTACCTGCTTTATTAGCTCCTTTGCTCAGCATCGCAACTGCTTTGCTTAGTGATTTAATTATAAAACAATGAAATTTACAAACAAAATGGTACTTGTACCGCAAGATGTCCTTGCTGGACAGTTGAGCGTTGAAAAATCACCGTTACAAAAACAAATTGATGAGTTTAAAAACGAAATTAAAAAAATTTTGGAAAATGACGAAAATCCCGAGCGTCAGTTTCAGTTGTATTCACAACTTTTTCGTAGATATTTGAATTTAGAAGCTGAAAGTCGTCAACCTCAAGCTGTAAATTTTAAGCCAGAAGAAAAAGATGTTACTGCAGAAAAACCAGATTTCTTTGATACGGTTTTATCTAGCCTCCCAAAAAGTAAACAAAAACACGCGCAAATGTTGATTTCTCATATAAAGCGCAGCAAAATAATTAATGTAAAGGATAATGGAGAAATTTCGATTAATGGACAGTCTGTTCCTCATTCTCATATCGTCGACTTGATCAATGATTTTAGCAGAGAACGCGTTAAAGCCGAGCCTTCAATTGGAGCGTCGGAATTCGCCCATGCTTTATTTCAGGAACACGTTCCAAAAGAATATATTGGGAATATAAATAGGAGAAAAATGTTGACTGAAAAATTATATAAAAGAGAACCAACAGCATCCGCGTCAGTTACGGAATATGATTCGGCAACAGAAGGTTCTGCCGCAGAAACTATAAAGCCCGAAACAACGCCTAAATTATATAAAAATATACGAAAATTTAGAAAATTATATAGATATACCCCATTATACGATGAATGAAAAACTATTTCAATCTATTTATAGTAATTTAGATGATCCTTCATCTTTTGCGAGTGCTAAATTGTTATATGATGCTGCAAAAGCTAAAGATCCGTCCGTTACATTAGTCCAAGTCAAAAAATGGTTATCGTCTCAAGATACTTACACTTTGCATAGACAAGCTTATCGAAAATTTAAAAGAAATAAAATTTACGTGTTTGATATCGATCATCAGTGGGAATTGGACCTCGCTGATTTAACATCGTTAGCCGATTTTAATGATAATTTTAAATTTATTTTAACGTGTATTGACGTACTGAGCAAATACGCGTGGGCTAGACCTCTTAAAAGTAAATCTGGTACCAACGTCTCGGAAGCATTTAAAACCATAATTTCCGAAGGGCGAAAACCTTGGCAAATTCGAACAGATAAAGGAAAAGAATTTGTTAATCAAGAATTCCAAAAGCTTCTAAAAAACGAACAAATTGATTTTTTTACATCTCAAAATGAAGATATTAAATGCGCTGTTATAGAAAGATTTAACCGCACCTTAAAAAACAGAATGTTTCGCTATTTTACTGATAAAGGGACACATAAATGGATCAACGTTTTGGATAAATTGGTCAAAAATTATAATAATACAGTACACCGTTCGATTAAAATGAAACCAGCGGATGTTAATGTCGACAAAGTTCAACAAGTTTTGGAAAATTTGTACGGAAAAACACAGAAAGTAAAGAAACCAAAATTATCACTCGGGGATTACGTCCGAATTTCAAAGCATAGACAGATATTTGATAAAAGTTACAAGCCTCAGTTTACAGAGGAGATTTTTAAAATTTCTCAGGTCATTCAACGTCGAACCGAACCAGCGTATAGACTCATTGATTTAAGCGGCGATAATATTGTGGGTACATTTTACGAACGGGAACTCTTAAAAATTGAATTTAACGAGAATCGTGCCTTCAAAATTGAAAAAGTTATTAAAAAACGTCGTTTAAGAAACGGACAAGTTCAATTGCTAGTAAAGTGGTTCGGATATCCTGAAAAATTTAACGAGTGGATCTTAGAGACGGATTTAGAATGAATGGTTACGAAATTGGAAATATTATACAGAAAGACACGCTTTTAAAGCGCATTTTCCTTGGTATTTATGCTAGTGATAAACTTCCACGAAAAATACCATTCCGACCAGCCGCGCTTATTGCAAATATTGATCGTCATTATCAAAGTGGGCAACATTGGGTCGCATTTTACTTCGACTCGAACGGTAACGTCGACTATTTTGATTCGTTGGGATTGGTTCCTTTCGTAGAAAACTTTGTTCGATTCATGGAAAGAAATAGCAAAACGCAAAATTACAACAAGATACGCTACCAGAGTTCATACAGTGCAACCTGTGGATTGTACTGCATTTTCTTTTGTTCCATCGATGCCGAAACATTACTATGAATTCGATTTTTAAACACTTCACGCCAAATTTAATGCATAATGATAGTATTATATGTAACTTTATGCAAAATATTTATAATATATGCCCGAGTTCATGTTGTTTTAAACCTGATTTGCAACTTTGTATTCCTTACTGGAAAATGAAATTTATATAAAGCAGATATTTTACGAATTTATTCATTTGTGAAAGTTTTCTCTTAGCGAACAGACATGTTAGAGCACGGTCAGTTTTATATAACTTTACCTAGTAATACCGAAAAAGATAGTACAGCTTCCGATTTTAGGGTCACCTTGCCCAACAGAATAAGATTAGAAGGTGACTGGGAAGTTGGTTTAGTAGAACTCATTTATCCGCATTCTTGGTATACGATTAAGCAAGGCAAAAATTATATAATGTTGCATGTGGAATCAAACTTTGAAAGAATTAATTTTCCCGCTGGAAATTACGAAACTATAGAAAGTCTTGTTACTGCTATTAATACGGCCATTTTGAAGAGGTTAAAAGAAATAAAATTTGAAAATGCTGTGCGAATAGAGTATAATGGTTCCGCTAACCAAGTGATTTTTACCATAGATTCCTTAATTGTTGAAGGAGTATATGCGAATAAGCAACTAACTGAAATTCTTGGATTTGATCAACCGATATATAAATTTACATTGAACGCCGAACCTACTAGAGTATTCAGTAACGATAATACACTTGTTCAAACGAAGTATAAATTAACATCGGACAAGAAACCTATTAGAGTACACAGCACTAGTGCGCCGGATATAAATAAGAATAATTTTGAAACAATGTACGTGTACAGTAACATTGTTGCAAATCAGATCGTTGGAAACGTAATGGCGCCACTTTTGCGTACTATTGATGTGCAAGGAAAGTTTGGCAGTGTTATAAATAAAACATTCGATTCTCCACATTACATTTCAATCCTAAAAAAAGATATCGACAGAATTGAAATTAATATAAAGACAGATTCCGACGAATTTGTTTCATTTGAGTTTGGAAAAACGATAATAAAGCTCCATTTTAGAAAACGCTCTCATTACTTTAATATTTGAAAATGCATGTAGTTTACGTACCAGATAGTGCAAACGATTGGTTAGAATTTTATCAAAGTACTATAGCAACCAACCCCCAGTATCAGCTAGGAGGAGCTATTCGTGGTTTTAAAGCATATGCGCCTTATCACAGAGGTGCAGGATTAGGCAGCTTTTTCAGAGGATTGTATAGAATAGCTTTACCATTTTTGAAAACAATTGGGAAAAACGTTTTAGTCAGTGGGTCAAAAATTGCTGCTGATGTAGCTAGTGGACGCAAATTAAAAGAAAGCGCAGTGGAGCATAGTAAAACTGGTGCTGCTCAAGCTTTACGTGAAACCGCCGATCGTATACAATCTGGAAAAGGGATAGGTCGACGTAAAAGACAAGCACAGGTCAAAATCCTTAAAAAGAGAAAGCGTTCTCGAAAACCATCACTTAAAAGAATAAAATTACTTAAATCAGTCGGTTCAGACGTTTTTGCGGATTAATTATGAGTAAATTATTAGATGAAAATTCGCTCCCAAGTAGTAAGAGCGAACTAGATCTTTTTACTGTACCTACGACTCAAGTTGCTATTCGACGTTCATTTTGGTCCGAAGTCCAACTTCAAAAATCCGTGCACAAATGATGGTCCTTACGAATTTCGTATTCCTCCTGATATGTATATGCTAGATTTATCAAAAAATTACATTTATTTCGTAATTCGAATCACCAAGCCCGATGGCTCATCATGCAAAATTACAACTGCAGCAGACGGAACACAAATGGGCGATTTGGTGCTGCCTATTAATCTTATCGGAAAAACGTTCTTTAAACAAATCAAAATGTACCTCAATGGAAAGCTGATTTCTGATAGGTACAAAATGAAAAAAATTAAATTTAATCGTTTTTAACTTTTTTTTTACTTTTTTTAGTGGCGACAGATATGCTTACCGATCTTTTTTGGAAACTGAGCTAAATTTTTGGTAGAGATGCTAAGAAAACGCAATTACAAGCTGCAATGTACTACCCTGATATTGATGAAAATGAGCCAATCGAAAATCCTGGTTTTAAAACTCGCATGAATATTTTTAAAAATAGCGCATGGGTTGAATTAATGGCGCCAATTCATGCCGATTTGATGTCTCAGGAAAGATTTTTAATTAATCAGTGCGAATTACGCTTAGAATTATACAGGAACAGCGACAGCTTTTGCTTAATTGATCTTGACAACAATCCAAGAATCAACTACAAAATCGAAGTCAAGCAAATGTGTTTTTTCATGAAAAAATTGAAGTTGCCGATGCAGTTTCATTAGCTATTGAATCGATGCTACAAAACACTACTGTAAAATATCCAATACGTAGAACGCAAATAACAAGTCTACATATAACGGAAAATCGACGTTCGACGCCCTAAACTCACTTTTTCCGGTGCTCTACCAAGGCGTCTCGTCGTTGGTCTTGTAAACGCAGAAGCAGCTAGAGGGTCTTACAAAACATCACCTTTTCAATTTCATGATTTTGGCATTTCCGAAATTAAAATTACGAGTGGTACAATAACAGTACCTTCAACGCCGTACAAATTAAATTTTGACGAAAATCAACAAATCCGATCATTTGTGCAGTTGTTTGATGGTTTAGGAATTTTGCAAGATGATAAAGGAAATATGATTAGTTTAAATCGCTTTAAAAATGGTTGTGCTTTTTTTTGTTTTTGAATTGAGCGCGGATGGGGCGGACAATAACACGTGGGAGCTAATAAGGGAAGGAACCACGAGCCTCGAAATTGTATTTCATAAGGCTTTGCCGGCGGGGAGGGGCCGAAGGCATCATATATGGCGAGTTTGATAGTCTAGTAATGATTGACCATTCTAGACAAACATTTTTTGATTTTACGGTGTAAAGTTGCTTTTGTGTGCACAAAATTTGTATTTTGTGATTAATGAGAAATTGAATAAAATGATTTTTTTTGAAACGACACGAAATGCACGAGGTACTTTTTTACAAAGAAAAGTAGAATTAATCGGCTGTTGCTAGGAAACGGTCACGTGATTTTTCTTATTTATACAAAGTTTTTCAAAAATTTTCATTTAAAATAAACTTTAGAGAAAAGTGCAGTCGCTTCTTGAATTTTTTCCTCAACGATAAAATGGCTCTTGCCCCGCGTTCCGAATTTAATTTGGGAGAGAATGTGTATTGCCTAGTTTCACATTGGAACCAAGCAGTAAGCATCGGATTTCGTGTTTGCGAAACTTTCGAACCAGACATTGGGCGTATTTACCCAACGAAACAAGGAATTAATTTATCACTGCATCAGTACAAAAAATTGTTACCATTTTTCGACAAAATTCTGGCATCATTACTTTTCAACACCTTATTGGAAGATATTGATTTACTCCAAAATACAGTCGCTACCGTCGAGAAGAATGGTTCAAAAAATACTTTTGTTTTGAAAAATAAATCAAAAAATCAGAAAATTGCGTTGACTACGATTCAATTTCAAAGCTGGCAAATGCAACAAACAATGATTTTGAAGGCGATAAAGAAAATTCAAGGTACGCGTAAATTATTTTTTAGTTTTTAAAAATCGCTCAAGTTATCCTATTGCAGATTCTATTGATTCAATGACTGAAAAACCAAAAGCGGAGGAACCCGAACCAAAAAAGCTATGCATCGATGAAACAGCAGGTAAAAGATTTCTTAGTTTTACCTATTGTGATAATATTAAATGCATTTTTGATAATTTTAGTTGAAACATCCAACAACGATTCGGCACAAGAAGACTGCTGGTGGAATGATAATGAAACGCGTTTTCCATTTTCTCAAGATATCTATTATGATTTCGGAAAATATGATTTATATACTAATTTGGGAGAGAATGTGTATTGCCTAGTTTCACATTGGAACCAAGCAGTAAGCATCGGATTTCGTGTTTGCGAAACTTTCGAACCAGACATTGGGCGTATTTACCCAACGAAACAAGGAATTAATTTATCACTGCATCAGTTGCAAAAATTTGATTACCATTTTTCGACAAAATTCTGGCATCATTACTTTTCAACACCTTATTGGTAATTTTAGTTGAAACATCCAACAACGATTCGGCACAAGAAGACTGCTGGTGGAATGATAATGAAACGCGTTTTCCATTTTCTCAAGATTCTGGCATCATTACTTTTCAACACCTTAGTTCTTCCCATGTATAGATATCATCATCATATATATATTTACATCGTGTCTTTTTTAAATTCTTTACATAATAAAACCTTATCGTAGTCTTTAGTTATGTCATATTTTTATGTGATCAAAAAATATCATCATCATATATATATTTACATCGTGTCTTTTTTAAATTCTTTACATAATAAAACCTTATCGTAGTCTTTAGTTATGTCATATTTTTATGTGATCAAAAAATAAGACTTCAAAAAACGATGCGGAATGCATATCACTCATACTTACATACATACAAAATTACATTTAGAATTTGATCCAAAACAACGAAATTCCAGAATCAATGGGGACAGTTTGTTTAGCTAAAAATATGATTTTGACACCTAATTATATTTAGGAAAAAGTGGAAATTAAAAAAATATGCGATTTAATCGATTTTATCGATTTGTCATATTTGACCAATACTCGTCACATTTACGATGATAATGATATTTGTGTAAAATAAGAATGGTTTTAAGCTTCCGCATTGCCTTGGAAGAAACCAAGTTCTTCCCATGTATAGATATCATCATCATCGTAAATACGACGAGTATTGGTCAAATACGACAAATCGATAAAATCGATCAGGTCGAATATTTCATCAATTTCCTGCGGTCTCCCAAAATAATTGGGCGCTTGGAGTCAAATTCCAGCAAGACGAACTGTTGCCATTGATTCTGGAATTTCGTTGTTTACGATCAAATTCCAAATGTAATCATATATGCTATTTGGTATAGCTGACACGTACAAAATTTCCGGATCCGGTAAATTAGCTAAAATAAATCTTTTTGCATCTGTCTTCAACATGCCCCATATATTGAACGATAGCATCCTTTTTGACGCTTCCTCGTCGACAAGCGTCGCTTGCTCTTGCAAACGCAAACGCAATTGTTCGATGAATATACTAATCCCATCTAATATTTTCTGCATTTGCATTTTCTGTACAACCAAAAAGAATAAATTCAGAAATTGCTTTTTATTTAAATAAACAATTGTTCAAACATCAAATTTAAGGCACAGTTGCTTCAACTACAGTTAAGTTTTGGCAGAATTAATTGCACAAATAATTTAAAAAGCGACGCAGTTTAACCACAGCAAATTTTGAATGATAAAAACAAAAATTGATTTTTTGATACAAAAATTGCCAATTAGAGATTTGAAAATTGTAATAACATATTTAATAAGTATATTATTTATTTATTAAACTAAATAAACTAAATTTTACCTGCTATTTATGTTTTTCAAATTAAAAAATAGAATCATAAAAAGTAAAATAAAAAGATGTACGTAAAAAATATAGTTAGAATCAAATTTTAGCAGACATGATATCATAGTCAGGCACGTACCTGTAAGGGAATGGGGTTGAGGTGCTGACCCCCAAAATTCAGAAAAAACCGGAAAATAGGATATTTTGTGCCAATTTTGGCTTAGAGCCCCTAAAATTGGTGTTGGTCCCCCCAAAATAGGAGGACCACTACGTGCCTAATCATAGCAATGTTCAAAAATCGACTATAATAAGACATCTATCAAATGCTAAAAAAGAAAAGAGCGTGCTATTCTATTTTTTAGTATTAATTTATTTTTCAGTTATCGATTGATTAGAAAATAGCACCAGCAACGTAATTTTACCTAATTTATAATTACCTTTTTGCTGCTTAAAATCGATGCAATTGATATAAAAACCTTTATTTTTATGAGTAAAATTGAAAAGTTTATTATTTCTCAAATCTAATTCTCTTTAATTATAATTACTTGTACATTATATGATTTTGACTAATAATATTAATCCCAAATTAAAGTAAACTAACAATATTTTGGTAGTTTTTAAACTCGCTAAATATTATCAAAAAATTGCAGTTGCAGAAAGTTTTAACAAACATATAAAAATATAAAAATTATTTTGTTTGCTACAAAGTAAATAATAATTAACAAGTTTAATATTTTACTATAATATCGATTTTTTACCTTTTGAAAGGACGAATCGTTTTCAATATTAAGTCGATACCGAGATAACCAAAGTACACAATGTTTTCGTAAATATTTAAATGGAGTAAATTCGAACAAAAATTTCGAAAAATCCAGTATGAAAAATCTGGACAAAATTAATGCAGAATATTCGTCTAAACGAATTCGCAAAAAGAGAACTTAGTTTTTGTATGGAACTAAATTTTACTGATCTGTTTCTGCGACAAATTATGTCTCCGCCTTCAATGATCAGAAAATGACGGAAACATTATGTTTGGATGCGGTGTTCTGTAATTGTTAACAATGCATACGCCGTAATAAATACACATATTTGCATATAATTTAACTGTTGTGTTTATGTATTGGTCATTAATGATCTTTTCACGGAAATTAGAATTTTATTTACAGTCGCCTCTGCTATTTTAACAATGCTTATATGCATTTGCATAATTTTATTTAGTAATTTGCACCCCATGCCATCTGCTTCGTTGGATATGACCAAATGACCGGTGGGCAATACCTCGCCGCCGGCTGAACCTCGCGACCGGGCAGGCACCTTTGTTTATCAGGCTCCATTGCCTTAGCAATAGGCTACATTTTTTAACGACCGGGCCCATACCGTGGCGAGCTATATATTTAACACACGGGCGTCCTCTTTAACTGTAGGCTCGCTACACAATAGACCCACCCCACCGATCTTCGCCGGCCAATAGTTCACCAACAACTACATAATATTACACCCTATACTGTAGTAAATGATGAGGCCGCAATGATGTAAGATAGGGTATCTCTCAACATGCCCCCTAGGGTGATCGGCCTTGCTACTATGGTGCATGCCGGGTTGTTCGTTGCCAATAAGATATAGAAAAATACTGTATCAATGAAATTTTGTTCTTACCGTTTTCAGGCCCATTTGTGGCCTTCTTATTAACTAAGATGCAGTTTAGAAAACGAGGCTCTTTTAGCTGCAGAAAATTTGACCATTCCTTTCATTTTTAAAAGCGGATTATGTGTCCTTGTAAAGAAAGACAAATAAAACAAAGAATAAGATAAGCTAATTTTAAAAAACAAACAAAACGCATGAGAATATACAAACTGGTGCACAATCATTTTCGCACTTTTACTGTTAAGCTCAACAAGCATGCGCAATTTCATTCAACAACAAATAGTGCATTAAATAACTAAAGTGATGTGAAGTGCTGGATTATTTTAGCTGATTCAAGCTTTAAATTCATTGTATCTATATAACAATAAATAATATGACTCGGCGCGAAGCGCTGAAAATTTTGACGTTTTTGCTTAGCTCAGTTTTCTGGACACACATTATTGCAGCAGAAAAATCAACAATATTTCTGAAAAATTTCGGGGGGCATGTGCCCCCATGTACCCCCTGGCTACGCCTATGATTACAGAACGCGAAATACGCGAGGAATAGCTATTCCTGGGATAACTAAATCTATCCCAGGGTTAAGCTATCATTCCATTGGTTTTGTGTATAGATTGCCCGTCTAACGCATACTGCATACTGTAATCACGTCACGTTATTCGTTCGAAATCATAGGACGTAAATACAATGTTGTGTGTAGCGCGAACGTGTAACTTGTGCATTGATGCATGGAATTGACTTGGTGACTTCTGAATGTTACCAAATAAATTTTTTATAATTCGGTTCAATGAGAGGCGCTTGCTTGTTTCTACGGAAAAACAAAAATAAAGATAAACCATTACCATCGAGATCAAAAAATTTATCATAGTTAGCGCATGAAAAACTACTTTTTGTAATACTCATGGATGAATATTTCTGTCAACTTGTTGATTATACTCACTACTTGCTGCATTAATTTTTTAAATCACTCCACTCGGCGTGTTTATTAATGCAGTGATCGAAAAATTTTAAAATCTCCTTACCAAGAGTTCAACTAGACGAGCAGCACTCGTGGAGCATACGCACTAGAAAAATTTCTGCATCTTTTTGATCGTAAATACAAGCGAGAACAACAATATTGAATTTCTGGATAAAGAGGAATTGATTACCTATCTTATTAAAATTTTTGACACCGCGTTAGAAACTGATTGTTACTACTATTCCGATGACTCGCACCTGTTCTGACCAGGTATAAAATGGCGGAATACAAAGCGACTGTTTTTATTCCTGAGATAACTTATTTCGCCTTCTGTCATACCGCTTATTTTTATTCCGCCGTTTTATCCCGAGGTTAGCGTCCAGAATCGGCGCTATTCCGCGTTCTGTCATACCAACTTTATTCCTGGAATATCACTGTTTATTCCGCTTTCTGTTATGCCGAAATATTTTATTCCTCCTTCTTATCCCACTGTTTTATCGGTAACGTCCCGGGTGACCGACAGTCCCGGGTCACCGACAGTCCCGGGTGATCGACAGTTCCGCGTGACCGACAAATAGTATAAAAATAGATCTGTCAATCAAAAAATTCCCGAGTGACCGACAGTACCTACTGGCCGACTGTTCCGAGTGGCCGACAGTCCCGGGTGGCCGACTGTACCGAGTGGCCGACAGTCCCGGGTTGCCGACTGTACCGGGTGGCCGACAGTCCCGAGTGGCCGACACTGTACCGGGTGATCGATAGATGGCATGAAAATTCCCAAATGACCCGCTTGTACTATCACTATGAATAAATATTTTTTCAAAATCGAAATACGTAATGTTTTCATTCTCTTAGAATAGCAATAAAGTTTGCACTGGCATAAATGTGAATATAAACTTATTGCATGTACATATTGCATTGTATATAAACTTAATAAATGTGCATATTTACTAACAATTTTGTATCAAATATCAAATATTCATTTTTGTCCAGTCGTCTTAAAGATCTTGAATTACTTATATTTTTGTACGCGTTAAATTCGGCCTACAGCGTAATTTCACATGCGCTATGGAATGCATAAGCAATAAATCGCGTTTAGGCACCTTCAGAATCGAAAAATTCTAAAAATAAAACCTCATTTGCATTTTGAATCGGGCGGATACTTAATCCTTTTTCGTTAAAATAAACATTCTTAAGTGGAGCGCTGCACAGTATTTTCGAAAACTGAGACACTGGCTGCACAAAAGTCTTGGCTACGCCTCTGTTTTTGGTAAAATGGCGAGTAAATCATTTGATGGCACTTTCGCAGCACTGAAGTTACACAAATATGTAGCTGTAATTTTGCAGCCACAATAAGTTTAAGTAGGATAGCACTAAAATATTACGAAATCTAAATAATAGGCCTTTTTACCAAATCCTGCATGTTTTAAATTTGCTATGAATTCATTTGAGCAATGTTATTGCATTGGTAAAACTATTTATGTGCATAAATAGGTACCTACTTAAAAAGGCATTAATTTTCCGAAATCATTAGTCAGTTAGGAATTTTCATGACAATTTTATTATTATACCACTTGTCGGTCACCCGGGACTGTCGGCCACCCGGTACAGTAGGCCACCCGGGACTGTCTGTCACCCGGTATAGCCGGCCACCCGGGACTGTCGGCCAGACGGGAATTTTTGATTGACAGATCTATTCTTAAAACCATTTGTCGGTCACCCGGGACTGTCGGTCACTCGGGACTGTCGGTCACCCGGGACACAATCGTTTTATCCTGGAATAGCACTATTCCGCGTTCTGTCATACGGCCCTAAGAATAAAGCTAAATTATTGTTGCGCAGTGTCTACCGGTCTTCTCGAAAATCCAGACCGAATTTCATACTTCAAAAAGGTAACAATATTCTTCTAATTTAAGCGATCTAAAGCCAAGAGTTGTTATTCAGGTGTTTTCAAAATTGAACTTGGCAACTAATTAATCTGCTGGTAGCTTAAACATTCGTTATGCCCTAAATTTTCATACGCGCTTACAGTTTCAAAAAGGAAAATATCGCACCAAATTACAGAGATAAATAATCCATCAACGGTTAAAAAACTAACTTCTTTGAGAATAATTTTTCATCTTTTCTCAACGACTAAACTTTCCATTCGCTTGTTTACTACGTGCAAAAATAGATATGCCAAGAGGATTACTTATTTCTGTAAATCGTTGAACACTGGGAAGAGTTTACTCATATTTTCAATTTTTTGAAATTTCGAAGACATCTGCGATCGCGTAATGTTTACTATATTTCGTCAATTACGAAGGTTATTTATGTAGGTATATACATTTGTACGTGAACAAAACTGTATAAATACGTATACGAGTGGAAGATCAATGATTTATTTTGACATTCTAAATACATCAATGGACTTCGTACTTGTGGCGCCATAATTTTTTAGAACAATCAATTCTGCTGACTATCACGTGAATGAATTCCCGCAAGTCTCGAAAATCTAGCTTTAGTACATACAAACTGATATACGGCAGATTTATTTGAAAAACATCTATAACCTGTTTTCTTAATGTTTTAGGCAAGTTTATAGAAAGTAAGCTGATATTTTACAGTGCTCGTATAGATTGTAAAGGTAGTTACAAAACTCTAAGCTTATGGCAGCTGAAAATTTATACATCGAAAGCGCAAGCTTATGTTAAGCAGAAATCACTCTACCACAACTCTTGCTCTTTCCACCATACTTTCCATTTGTCTTTCTTAGCCAATGAAGCGATCAATTACATTGCCAGTCATTGCGTATTTTCAAGATTTTATTACAGAGAGAGAGCAAACGAGCTAAGAGCTTTTAAAATCTCAGCTAATTTTATGCAAACCGATTATCTTAAAACATCAAGCCAGCTGAGGACAAACGCGCAAATGGCGTGATTAAAATTTAAGTTTATAAATATAACACATTATTTTGTTATTTTGATCATTGCTAATGGTAATATTTTATTGTTCAAAAATTAAACTTTTTCAAAGAATAAGAACAGAGTGTCGAAACCTATTAGAATTAAATTATACGCAACTACACCGAGACAATGAGGAGAATGCGAAAACAAACCTAAGGCCGGTGTAGCGTCGTTAAGTGTCCGGGCGGTAAAGTGTCCGGCCGGACACTTTACGATGCGGCAAAATGTCCGGCGGACACATTACGATGAGCAGTAAAGTGTCCGGCCTTGCCGTAAAGTGTCCGGGTCATGTTGTTCTTATTTTTCGTAACAGTAGCGAAGTTGCATATGCATGTATGTACTTATTCAACAATAAACTGACTATTGTTTTTGCGCAATGCAACGCTGTGACCTTTGACCGCTTGTTATGATCAAAAATCGTATGACTTTTTGGTTGCTTCTGATGCATAAATATTCTGGAGTTCATTTAAAATATTTGGCCGTTATCGAAAGTGCGTTGCGAATTGGAGGCTCTGATCCTCCAAAGTTTCTGAAAAATATCTTTGAATTTCGGCGGTTAATCGAAAGGTTGGTGAAATATGAAAAATTTGAATTTTTAAAATTTTGCAATCAAAAAGTGTCGTTTTTTAATCGCACTAGAGCCAGAATTATAGGAAATACTCCACATATTCCGCAAAGCGCCGAATTTTTAAGGATTTCACGTCAGACATGCAATTTTCCAATTTTTTGCACATTGTCTTCACCTTTCAATAATTTTTCGGCCACGAGGGCTGGGCTGGGCGCCACCGCCCCTGAAAATATGGCCCTGTGTCAGCATTTTTACGTGACATCACCTGCTTCTCTTTATTTCGTTTCACTTAGTTACTTTGTCAATTCGCTGTAAATAAAAATTTGTATTGGTACCTAATTTTGCATCATTCCAAAAATCATTCAGTGCAGCAATAAATCGTCTGTGCTTAATTGTTTCATTATCTTAACCAGCAAGAGCATTCCTAAATGACATTACGCTACACAAACATAGGCCGGACACTTTAAGACGGACCCAGACACTTTACGGCATCTTAAAGTGTCCGGCCGGACACTTTACCGCGTGACA